>JAPXFY010000012.1:3137373-3191889 GCA_030674185.1 Monoplex corrugatus
CACATACACAACAAGGCTGACACACACATTTATATAACTACGTTACAACACATGCACAACAAGGCTGACACACACATATTATGTAACTACGTTACAACACATACACAACAAGGCTGACACACACATTCATATAACTACGTTACAACACATACACAACAAGGCTGACACACATTTATATACCAACGATACAACACATGCACAACAAGGCTGACACACACATTTATATAACTACGTTACAACACATACACAACAAGGCTGACACACACATTTATATAACTACGTTACAACACATACACAACAAGGCTGACACACACATTTACATAACGTTACAACACATACACAACAAGGCTGACACACACATTTATGTAACGTTACAACACATACACAACAAGGCTGACACACACATTACATAACGTTACAACACATACACAACAAGGCTGACACACACATTTACATAATGTTACAACACATACACAACAAGGCTGACACACACATTTATAACTACGTTACAACACATACACAACAAGGCTGACACACATTTATATACCAACGTTACAACACATGCACAACAAGGCTGACACACACATTTATATAACTACGTTACAACACATACACAACACAGCCGACACACACATTCATATAACAACGTAACAACACATACGCAACAAGGCTGACACACACATTTATATAACTATGTTACAACACATACACAACACGTCTGACACACCCATTTTCTTAATAACTGATGCACAACTGAGAAATTTGTTCGCACGTTATATTTGGCGACAAATTCATCATAGATTGAATAAGTTCCGTCATCTTTACATAAATCTGCAATACAGCACAAATTGTTTGTAATCCATTCATTTGGTCTCAGTAAGATACTATTTAAATAAACCTTTTCGTTGAAAAGCAATGGTTCTGCAAAAACATCAATAGCACTCATAGGTTTAACAGCACTGCCAAATTTTCTGAAAGCTTGAAACACATCATGCAGAAAGCGTTCCCACTATCTAAAGTTGACCGTAAACTTGGACCATGTTTTTCCATAACTGCTAGTTTTGGTATAAGAACATTTATAACCGATTTCTATTTATGTATTTCCTTATCCAGCCAATCTTTAGAGCCGTACAAAACTGTTAGTTCTGGTATTCCTATACCACCATTCCTTGCACTCATGTAAGCAGTCTTTCAGTCTATTCTGTCTTGTTTGTTGTTCCAAACAAATTTAGAACAGAGTGTCTGTAGACTTTCAATGAATACATCCGGAGGATTAGGCAGAAGAAGCCATAAGTATACAAATTTGGATAAGAATAATGACTTCAGAACAGCTATCCTACATAAAGACGTATTCATCCGTTTGACTCATACTTTACACATTTGTTTTACTTCTGTAAACTTTTGCCAATAAATCATGTCAACACATCTGTTTAATAAGTCGGTAACAAACCATTTATCCCGTTTTTTGAATAAATCATCATTAAACATCCAAACCGTTTCAACAATCTGTACAAAGCTATCATACCCAAAATCTAGGGAGACACTGTCGAGAATGGCCAGAAGGGAAAACAAATGCAGAAATTCAGCTACTCATGGAGCAACTAAGCTGCAACCCCAAGATATAAGCATATACATGGATGGCTCAGTGCCAATAACAAATCTGGATGGGGCTTCACTGTCAAACAGAATGGAAACATTAAAAATGAAGAAAACGCTACATTTTGGTATCACAACCTCCAGTCTAATGATGGAAACTGAGGCATTCACGCATGCACTACAATGGTGAACCTCACTGAATGACGACATGAAAGACAGCCAAGCCTTCATCCTGACTGACTCAATAAATTTACTTCAAAGAGTCCAAATGGAGTAGGGACCCCATTATGGCACAAAGCAATGACCAGTATCAACCTCAAAAGTCTCACGTGGATCTACTGCCCTGGACACACTGGTGTTAAGGGAAATGAACGGGCCAATAAACTTGCAGGCAATGCCAGTACAACAAAAGTTCTCCATCTGGGAAAGTCTGAGATCTTTAGACGCTTTAAATCATATCTTCGTGAACAAAATGTGAGTCATCATACCATCAAACGTCTTACCCAAAAAGGAACAGATAGAGGAAGTGGCCGGAAATCCACTATGAAAGGAAAAACAAGAGCGATCATTAATCAGACCAACATTGGTATCATCTCAAAAGTAACACTGCACAAACGCTTAAAGCATGGAATGGAAAGTGTTTGGGTTTTTCATGAAACAGAGATAAAGAAAACGTGAAGAAAAGAAAAAGACAACTGAAGAACAAGCAAATTTGCCGACCCGTCTGTGTGTTTGTGGGCTGATCGTTGAGTGTTATCCAGATATGTCTGTAAGTTTGAGATGATATGTGTATATCATATACTATATGGGTGTTTCCTCTTTGATGGTGTTCTTGTTGCTGTTTTGTAGCTGTTATTGCCGGCCATCATGCTGTGTCGATATGGGCGTGTATGTATGAATGTATGTGTGTATGCCTGTGTGCGGGCATGTGGGTATCTGCATGTATTTACTGTTATTTGTTATTTTCATTTCTTACCTGTTTATTTATCTACATACTCCTTTATTTTGTATTTATTTATTCACCTACTTACTCATTTCTTATTTACTAACTCACTAATTCAATCACTTCCTTACTTACTTGCTTAGTTACTTACTAATTCACTTACATACCTATCTATGATTAAAAAATAATGTCTTCATCTAGTTGATAGCTGAGAATTTGGGCATTGGCTGGGGGTGGGTGGGTGGGTTCTTTCATGTGAGACAAATTTATACTGAGTAGCTAGTTGTGATTTGGACCTTTAATTATTCATGTATTTCTTTTATATGTATGTTCCTTTCTTGAAGTTAAGATACACACATACACAGATTCTTTCAAGTCTGCTATTGTTCACCCTCTCCTCAAGAAACACAATTTAGACCCAAATGAACTGAAATATTATCGGCCTATCTCTAATCTCTCTTTCTTGTCAAAACTCCTTGAAAAAGTCATCCTCAACCAGCTGAACTCTCACCTGTCTGCCAACAATCTCCTCAATCCTTTCCAGTCAGCCTACCGCCAGTGCCATAGCACTGAAATTGCCCTACTACACATTCTCAACAATCTCCTCCTTGCAACTGATACTGGCAAAGTCTCTCTCCTCACACTCCTTGATCTGTCTGCAGCCTTCGATACCATTGACCATGGTATTCTCCTTTCTAGACTTCATCATACTTTTGGCATCTCTGACATTGCTCTCTCCTTTTTCACTTCGTATCTATCAAACAGAAAACAAACTGTTCTCATCAATGGCACTTACTCTCAACCTGCATACCTGACCTGTGGTGTTCCACAAGGATCTGTCCTTGGCCCTGTTCTTTTCACTCTTTACACCTCCCCCCTGTCCACCATCATCAACTCCCACTCTATAAAACACCACTTCTATGCTGATGACACCCAACTTCAAGACAGTGACTCACCTGATAATATACAGCGCCTGTTGACTCGCACCACTGAGTGTTACTCAGACATTAAGAACTGGATGACGTTCAACAAACTTCAGCTTAATGACGACAAGACAGAAGCTATCCTCATTGGCACCCGTCAGAAACTTTCTCAGCTGCCTCCTCTTTCTCTCCCATTATGTAACACATCAGTCCCAATTTCTGATTCAGCTAAAAACCTTGGTGTCTGCATTGACTCTACCCTCTCCATGAACAACTTTGTTTCTCAAACTGCCAGATCTTGCTACTATCATCTCCATCGTATAAGGCTGATCAGGAAGTATCTCTCTGTCGAAACAACTGCAAAACTCGTTCTCTCCTTCATAATGTCTCGCATTGACTATTGCAATTCACTCCTGTCTGGTCTTCCTGCCTCCACCATTCACATCCTACAGCGCATTCAAAACAATGCTGTACGCCTTGTACTCAAAAAGAAAAAAGCTGACCACATATCTCCTCTCCTGGCACAACTTCACTGGCTCCCTGTATCAAAGCGCATACAATACAAACTAGACACCATGTGCTACAAAAGCCTCAATAACGCAGCCCCCGATTACCTGTCAAGCCTACTTGAGATCTATGTTCCCTCACGTACCCTCCGCTCTGCCTCCGATCCTCTGACTTTTCGCTTTCCACGCACTAAGCTCAATACCTATGGTCCACGAGCCTTCTCTGTTTCTGGTCCACTCTCCTGGAACAAACTTCCTCTCTCAGTCCGTCAGCAACCTACTTTTGTCTCCTTCAAGTCCGCTCTCAAAACTCACCTTTTCTCCTCCGTATAAAATCCTAACCTCACTCAACCCCCCCCCCCCCCCCTCTGCAGCCTGTCTCCGCTCGGAGGGGAATCACATGGTCATAATATATAATTGTATATGCTATGCTCTCTATAATTTTCCATTGCTTTTATTCTTGCTTTTATTCTTTCTCCCCATTTATAGCCATGCGTGTGTGTGTGTGTGTGTGTGTGTGTGTGTGTGTGTGTGTGTGTGTGTGGTGCGTGCGTGTGTGTGTGCGTGCGTGCGTGCGTGCGTGCGTGCGTGCGTGCGTGCGTGTCTGCTTCAGCGCTTAGATTTGATTTTTTCAAGATTTTGCGCTATATAAATATTGTAATTATTAATTAATTATTATTAATTATTATTATAATTATTATAATTATTATACACATATTTTTTACATGTAACCAAGATTACCCCAGCCGTAGGCTAATAAAATACTAGTATAAAATATAGACTAGGTAAGACATGGTCTAGGTAGGGCCTCAGGACCTGGCCAGCTGATGGGTTTATGTGCAGGCTTAAAGCTTGTGCCATGATTACCGTACACATGGCACCTGTGACGTTAGTGCATATGGAATTCGTTCCGAGGATGGAGACGTCATCTTGAGAAACTCAAACTCAAACTTGAATAAATACGTATCTGTGCGTATCTGCAGGAATACCCCCAGTTCCTGGTTATTCCCAGATTTGGCGTATTTCAGGGCTTTCGAAGTCTCTGCATTGGATGGTAGATCTGCCAGAGAATCTTTTTATTGACAGTTGGGAGAATGCTGCAATGGCATTCTCAGATACAACTCCCTGTTCAGCAATGTGTACACACTCAGATCATCATCACAAGTTATCAGCGTTTTCAGCAGAATGGAGTGGTCATGATACTGTGTTGCGCCAGGAGTTTGACAGCTTTTGTCTGCCATTGGTTCTTCATCTGCTACAGTCTTTGTCAGACGAGGTTCCGTGTTTGCTGGTATTTTTTCTCCCTCTACTCACAGGTCTTGTCATAAAGCTGTTCCTTGTGAACAATACGTGTTCGGAGTTTGTACGGAAGGGATTCATTACGCTTGGACAGTTCCATACTCGCTTCACCCAAATCTGCCAGCAATTATCTTGCAGACCGCCTGGGCATGCACAACCCCTGAAACACTGGCAAAGTTTTGAAACGAGGAGAGGGAGGAAACACTACACTGACACCACCAGAATGACGGAAACATTTAGGTTGGCAGTGAACAGACCAGTTTTTAATGTTGCCAGTTGGGACTGAACTCGAGATATCATATCTTAAATCTATGGCTGTATCAAAATAACCAACCACCCATATCAATAGTGTGGAGTTCACCCATGATCATGCTGATCTCTTCGTCACTTTCTTCAAACCGTACTCTTGTTTATATTTGACAAATCTCAGTCAGTAGCCACAGTGCGTAGACAGATTTTTGAGTGATTCTGTTTTTTCTTCTCTCAGTATCTTTGTTGGATAATTTTCCTAGATGCTCTATGGAAAATAGCTTTTGCTACTTTGCAACCCCAGGAAGACGTTTATACCTGGCTGCATTGGTTTCCTTAGCTAGCATGATATTTTTCTTGCTGTGTAGTGGTCCATGATCAGACCAGCGGTCAGCTGTTCTCTCGCAGCGTGTGATATGCACGCCTCTTCTGTCTTTCTGTCACACTATGATATGATATAATTCAGCATGTGCCTGTGCTTGGACCATGAATGTATCCATTGTTTTTAAATTTGTCTTTCTGATACAAGAGAGTGCTGGGGATTTTGAGGTCACGCTGAGTACACAATGGCAGTATTAACAGTCCATTCACTTTGCACTTTCCAGTTCCATGACATTGAAACGGGGCTGTCCACTCTCACATGAGCATCGTAGTCTCTAAGAAATGATAAGCTTGTATCTGTGATCGACTGTTGCAATGACAGAGTTGAGTTCTTTACAGAATTATATATATATTATGTATAAATATATATATATATACATATATATGTTATATATATATATATATATATATATATATATATATATATATATATATATATATATATAATATGCTTGTCATATTGGCGGATGTGATGCGTCTGGTGTGTCGGCTTCAGTCTGCACCGCTGGCTAGCACTCATCATCATCATCAGGTGCCCTGCCGCATGGCGTTGGCGACCATTGACTTCCAATCATCTCTATCTCTCGTTGCCCCCAGCATCTCCCCCACCCTCTTCATCCCCAGCCACTCTGCAAGTCCGTCCAGCATTCTCTCCCTGGGTCTACCTGGTGTTCTCTTTCCCTCCAGCTTTCCCGTTGTGACCAGGTGCTCCAAATCCCCCTTCCTTATAAAATGGCCTATAAATGTTGCTCGTCTTTTCCTAATCTTCCTTATGAGTGATCTATTTGTGTCTGCCTCCATCAAGACTGTCTCGTTTGTTTTCTTTGCTGTCCATGGAACTCTCAACATTCTTCTGAGAAACCACATCTCGGCTGCCTCGATCCTGCTCTGGCTTTGCTTCCTGACTGTCCACGCCTTGCATCCGTACAACAGTATTGGTTCTATATAAAATTCAAGGACTCTCTTTCTGATGTTAATTGATAGGCATTTGTTGAAAGATGAAAGATGAAGTTAGAGCAGCACTAAAAAAAGATGAAACTGGGAAAAGCCCCAGGACCAGACAACATTACTACAGAGATGATTGAAGCCCTGGAGGAATTTGGCATAGAAAAAATAACAATCCTCCTAAATGAAATTTACGACACTAGAAAAATCCCCAAACATACGTCAAAATCAATTTTCATTGCACTCCCAAACAAGACAGGGGCTATAGAATGCGAACACCATCGCACAATCAGTTTGATGAGTCATGTAACAAAAATCCTGTTAAGAATAGTCATGATGAGGACAAGGAATAGAATCAAAAGAGGAATAGCAGAAGAACAGTGTGGATTTGTGGAAGGGAAAGGAACTATTAATGCCATATACATCCTAAGAACTATCATAGAGAGGTCAAATGAGATGAATAAGGATTTGTATTTATGCTTTGTTGACTACACCAAGGCTTTCGATCGGGTACGACATGATGAATTGATCAACCAACTGGATAGACTCAATGTTGATGGAAAAGATCTACGAATAATCAGAAATATGTACTGGGAACAAACAGCTGAAATGAGAATAGAAAACAATGTAAACACTTTCCAAAATATCAAAAGAGGAGTTAGACAGGGTTGTGTCTTGTCAACAGATCTGTTTTCACTTTACAGCGAAAACATCATAAGAAACCTAGAAGAAAACCCTGGATTAAAGGTTGGAGGGAAAATGATAAACAACATTCAGTATGCAGATGACACCGTGCTAATTGCAGAAAGTGAAAGAGACATACAAAACCTTGTGAATATACTAGAAACAGAAAGCAAAGGTAAGGGGCTGGAACTAAACAGCAGGAAGACTGAAGTCATGGTGATCAGTAAAAAACATGAAATCCCCTCATGCAAAATAACAGCAAATGGCACAACCTTGACACAGGTTGATAAATTCAAATACCTGGGAACGATCATTTCATCAGACGGCAGATGCACATCAGAAATAGCTGGCAGAATCGGCCAAGCCAAAACAGCATTCAAGAAGATGACAAGCATTCCTACCAACAATTGCCTATCAATTAACATCAGGAAGAGAGTTCTTGAATGTTACATAGAACCAATACTGTTGTACGGATGCGAGGCGTGGACAGTCAACAAACAAAGCCAGAACAAGATTGAGGCAGCCGAGATGTGGTTTCTAAAAAGAATGTTGAGGGTTCCATGGACAGCAAAGAAAACAAACGAGACAGTCTTGATGGAGGCAGACACAAGTACATCACTCATAAGGAAGATTAGGAAAAGACAGGCAACACTTATAGGCCATTTTATGAGGAAGGGGATTTGGAGCACCTGGTCACAACAGGAAAGCTGGAGGGAAAGAGAACACCAGGTAGACCCAGGGAGAAAATGCTGGACGGACTTGCAGAGTGGCTGGGGACGAGGAGGGTGGGGGAGATGCAAGGGGCAACGAGAGATAGAGACAGATGGAAGTCCATGATCGCCAACGCCATGCGGCAGGGTACCTGATGATGATGATGAATGTGTGTGAAAGTGTTTATATGTAAGTGTGTGTGTGTGCGCACGCGCGCATGCGCAGGTGCGTGTGTGTGTGTGTGTGAGGGCATGGGGGAGGGGCGATGCCCTCTTGGTTTAAGTCTCTGCATTAGTGTCTAAATGGTGATTTCAGTTTCTGTGACCTGGGGTGCCATACTGGTGTTTGTGGCTGTGGCTTGTCAAGCACTGACTGCTCTGTGTATACGCGTGTCCCAGCTCGGGGGCAGGAAATTGGAGACGGAACACACCACTATTTCTGACTCTGAGTCCACCATCCCCAAGTCCCATCCTCAGCCCTTGACTCAGTGGAACAAGCTGTTAAAGACTAACAAAATCCGAACTCTGCCCAATGCTACCTCAACTCCACAAACACGGCCCGAACTGCTCCGGCTGATTCAGATGCAGAGAATGGGAAACAGTCGACGACACACACTGCCAGAGGCGTCTGCTCGGCGCTATATTGTACCATTCCGTGCATCTTCAGATCTCCCACCAGAATCAGGCTCTCTGCTATTCCATCCATCTGGACTATCTCTTACCCAGTATCCATCATCTGGATCTGATAAAGCCCATACCCCGTGCACGTCTCCTGAACTCCACACCTTATCGTGTACAGCTCATGAAGCCCATACCTTACCGTCCACGTCTCCTGAAGCTCATCACCCATCAACCACTTCTTCTGATGCCCGCATATTGTCATCTATATCACCCAAAGCCCAAACCTCATCACCACTGTCTGTTGAAGCCCATACCACACCACCCACAACTGGTGAAGCCCATCGTCTATAACCCACATCTGGAGCAGCCCATTGTCTATCACTCACATCTGATGAAGCCTATTGTCTATAGCTCACATCTGGTGAAGCCCATTGTCTATAGCCCACATCTGGTGAAGCCCATTGTCTATCACCCACATCTGGAGAAGCCCATTGTCTATAACCCACATCTGGTGAGCCCATTGTCTATAACCCACATCTGGTGAAGCCCATTGTCTATAACCCACATCTGGAGAAGCTCATTGTCTATAAACCACATCTGGTGAAGCCGATTGTCTACATCCTACATCTGGTGAAGCCCATTGTCTATAGCCCACATCTGGTGAAGCCCATTGTCTATCACCCACATCTGGAGAAGCCCATTGTCTATAACCCACATCTGGTGAAGCCCATTGTCTATAACTCACATCTGGTGAAGCCCATTCTCTATAACCCACATCTGGAGAAGCCCATTGTCTATAACCCACATCTGGTGAAGCCCATTGTCTATAAACCACATCTGGTGAAGCCCATTGTCTATCACCCACATCTGGGGAAGCCCATTGTCTATAAACCACATCTGGTGAAACCCATTCTCTACAGCCCACATCTGGTGAAGCCCATTGTCTAAAGCCCACATCTGGTGAAGCCCATTGTCTATCACCCACATCTGGAGAAGCCCATTGTCTATAACCCACATCTGGTGAAGCCCATTATCTATAACCCACATATGGAGCAGCCCATTGTCTATCACCCATATCTGGTGAAGCCCATTGTCTATAACCCACATCTGGAGAAGCACATCGTCTATAACCCACATCTGGTGAAGCCCATTGTCTATAAACCACGTCTGGTGAAGCCCATTGTCTAAAACCCACATCTGGTGAAGCCCATTGTCTATAGCCCACATATGGTGAAGCCCATTGTCTATAGCCCACATATGGTGAAGCCCATTGTCTATAACCCACATCTGGTGAAGCCCATCGTCTATAATCCACATCTGGAGCAGCCCATGGTCTATCACCCACATCTGATGAAGCCTATTGTCTATAGCCCACATCTGGTGAAGCCCATTGTCTATCACCCACATCTGGTGAAGCCCATTGTCTATAGCCCACATCAGGTGAAGCCCATTGTCTATCACCCACATCTGGAGCCCATTGTCTATAACCACATCTGGTGAAGCCCATTGTCTATAACCCACATCTGGAGAAGCCCATCATCTATAACCCAATCTGGTGAAGCCCATTGTCTATAAACCACATCTGGTGAAGCCCATTGTCTAAAACCCACATCTGGTGAAGCCCATTGTCTATAGCCCACATATGGTGAAGCCCATTGTCTATAGCCCACATATGGTGAAGCCCATTGTCTATAAACCACATCTGGTGAAGCCCATTGTCTATAGCCCACATCTGGTGAAGCCCATTGTCTATAACCCACATCTGATGAAGCCTATTGTCTATAGCCCACATCAGGTGAAGCTCATTCCCTATCGCCCACATCAGGTGAAACCCATTCCCTATCGCCCACATCAGTTGAAATCCATTCCCTATCGCCCACATCAGCTGAAGCCCATTCCCTATCGCCCACATCTGGTGAAGCTCATTCCCTATTGCCCACATCAGCTGAAGCTCATTCCCTATAGCCCACATCAGCTGAAGCCCATTCCCTATCACCCACATCAGCTGAAGCCCATTCCCTATCGCCCATATCAGCTGAAGCTCATTCTCTATCACCCACATCAGCTGAAGCCCATTCCCTATTGCCCACATCAGGTGAAGCTCATTCCCTATCGCCCACATCTGGTGAAGCTCATTCCCTATCGCCCACATCTGGTGAAGCTCATCCCCTATCGCCCACATCAGGTGAAGCTCATTCCCTATCGCCCACATCTGGTGAAGCCCATTCCCTATCGCCCACATCAGGTGAAGCTCATTCCCTATCGCCCATATCAGGTGAAGCTCATTCCCTATCGCCCATATCAGGTGAAGCTCATTCCCTATCGCCCACATCAGGTGAAGCTCATTCCCTATCACCCACATCAGGTGAAGCTCATTCCCTATCGCCCACATCTGGTGAAGCTCATTCCCTATCGCCCACATCAGGTGCAACCCATTCCTATGACCTACATCTGGTGAAACCCATGGCCCTTCAATAAACCTTAACCTCTGAAGACCCCAACATGCAAATTTCTTGAAAATCCAATCATTTGCATGTCGCAAAAGAGACGCCAGGATACCAGGTGCAAAGTGGCTACCATCCAGTCTACAGTAGGTGTAAAGACATGCTGTAAAACTATGTTGTACCTTTCCATGGTGAAACTGAAAGCCGCAACATCCGATCCAATGGACTGGGATGCATGTGCAGTAAGCATGGGCGGGGCTAAGCTAAATAAAGAAAAGCACTTGGTGGAAGGTTGTAAACAAACACGCTAACAGTGACTAACAAAAGAGACACTTCTTAGTTACTGACAAGAAATTGAAGCAAATTCCGTCCAAACATCTTCCCAGAACTCAAACGTTTTCCTACGTGACACACGGCTGTCAGTCTGTCTCCGCGGGTTTTTAGAATCCTGCACTGCCCGCACTGATGTTGCTACTCGACTGTTTATGTTTTCATTCCAGCCCAGCACTGCATGATAGAAGGGTCCGGAATTTGTAGGCGTGTGCACTAAAGTGTGCTGCAGTGCGTTTGTCATGATACTGAAATAAAGAATTGTTGAATGATTCTACTAAGAACGTGTCCATGCAATAAATGAAGTCAAGTGGCTGTTTGCAAATAAGTTTTCTTTGGAGTGCTTGTCTGAGAAGTTGTTCAGCCTGTGGATCGTCAATGACGATTTAAGTACACTCATAAGCTGGATTAGTATTGCATACTTGATGTTTGATGGCAGTTCTTGTGATTGTTTTTGCAATGTTGTACGATGTTTATGATGTTTGTCTTGAGTTGATCTGTGTTCTGTTCACATTTTGTCATGGACAAGTACATGTGGGTTTTGATGCTAGCTGAGGATGCCAGGTTTTTCCTTGTAAGTGTCTGGGTCACGAATCTCTTTTGTGATGTTTTTGGATGCGTGCCATGTGTCGTTGGTGGTTTCTGTGTCAGGCTTGTTACATTCATTGAACATTTCTGACAGGTACGCGTCTTTTAGCCATCCAATGCCAGCAGCCTCCGCAATTCTGGCTTCGCAAGTTTCCAGACAGAAAATGGCCATGGGCCATCCTGCAGTTGACCAGGTATTTTCTGCACAGATATGGCACAAATGGCCAAAGTAACCTATGCCCACTGTCACATTCGAGGCACACAGTGGTCATATGATCCAACATGTTCAGTTCTGTTTTGTGCAGAGGGTGTTGGCAAGACAGAGCGTGGTTAGGCACTCTCTCAACTGGTTTGTCTACACACGATTTAGCACAAATAAAAAGTTGCTGCTGGCTTGCTGGTATGTCTTCACACTGTGAAAATTAGCAGTCACTAAAGTGTGATGATGATGCTGATGCATCTAAATCAACTTGATTGTTCTCCTCATCACACACACCCTCACCATCACTTGCACCTTCAATGTTTTTACAAACGTAAATTTAAAAATGTCTTCCAGAGCTTTTCTGCTGGAAATCCTATTTCGGTTTCCTTCTCCCAAAAAAATGTTATTAAAAAGGGAATTAACTTTTTCAAATCCTCATTGGAATCAGCCAATGCTGGTTTTCTTTCAGTTCTTGTATTGTTCCTTCGTTTTAGTGCTAATTCAAAATCCTTAGCATGCTTCCGTTTAGAATGATTTGTTATATCTTCCATTTTGTTATAAAATGAATCAGAAGCAACCTACTCTGGTAACACCAGGCGGCAAACTAACTTCCCACAAAATTTGATTTGCCCACAAAATTTTGAAAGAAAGGAAGAGGGTAAATAAGCTACGCACAAAAAGTTAAGGATCACTATGAGAAAACAGGTGCGTAATAAACTCAGTTCGCTACTGTTATTTATTTCTCAGTCCAGCCAAATTGTTATGAATTCTTGTTCAGCTGTAAGTGGGCGATGTTGTGTTAGTGCGAAAATTGCACGGGATTCTCTACTACTGAGCTTGGCCGCAAACGGAAAAGCGGAAACTTGCGAAAAAGGACCTTGTTTTGGACCGTTCTGCCTGAACACATTGCACAAGCCAGATGGAAAAACCATTATGCACGTGCAAGCACTGCTGTTTATGTGTGAGATGCTGTCTCTTGCTTGGCTTTATAAGAAGACATTCCACCAGTAGTAGGCCTGATCTGACAATGCCTCCACGACGAAAATTGAGCGAGTTTGAGAGTGGACGAGCTGTTGCATGGTTCCAAGATGGTGTTCCCAAGCGAGAAGTGGCCAGGCGACTTCAGGTGTCCATCTCGGTCATTGTCAGACTGATTCAACGCTTCACAGCCACTGGGAGGGTCCATGAAAGACGCAGATCTGGTCGACCGAAGAAGACAAACCCACGTGAAGATCGTCTCATTGAACGACAAGCCCTGCAGACAAGAACAGCCTCTTCCAGCATCATTCGAAGGCAGCTGAGGGTGGCTACTAACATCAACATCAGCCAGCAGACCATACGGAACCGCCTTCATGGGTTTAACCTCCGTTCTCGTCGCCCAGCTGTACGGCCACGCTTAACTCCAGCCCATAGGGCAGCACGCCGCGCCTTCTGCAGACGTCACGTGAGGTGGACACGTCAGCAATGGTCCCAGGTCCTGTTCAGTGATGAATCACGCTTCACCATGAACCACAACGACGGCCGACTGAGGGTCTGGAGGCGCCCAGGGCAACGCTTTATTGACACCACTGTCCAAGAAAAGGTGGCCTTTGGTGGAGGTTCTGTAATGGTCTGGGGGGCCTTCAGCCTTCACCACAGAACACCCTTGTATCATGTACAGGGAACCTGACTGGCCTCCGATACCGGGATGAGATCCTTCGACCGCTGGCTGTGTCTACACTGCAGCAGATGGGACCGACGGCTGTCTACCAGGATGACAACGCTCGCCCCCACAGGGCAAGGGTGGTCAACGACTTCCTGCAGCAGTCTAGAGTCAACAGAATGGAGTGGCCAGCATGCAGTCCCGATCTCAAACCGATTGAGAATCTCTGGGATGAGCTGGATCGCAAAGTGAGGAGCAACCACCCCCCTCCCAGGGATGCCCAACACCTCTACCAGATGCTGCAGGCTGAGTGGCAGGCGCTTCCACAGAGGATCTTCACCAACCTGGTCAACTCGAGTGCCAGAACAGCCATGGCGGTTACACGCATTACTGAACTTTTGGGAGCATCAGAATGCCCTGTCTTGTGATTTCAATGACTTTGGGAAATCAAATTTCGATACGTACCCACTTTGATCAAATGTACACACCAAACGATTGCTCGAAATTGAAGGCAATTGTGTATCGTTATCACTAAAGCATGGAATTAAATGTTTGCCAAACTTCAACGCATTGGCTTTCTTATTTTGAAAGTTATGAATTTTTGTGCAAGTGATCCTTAACTTTTTGTGCGTAGCTTAGTTGAGGCGGGCAGATATGAGGAAATGGGTTTGGTACATTCAATTTAGGGGGGGGGGGGAGTAGTCAAATAATGCTTTCCGTCGACTTTTCTTACTGGAAAAGCATGGTGTAGTACTACAGAAGTTATAGCTTGGTTCCCCTTCAATGGGAACCAGTACTTCCCACACTATCTTCACAGTCCTGATTGTCTCTTGCCTGGGGTATGAAGTTTGGACAGGGGGACATCAATTTGTGTTCAAGACTGTTTATGAAATAGTGTGAACACATGACCAGATGTCTTTGTAATTCACGACAGTTTGTCATACACACACGCTACATTAGTACTGTTGACAGCCTCTGACTTTTGTGTATAGATATGAATTACAGATTGATAATTTCGTCCCTTCACCCCCAAATAGCTTATTCTCCTCCTGTCACTAACACAGACACCCTGCTGAGTTTGTCGTCTGCTGCTACGCGGTAACTGAGACCTGGACTAAGAGATCCTGTAGATATAGGTTACCTGAACCTTTTTTGAGAATGGGTACAAAAGATGATAAGGAAAGGATGGTGCTAATGGAAACTGCATGACTGCTTTCACATGCTTGAGAGAGTCAGGGCGTAATAGAAATAGCGCCAAAAATCTGTGGTCGGACTTGTCATTGTCCTTAAGCAAATTTGCGCGCTCATTCTTTTCTGGGTTCTACTGAAAACAGACACGTCCAGTTTGGGAGATTTAACAAAATAATGAATTTTAATTTATTATTGTTGGATATAAACGAAGAAAAGAAGGCTGTAAGACAACTGTTTGAAACCCGTGGTTGGGAGTGGAACTGTGAAGTTACAATTAGTGAAGCTGACAGTGTTAGTGAGAGTAGTTCTATGTGTGTTAACAACCCCATCTGTGTAGATACCACAGCATCTTGTAACACTGTCCTCAGCAAGTTATCGATTTCCACCGGCGACAGATGCAGTGTGTTCCTCATCAGGTACTATTGTCAGTGTAGGCAATAGGCCTGATGTTAGTTTACAACATGGAGTTAGTCATGGCAGATGCCAGCTTTATTTTTGTGAGCCGTGTGTTACTGCAAACGGTCAGAGGTGGCAGGGTAATGGACAGTCTACACTTGTTAGGAATTCTGGACTTAAGAAAAAGATATACTGAAAATTTTGGGATATGCTAAATTCTAGTAATATGTGGAGACATTCACAATATTTACGAAAGAAATCGGTGACTATGGGGCGTGATGGTGTGCATGAAAGTGTGATGACAGTCCTTCGTGAGATAATTCCAGACGGTATGCTGTCACTTGTGAGAGACTTGTATCCTAACCCACCTGGTAAGCCCTACATGGGACATAAGTGGTGGTGACTACAGGTCAGTGTTATGTTCGTATCGTGCACCGATGTGTGTGCGTGTGTGTGTGGGGGGGGGGGAGGTTGCCTCTGTATTTCGTCTGTGTAGTTGTCGTTTATGTCCATGTTTGGCCCAAGGCTCTGCGAGAAAGGCAAACATGTCCGAGCTGTTGTATCGGTGACGAGCGTGCGGAGCATGTACTGCTGGTGGGTGTTTCTCGCAGCAGCTTCCTGCCTTTCCTGTTGGCTCTCTGCTCCTGAGACGGTCCCAAAGGAGTGTGGGTGGCGAGTCAGACCACAGGCATGCTGCAGCCCTTGGGTCTCTTCAGTCTCCAGTGCCGGCCGCCCCATCGCCGTCACCGGTCTTCAGCAACCATGGTTGATGGGCGCTTCCAGCAGCAACTTCCTGCAGGATTCGGCAATTAAGTGCTGGCTTGTTGCCCCTGCGACAGCCGCCAGTGCGTGGAGTGGCGAGCCAGTACTCACCGCGCTACGAGCCTCCTGCCAAGCTGCTTTCGTCTCGGTTCGTTCCTCATCATCGTCCTAATCGGTTTCATCATTCTTCTGACTCGTAAATCTTCTGTCTACACTCATCGATCGTTCAGTCATCACCTGTTCGCCATTCATTCGTCTATGGACTCAAGTAAAATTTGAAATCATAGTATCGGTACGTTTGTGTGAGACAGTGAACGTCACCCTTCATGGGTCTATTTTATGAAGCTGTTTTCCTCTTCATGAGGGTTGATACACATGTGAAGCAGTGGTCTGGAACAATTGACGAAATTTACGTCGTTAAACGCATTCATTCATTGCTCACATTGGTCTTAATTGGTTTTGTTGTTGTTGTTCCAAGGGCTTCTTGAGGCTGTTTGTGTGTGTGTGTGTGTGTGTGTGTGTGTGTGTGTGTGTGTGTGTGTGTGTGTGTGTGTGTGTGTGTGTGTGTGTGTGTGTGTGTGTGTGTGTTGTGTGTGTGTGTGTGTGTGTGTGTGTAATTCGATGTCGGTTTTCTTGGTGCCACCTCGAGTGGTGCTATATTTATGTTTATGATATGTATGTATGGCGTGTCATGTTGTATTGTGATTAAATGAAATTTGTGTGAATGTATTTGTTCAAAGTTTTCCTTTAATTTAGTTAGTGGAAGGGGGTGTTAGAGCTGATTGGTCTGTTTCTCTGTCTCTCCATTCTAGCTCAAGCCTTAGCGAGCTTGACAATCTATCCCTTAACCCCTTCCTCCCTCCCATTCCCTCTATCCCTTAACCCCTTACCTCCCTCCTATTCCCCCTTCCCTGTATCCCTTAACCCCTTTCCTCCCTCCCATTCCCTCTATCCCTTAACCCCTTCCCCCTCCTATTCCCCTTTCCCTGTATCCCTTAACCCCTTTCCTCCCTCCCATTTCCTCTATCCCTTAACCCCTTCCCTCCCTTCCCTTCCCTGTATCCCTTAACCCCTTTCCTCCCTCCCATTCCCTCTATCCCTTAACCCCTTTCTCCATCCCCTTCCCTCCCTACCTTCCCCTTCCCTCATTCCCTAACTTTTCCCTCCCTCCCTAACAGCTCTCCCTACCCATTTCTTTTCCTCTCCCACATTTCCCCCCCTCCAACATCCCCCATTCCCTCCACCTCCCACCCCCCCCCCCCAAAAAAAGTTCAATCAACCATAAGTGATAACAGAGAATTACAATTTAGACCCAAATGAACTGAAAAATTACCGGCCTATCTCTAATCTCTCTTTCTTGTCAAAACTGCTTGAAAAAGTTGTCCTCAACCAACTGAACTCTCACCTGTCTGCCAACAATCTCCTCAATCCTTTCCAATCAGCCTACTGCCAGTGCCATAGCACTGAAACTGCCTTACTACACATTCTCAACAATCTCCTTCTTGCAACTGATACTGGCAAAGTCTCTCTCCTCACACTCCTTGATCTGTCTGCAGCCTTCGATACCATTCATCATGGTATTCTCCTTTCTAGACTTCATCATACTTTTGGCATCTCTGATATTGCTCTCTCCTGGTTCACTTCATATCTATCAAACAGAAAACAAACTGTTCTCATTAATGGCACTTACTCTCAACCTGCATATCTGACCTGTGGTGTTCCACAATGATCTGTCCTTGGCCCTGTTCTTTTCACTCTTTACACCTCCCCCCTGTCTACCATCATCAACTCCCACTCTATAAAACACCACTTCTATGCTGATGACACCCAACTTCAAGACAGTGACTCACCTGACAATATACAGCGCCTGTTGACTCGCACCACTGAGTGTTACTCGGACATTAAAAAAATTGGATGACATACAACAAACTTCAGCTAAATGATGACAAGACAGAAACTATCCTCATTGGCACCCGTCAGAAACTTTCTCAGCTGCCTCCTCTTTCTCTCCCATTATGTAACACATCAGTCCCAATTTCTGATTCAGCTAAAAACCTTGGTGTCTGCATTGACTCTACCCTCTCCATGAACAACTTTGTTTCTCAAACTGCCAGATCTTGCTAATATCACCTCCATCGTATAAGCCTGATCAGGAAGTATCTCTCTGTCGAAACAACTGCAAAACTCGTTCTCTCCTTCATAATGTCTCGCATTGACTATTGCAATTCACTCCTGTCCGGTCTTCCTGCCTCCACCATTCACATCCTACAGCGCATTCAAAACAATGCTGCACGCCTTGTACTCAAAAAGAAAAAAGCTGACCACATATCTCCTCTCCTGGCACAACTTCACTGGCTCCCTGTATCAAAGCGCATACAGTACAAACTAGACACCATGTGCTACAAAAGCCTCAATAACGCAGCCCCCGATTACCTGTCAAGTCTACTTGAGATCTATGTTCCCTCACGTACCCTCCGCTCTGCCTCCGATCCTCTGACTTTTCGCTTTCCACGCACTAAGCTCAATACCTATGGTCCACGAGCCTTCTCTGTTTCTGGTCCGCTCTCCAGGAACAAACTTCCTCTCTCAGTCCGTCAGCAACCTACTTTTGTCTCCTTCAAGTCCGCTCTCAAAACTCACCTTTTCTCCTCTGCATAAAATCCTGACCTCACTCAATCCCCTCTGCAGCCTGTCTCCACTCGGAGGGGAATCACATTGTAATATATAATTGTATATAATATGCTCTCTATCATTTTCATTTGCTTTTATTCTTTCTCCCCATTTATAGCCGTGTGCGTGTGTGTGCGCGCGTGCGCGCGCGCGTGCGTGTGTGTGTGCGTGCGTGCGTGCGTGTGTGTGTGTGTGTCTGTTTCAGCGCTTAGATTTGATTTTATCAAGATTTTGCGCTATATAAATATTGTAATTATTATTATTATTATTATTACATCAAGGTCAAATGATACCAAAGTGTCACCTCTGGTCTCCAGCTTAAGCTTGCAAGACTCACTCATCTGTTAACAGCCACTGAAGCTTCGCCGTAACTCGAGAATCAACACATCAATTAAATTAAACATGCAATCAATACAAGTTATGCCCTAATGGCCAGGTTGTATGTGAATGACAAGGTAGCCTACACTTTTCATGGTACCAACCTTATGAGGATGGTGTCTATCTCCTTTGTCTCCCTGCTTAACCTTCCCCAACCCTGTACAGGGCCAGACAACTCCATTTACAGTTCGGTAAACTGAAGAATGTGTGTATAGATTTTTTCCACAAGACTTGAACTTGTACAGTCAGATTGGAAAGCTAAAGCCTGGACTTCCGCCCCAAGCAGTCCTCATGTGAACAATGCAGGTCTACGTCAATCATCAATCAGAAAATACCAACATTTTGGACAGCTATGTGTGCTCTAATATTACAATACTCACAGACTGTGAGCAGCTGGACTATGCACTCCATGATAATATCATAATCATGCTATGCCATTATCATAATCATACTTTGCCATCATAATCATGTTGTCACCTTAATTATGCTAAGACACCTATGTAATCATAATCATGCTATGTCATCATCATAATCATGCTTTGCCATCATAATCATGTTGTCACCTTAATTATGCTAAGACACCTATGTAATCATAATCATGCTATGTCATCATCATAATCATGCTTTGCCATCATAATCATGTTGTCACCTTAATCATGCTAAGACACCTATGTAATCATAATCATGCTATGCCATCATCATAATCATGCTTTGCCATCATAATCATGTTGTCACCTTAATTATGCTAAGACACCTATGTAACTAAATCATAGTTTTGCCATCATAATCATGTTGTCACCTTAATTATGCAAGACACTCATGTAATCATAATCATGCTATGTCATCATCATAATCATTGCTTTGCCATCATAATCATGTTGTCACCTAATCATGCTAAGACACCTATGTAATCATAATCATGCTATGCCATCATCATAATCATGCTTTGCCATCATAATCATGTTGTCACCTTAATATGCTAAGACACCTATGTAATCATAATCATGCTATGCCATCATCATAATCATACTTTGCCATCATAATCATGTTGTCACCTTAATCATGCTAAGACACCTATGTAATCATAATCATGCTATGCCATTATCATAATCATACTTTGCCATCATAATCATGTTGTCACCTTAATCATGCTAAGACACCTATGTAATCATAATCATGCTATGCATCATCATAATCATACTTTGCCATCATAATCATGTTGTCACCTTAATTATGCTAAGACACCTATGTAATCATAATCATGCTATGCCATCATCATAATCATGCTTTGCCATCATAATCATGTTGTCACCTTAATCATGCTAAGACACCTATGTAATCATAATCATGCTATGTTATATAATACAAATAATCATGCTATGTCATCATAATCATGCTAAGATACTTTTGGCATCATAATCATGCCATGTGACAATAATACGCCACATTATCATAATCATTACATCATTATAAGTATGATATATACTTAAAGCAACAGGCTGAAAAGAGCAACAAGCTGAAATAGCTAGTTTACAATATTAATTATTGTTGTGATAATGTTGAGATATTCAGAGCAACTGGAAAATGTGATACAAAACATTATCATAAAAATAACAAGGTACTCAGAGCAAGTTGAATGTGTTCCCCAATATTATCACAATACTAGATACTCAGAGCAACTGCAATATGTATTCCATAATATTACTCACGGTCAACACAGTCTGTAAATTATGTTTCAGAAAAGAACATCCAAAATCAAAATATTCACATTTAACATTACAACACACCTAATGAAATAACAGAAGTTGTAAAAGCAATGGAAATTTAAACTCACATTATTTAACTTTGATAGAAAATATCAGTCAAATTAACTATATTTTGTTTATTTTTGTTTTTGCTTGACAAGGTGGATCGCCAAAAAGTCATCCTGGCATTGCTGTCAGCTCTACCAAAGTGAAACCAGATCTATCATGCTCTATGTATACATGTGAAATCACATCAACCACCTTCTAGGTACACATGCTGAACAATGGCAAAGTAGAGGAGAACAAAGCAATCTTGGAGGCAAAACAGAAGTTTGGACAACAGACACTTGAAGAAGAACAGAAACTTGAAAAACACCAGTAACATGGAGAACAACAGTAACCAGAATAACAACCTTAACTTGGAGAACAACGAATTGGAGAACACCAATAACTTGGAGAACAACTAACATAGAGAACACCAGTAATGTGACCAGTGACTTCGAGAATAATAGTAATATGGAGAACAACAATAACTTGGAGAACAACTGTCAGCTGGACAACAACAGTCATTGAACAGTAAGTTGGAAAACTACTCAAACTTGAACAGTAACCTGGAGAACAAGAGTACCCTGGAGAACAAAAGTAAACTGAAGAAGAAAAGTAATCTAGAGAACAAGAGAAACCTGGAGAACAAGAGTAAACTGGAGAACAGCAGTAAGCTGGAGAACAACAATAAAGAGAAGAATAACATTGCTATTTTTATGTTTATAGACCAGCTGTCTGTGTAGAGCCATATCATCAAGGCTATAAATAATAATTGTTTCAAAACATACACCATACTTCAAACAGGGAAAAAAGAAAATTAAGTAAACACACCATTACCAATGAATTCTTGCACATAATCTAAGGAGATGCCCCTAGCACTAAAGCATACAAAAAACAGGCCTCAATTATCTAAAATTGCTTCCTCATCTCTCATTTCCCTAGATCCAAAAATGCATTTAATGCATGCACCCAATTATCAATCCTAAAAGAAAGTATAAAGACTTTATCGAACATATACAGGTGAATGGACCAGCAAAGCAGAAAATGATAGGAAGAAATGACAGAAAACAAAGGAACAAGGCAGAAACAAAAAGAGTGACAGAAAAGAGGACATTTCTAGCACAGAATTTCCAGAAGGTGTGGATACTATTTATACTGAAGGAACAACAGTAACTTAGAGAACAACAGTAATATGGAGAACAACAGTAACTTAGAAAACAACAGTAACTTACAAAACAACAGTAACTGTGAAATCAAACAGGTAAGCTAATGAATGACACACTATGAAGTGTCTGAAGATAAAAAGGTAATTTTTTTTTTCATGAGTGAGATTAAAGATGGACCCTGAAATTTCCTATTTCCACCTCTGTCAAGTGAACAATTCTGCCTAAATGTCAGCACATACTGTACTTTTATTTATTTTTTATTTTTTCATTGTTGTTATTTTTTTGTTTGTTTGTTTTTTTAAGGAGGAGAGGTAATCCATCAAATTGTTCCCACTTGAATTGTGAGTCACTCTCCTTTAATTTTAGCTATGCTTGAAGCTAGACCATCTCTCTGCTTTACGTTTTTATGTCTGTTTTTCATTTCTTGTAATAAGGAGACTTCCTTGATCTTCACTTTTTTCCATTTTGATTCTTGTCTAATCTCTAGTCTAAGAACTCCTTGTTGTTGTCTTTTTTTCTATTTTAGGTTCTTACTATTTGTATTATGGAACATGTCGTTTTCCTTTACTCTCTTTCTGGGTTTTGTCTTGCCAATTATAATTTAAGGAAAATTCCTTGTACTTTTTCAAAATGCAGACACAACAGAAGAATGAGTGTACTTGTGCACATGTGCATCAAACTACACACACACACACACACACACACACACACACACATATATATATATATTCATACCCATGTCCACATAAACATACCCTCACCCTCCCCTGTCCCATGCCCAGCAAAGTGAGAAAACATAATTAAAGGATTTGAAAAAAAATACAAGAACACACGATATGTTGAAGAAAACACACACACACACACACACACACACACACACACGTACACACACACACACACACACTCACATAACACAATACACACCATATGCACACATGTACACAAATATTATATGCCCCATCAAAAACAAAAACAAAAAAATTGCAAATTCAAACAAAAACAAAAAAATTGCAAATACACAAACCACATACACACAGGGGAAAAAAGCACCAGAAAATGACATGGGAAGAAAGGCAAGAAAAAAAATCCATCTCACACTAACACAGGCTGACTATACACACACAACATACATGCTTTCAATCCCATTCAACATACTCCACATCACAAAAGGGACTTATGTTATGGATCCAAACATCCCTCAGCTCACAACATGCACTGGCATCATGAAACATGTTCCATACTCAGGAGCTTAAGTCCTCCACACATTGCCATAATACACAAGGTCATTCGTTCCCAGGAACTTAAGTCCTCCACAAATCACCATAAAACAGGTCATTCGTTCCCAGGAACATTAAGCCTTCACACACTGTCATAATACACAAGGTCATTCGTTCCCAGACACTTACGTCCTCCACAAATCACCATAATACACAAGGTCATCGCGACTGTTCCCAGGAACTTCAGGCCTTCACACACCGCCACAATACACAAGGTCATTTGTTCCCAGGAACTTAAGTCCTCCACAAATCGCCATAAAACACAGGCCATTCGTTCCCAGGAACTTCAGGCCTTCACACACCGCCAAAATACACAAGGTCATTCGTTCTCAGGAACTTAAGTCCTCCATAAATCACCAGGTCATTCGTTCCCAGGAAATTCAGGCCTTCATCATCATCATCATCAGTCCCGTAGTCTGATTGACCGTTGGGGCACCACTGAAGATTTTGCAACCAACTTCCTCCACTTCTCACGGTCCTCAGCTTTCCGCAGAATGATATTCCATTCAAGGCCAGTCCACTCTCTGATACTGTCTTCCCATCTTTTTCTCTGTCTGCCTCTTCGTCTCCCTCCCTGAACTGTTCCCTGCAAGACGGTCTTGGCCAGTCCAGATGATCGTGTGACGTGCCCGTACCATCTCAGTTTGCGTTTTTTCACTGAGGTCAGGAGGTCTTCATACGGCCCGATGGCGTTTTCGATTCGGGTTTTCACTTCCTTATTGGTTATATGATCTTTGTACGAGATACCAAGGAGTTTGCGGAAGCATCTCATCTCCATTGCCTGTATCCTTCTTTCAATGTCTGCTGTTATGGTCCATGTTTCGCATGCATACAAAAATATTGACATAACCAGGGAACGCATCAGTCTGATCTTGGAGCCGATAGCAATATTCTTGTCATTCCAGATGACTTTTAGCTTGGTCATTGCAGCTGTGGTCTGGGCAATCCTGTAAAGTACTTCGGGCTTTGATCCTTCATCTGATACTATAGCTCCCAGATATTTAAATCTGTGGGCGGTCTCAAGTTTCTTGTTGTCTATGGTAATGTCAGTGCTGATGCCATTGGTATTATTTGTCATCAACTGGGTTTTCTCTGGATTGATCTGCATGCCATATGCTGTGGAGGCCTCATCAAGATGTTTTATCAAGCTGACTAGCTCTTGCTCTTGCCCAGCTAGTCCGTCAATGTCGTCAGCAAAACGCAAGTTTGTGATTGTTCTACCTCCGATGCTGACTGTTCCCTCGTGGTCTTCAAGTGCGTCAGCCATTATTCTCTCTAAGAAGATGTTAAAGAGAGTGGGGGAGAGCAGGCATCCTTGGCGTACTCCAACTGTGGTTCGGAACCATTCTCCTATGTTGTTGTCATGGTAGACTGCACTGGTCGCCTTTTCGTATAGGCATTCTATGGTTCTGATCAGGTTAGCATTGATGTTGTACAGCCTCATGGTTGCCCACAAGGCTGCGTGCCAAGCTCTGTCGAATGCCTTCTTGAAGTCCACGAAGACGTGGTAAAGGCCTTGCTAGTGTTGCATGTATTTCTCACAGAGCAATCTGAGGTTGAAAATTTGCTCTGTGGTACTTCTTCCTGGTCTGAAACCTGCCTGCTCTTCTTTTATTATCTCCTCAGCTTGTGGCTTCAGTCTACTCAGAAGGATTTTTAGCATGACCTTACTTGGATGGCTGATCAGGCTGATGGTACGGTAGTTTTGGCATAGTTGTAGGTTGCCTTTCTTCGGGAGAGTGATGATCAGGGACTGGGTCCAAGGTGTTGGCCACTCACCTGTCCGCCAGATCTTATTGCAGATGATGAGTAACATATCTATCATGGCCTCTCCTCCTGCCTGGACCAGTTCTAAGGGAATGTTGTCCACTCCCGCTGACTTGCCTTTCTTCAATGATTTTACTGCAGCTTCAACTTCTTCTCGCACGATGGGGTAGCTGTCGTTGTTGGTTGGTGGAGGAACGTCTAGCACCTTGGGATCTCCTGTTGTTGTGTGTGTGTATAATTCGGAGCAGTACTCTGTCCACCTCTGCAGAATCTCTTGATCTTCTGTGAGACATTTCCCTGCTTTGTTCTGTATGGTAGTGGTTCTGCCTTGTTTTGAGCTTGTTAGTGGTTCTGCCTTGTTTTGAGCTTGTCAGGCCTTCACTCACTGCCATAATATACAAGGTCATTCGTTCCCAGGAACTCCGAGTTGTTCACACCACAACCATCAGGACCCCCGCCATCAGGAAATGTGGTCCCCTGGTCTGTCACTCCAGGAAAAGTAGTGCCCCATGATACCACAGATCCACTTAAAAATCACTGCAAATATGTGAAGGAGGAGTTTTCTTGGCCTCTGTCCAATGTAGGTCTTTTCCATTATCGTCTGCATGCAGTCTTTTTCCAACAACCAAAACTGATCACAGAGCACATCAGTTCAGCCTTCAAACACTACTTAGATGCATATCACACCACTTATGATGCACTGAAGATCACGATAATTATGTTGTCACTTCACACGTTTCACACAATCCACCAAGAAGCAGTGAAGATCACAATGTTGTCGCAGATGTCCCCCATGCTTGTCAATGATCCAACAAAGACTGAAACTGCTTATGATTAGCGCCCTTTTCCAACGAGCGTTGCGAACAGCTCCTGATGAAATAGTGAAGATCATGATGACGACTGCATGTGACTGCGTGTTTCTGACACTGTTAACAGCACACAGTGTCACAGGGTGAAGATCACAATGACTCACTGTCACATTATCATACTACAGGTGTCCCATGCCGCCAGCAGCCAGTCATGAACCACTGAAGATCCTTCTAGAAGCAGGTTTGCAAGCTACACAATATGGTTTGGTTTTTTTCCTTTTCTGACATTTTTTCTTTTCTTTGTTTTCATTTTTTCCCTCAGTATTTGTTTGTTTGTTTATTTGGTTGTTTTTTTAAATCAGCAAGGTCACACCCATTCCACACATACACACAAAACTGGTGCAGGAATGTCATAGGCACGGTTGTTGCTGTGCTGCTTTCTGGCTTTCTGTTCTTGTATGAGCTACATTCTTCTCTTGCTAACGGAACGACAGAACGTTTCCCTTTTTTCCCTCCCCTTTTTCTTTTTTCCTATTTTTCCTTTCCTCTGTCTTTTTCCGCCTGACCTAGCACAAACCTGTAAATACAAACGCTATGAAAGCAACAAAGGACTTTTTTCCATATCCACGAGCTACATTTCCAAATGGCCCGCAACAGCCATGATCTGACCCAACAGCAAAGTGCTGCACACTCCAAATGTCGTCACAGTCCTGATACATGGCCTACCAGACCAGCCTGAGGTTGACGTCACTCTCCTATGTGTGCTGCCACCTACAGAGTGCTGGGCTCTTGGTGGACATCAGCACTAGACTGCTGCCATCACAAACCCAGCCTGAAGGCAGCGGCACTCCCATCTTGAGTGTGCTGCCACCTACAGAGTGCTGGACATTTGGTGGACATCACCACTAGACTGCTGCCATCACAAACCCAGCCTGAAGGCAGCGACACTCCCATCTTGAGTGTGCTGCCACCTACAGAGTGCTGGACACTTGGTGGACATCACCACTAGACTTTAATATCAATAACAAAACACCCACGCAAATACCAGACAATACCTGCCCTAAACACACATACACACACACACACACACACACACACACACACACACACACCACACACACACACACATTTTGTTTTTTCTTGTTTTTCTTTAAACCCCAGCTGACTGCCATATCAGGGCTATAACCGTTTCAAAGCACATACAAAACTTCAACAGCAAAACACACACACACACACACGCGCGCACGCGCGCGCGAAAGATGGTCAAACACATTCTCACACACATACATGTGTACATAAACACACACTCAACACTAACTCACACACACACACTAAAGAGATGGTCAAGTAATCAATCTTCACACATATGATACATGCTCGCATAACAAAACACCCATGCAAATACCAAACAATACCTGCCCTCAAAAAAAAACCAACCAACAACAAAAACACACACACAAATGTTTTTTTTTTTCTTGTTTTAGTTTAAAACCCACCTGACTGCGTACAGCCATATCAGGGCTATAACAATTTCAAAGCACATACAAAACTTCAGCAAAAAAAAAAAAAAATTAAAAATTAAAATTAAAATAAAAATTAAAAAAAAGAAAAGTAAGAACACATGTCAATCCATTTGCGCACATTTGGTATCGACCTTTTTCGGTAATAATCCCTCTCCAGTTACCCACACACAACTCTCTGAGGAAAAGATGGGAAGAAATGATGACGATGATGATGATGATGATGATGATCATCATCATCATCATCGTCGTCGTCATCATCATCCATCATCATCATCATCATCATCATCATCCCAATGAGAATATACTCATGATAATCATAATATCAATAATGATGTAGGCCTACAGACTCCCCCCCCCCCCCCCCCAATCAGCTTAACACAAAGTCCACAAGAATCACACTGATATAAAAATCAACACATATACCCCTCACAGCTTCTGAAGGGCTGTCTCACACACACACACACACACACACACACACACACACAACTTTAATATCAATAACAAGACATCTGCACAAATATCAAAAAAAGCACCCGCCCTAAAAAATTAAAAAATAAACACAGTGACACACACACACACACACATACACACACACAAAACCACATTACGCACACACATACACTCCCGCACACACTCCCGCACGCACACACACACACACACACACACACACACACACACACACACACACACACACACACACATGAAAGATGGTCAAACACATACTCGCACACATACATGTATACATAAACACACACACAACTGTCACTCACATACACACTAAAGTAATCAATCTTCACACACACACACACACACACACACACATCACACAACACACACACACACACACACACACACACACACACACACACACACACACACACACACACACACACACACACACACACACATAATAGCAATAACAAAATACTCACACAAATACTAAACAATACGTGACCTCAAAACAAAAAAAAAGATTGTTTTGTGATTGTATTGTTTTTGTTTGAAACCCAGCCGACTTCATAGAGCCATATCAGGGCTATAATCGTTTTAAAGCACATACAAAACTTCAACAGCAAAAAGAAAAAAAAAAGGAAGTACACGTCAATGCATTCCTCACATAAGGAGATGCCCCTGGCATTGACCATTCCGTCCAATCCAGGGGATTTATAAAACACACCTTAATACAAATTGAAACATTCAGAAGGACACAAAAACATATCTAAAAACGCATCTCACTTCCCTGCAGCCAAAAATACACCTAATACATGTACCCAATTATCAATCCTAAGAGAAAGTATTAAAATTTTGTCAAACACATACAGGTGAATGGATACAGGTGAATGGACCAGCAAGGCAGAAAATGATAGGAAGAAAGGACAGAAAGCAAAGAACGAAGAAACAATCAAAGAGAGCGACAGAAAAGAGGAAACTTCTAGCACAGAATTTCCAGAAGGTGGGGATACTATTTATGCTGAAAGAGCCCGGGCATCCCACAGGGGAACACACACAATAACACACACATTCATACACACACACAACACACACACACACACACACACACACACACACACACACACACACACACACACACACGCACATGCACAAACACTTTAATATCATTAACAAAACACTTACACAAATACCAAACAATACCCGCCTGCTTACCCTCACACACACACACACACACACACACACACACACACACACACACACCACACACACAAACGTATGACAGATGGCCAAACACATACCCACACAGATACACACACACACACACACACACACACACACACACACACACACACACACACACATACACACACACAACAGTCACACATGATACTAAAGACATAGTCAAATGATCAATCTTCATACAAAAACAAACAAAAAAACAAAATCTTCACTTTGACATCAGCACAAAATGTTTCCCTCATAACTTTTACAGTAAACACAAGCAGATCTAGTAGTCTGGTCAATCAAATCTCTGTACTGATCCAATGTTTACCCGCACAATTTTTAAAGTACACACAAGCAGGATCTGATCTGGCCCAAACAAATCTTTATGCTGATGCAACATTGACACCAGCAGTTACATTCCATCTTTAAATAGCCATGACATTTTTTTTTTTGGGGGGGGGGGGGAGGAACAAATCTGCTGTCACCATTCTGTCATCAAAGCAAAGAGTCCATCAACAGCACTTCTCTTTCAAACAGACCTTGCTACTACACTTAACAGTTTTCTGTCAAGTTCTGAATTTCATAAAGAAAAACAAAAGACTAAAAATCAATCAATAAACCCTGAGATCCCAGAAAAATATTGTTCAAACACATACTTGAAAAAATAACAACTGCAGGTGAGACAAAAATTTGATAACTAAAAAAAAAAAAAAGAATTTGTCAAGTAAAAGAAAAATCCAAATGAGAGTACAGTGCATTTTTTTCATATGATTAAAAGAAAAGAAAATATCCATTGTAATTTCTCTTGTGCAGATAATGAAGTATCTTGAATCTGAACCCTAACCACAAAAAACTGGTTGTGGTCTAAAAGAGCATTCAACAGTTGTCTTCAAACTGGCCACTGATAGGTATATGACCTACCATGTTACATTCAACTGCTGTCTTCAACCCTTTGACTCCCGCACCCTATCCACCAACTGTAAAAATTTGGCCCTCTGACTCCCTCACACCTGCAGGAAGCTGGTGGATAGGGTGAGACAGTCAAAGGGCCAAGTTTTTGCTTTGCTAGCATGGTTGACAGAGCAAGATGCTGCTGGACATGCTGTGGGAGTCAAAGGGTGAAACTGGCCAAAGACAGGTGAGTGATCTAACAGTTTTCTGTCAGCTGTCCCTGAACATACAAGGTGTAAAGATGCATCCATAAATTGCTGAGAAAACAGACATGTTTTGACACACAGTCTCCACTGATCAATCTCACCCTTGCGCATCTAATCTCAATTCGGTATCAACCTCTATCCAGTTCCCCACAAACACACTGTTTCAACTCTCTGAGGGAAACATGGGGGAAAATGATACAAATAATTAGAACGATGATCATCAGCAATATCATCATCATTATCATAACAATGAGAATAGTATACTGACTACAGACTCTCTCCCCACAATCAGCTTAACACAAAGTCCATCAGAATCACCCTGATATGAAAATCAAAACGTATACCCCTCAAAGCTTTTGAAGGGCTGTCATAATCAAAGGAAACACACACACAAAACACACACACACACTTTAATAACAAAACGCACAAATACCAAAAATACCCTCGCCCTAAAAAAATTAAAACACACACACACACACACACACACACCCTCACACAACCACAAACACATCTCACTCACACACACACATGCGCACGCACACACACTCATTTTGCCCACTTTCATCCCAGTATCAATTTGTCATTATCACCAATTACCCCATCCGCTCAAAAAAAATCCCGACACACAGAGTAATCTCTTTAGAAAGAAAAGAATAAAAAGTCGTACATTCATAAGATACATACAACAAGCAAGTAAATACAAAAATAAAACAAAAGGGAATGCTTACACAATCACACACACCCACACACTCTCTCTTTCTTTCTCTCTCTGTCTCAGTAAACACTACAATATCATTATCAAAACAAAACAAAAGGAAAAAACAAAATTACACAGAATACCAATACTGAAACACACACACACACACGCACGCACACACGCACGCAAAATGTTGCCTGTTTTCTTCTTAGAATCAATTTTGTCACCATCTCCAAATGCATCCTCCAACAAAATTCCTCTCCATCTGGTGTATCAAAAAAAAAAAAGCGGGGGGGGGGAGAGAATGACACAATTATCTCCCTTTCTGATCAAATGCTTTCCTACGAGTCTTTGACATGACAAGGATCAATTCCGAAAGACCACCTCCATTTTAATCATCCGGCGTCCACATATTCTACAATAAGCAAGTGACATCACTATAAAGTCTGGTCAATTTAGCCAACAGTGTACTCTTGGTGCCTTTATTCTTCTGCAGTTTGTTTTTAATGTAATAAATATCATGAAATCATCATTCTTCTGCAGTTTGTTTTTAATGTAATAAATATCATGAAATCATCATGTTTTACTGTTTTACTGTTTTAAATACTGACAGCCAAAACAATGCTTTACTAACCACACCTATTTCAATTCATTGCATCTAATTTAGTTTCATGACTTCAAAGGGAAAAATCTTGGTCATCAGAATTTCAATCAATAACTACAGTTTAACAGAAACTTACATATTCTATGATTGCAAATCGAATGTCACGCTTCTTCATCACACAGTTCCCTACTTTTATATATTTACATGGTTTTAATGCATCCAACTCTTTACTTTTAGGAATGAATACATTTTTAATGATTTTATACAAATATGGCTAAGACTAAGAGGTCTCCATTTAGAACACACATTTCCTACTTAATTCCAAAATTTTATGCAAGCAATCTGAAATTTGATGAGTATGTGACAAAGATCCTATTAAGAATATTCATGATGAGGACAAGAAACAGAATCAAAACAGAAATAGCAGAAGAGCAATATGGATTTACTGAAGGGAAAGGAACTATTTACACCATAATTATATACATGCTAAGAATGAAATTCATGACATAGGAAAAATCCCTAAAGATAGGTCAAAATCAATTTTCATTGCACTTCCAAAGAAATTTGGCCCTATAGAATGTGAACTCCATCATACAATCAGCTTGATAAGCCATGCGACAAAGGTTCTATTAAGACAAATTATGAGAACAAGGAACAAAATCAAAACAGAAGTAGCAGAAGAACAAGTTGCAGGAAAATGAACTCTTAATGTCATATACATCTTAAGAACTCTCATAGAACAATTAACTGAATTGAAGAAGAATTTATTTTATGTTTTGTTGACTATATTAATGCTTTTGGTCAGATAAGACATGAAGAACTGATCAACTCACTAAAAAGGCTCAATGCTGATGGAAAAGATCTAAGAAAGATAAGGACTATGTACTGGGAACAAACAGTAGCAATAATAGTAAAAAATGATATAAGCTCTTTCCAAAACATCAAAAGAGAGGTTAGGCAGGGATGTGTTATGTCACCAGATTTGTTTTCACTTTACAGCGAAACCATCATCAAAAACCTAGAAGCATGTCTTAAGATAAAAGTCAAGGAAAAATGTTAACAACATTTGTAACTATTGCTCTTTTTTATTTCAGTTTTGTTTTCAGATTGACAGGTTCTCTGTTGGTATATCACTGTTAGTTCACAACTGTCTTTAGTTTCAGTCACACTACCATGTTTACTAGTATCTTTCTCTCAATCTCTCTCAGAGTGGCTCTCATGCATATGCACACACACACACACACGTACACAGACACACACACGCACGTACACACACACATATGTATATATATATCATCATCATCATCAGGTGCCCTGCCGATTGGCGTTGGCGATCATGGACTTCCATCTGCCTCTCTCTCTCTCGTTGCCCCTAGCATCTCCCCCACCCTCCCCGTCCCCAGCCACTCTGCAAGTCCGTCCAGCATTTTCTCCCTGGGTCTATCCGGTGCTCTCTTTCCCTCCAGCTTTCCCGTTGTGACCAGGTGCTCCAAATACCCCTTCCTCATAAAATGGCCTATAAATGTTGCCTGTCTTTTCCTAATCTTCCTTATGAGTGATCTACTTGTGTCTGCCTCCATCAAGACTGTCTCGTTTGTTTTCTTGCTGTCCATGGAACTCCCAACAGTCTTCTTAGAAACCACATCTCGACTGCCTCAATCTTGTTCTGGCTTTGTTTCTTGACTGTCCACGCCTCGCATCCGTACAACAGTATTGGTTCTATATAACATTCAAGAACTCTCTTCCTGATGTTAATTGATAGGCATTTGTTGGTAAGAATGCTTGTCATCTTTTTGAATGCTGTTTTGGCTTGGCCGATTCTGCCAGCTATTTCTGATGTGCATCTGCCGTCTGATGAAATGATCGTTCCCAGGTATTTGAATTTATCAACCTGTGTCAAGGTTGTGCCATTTGCTGTTATTTTGCATGAGAGGATTTCATGTTTTTTACTAATCACCATGACTTCAGTCTTCCTGCTGTTTAGTTCCAGCCCCTTACCTTTGCTTTCTATTTCTAGTATATTCACAAGGTTTTGTAGGTCTCCTTCACTTTCTGCAATTAGCACGGTGTCATCTGTATATCGATGTTGTTTATCATTTTCCCTCCAACCTTTAATCCAGGGTCTTCTTCTAGGTTTCTCTTGATGTTTTCGCTATATAGTGAAAACAGATCTGGTGACAAAACACAATCCTGTCTGACTCCTCTTTTGATACTTTGGAAAGAGCTTACATTGTTTTCTATTCTCATTGCAGCTGTTTGTTCCCAGTACATATTCCTGATTATTCGTAGATCTTTTCCATCAACATTGAGTCTCTCAATTCATCATGTCTTACCCGATCGAAAGCCTTGGCGTAGTCAACAAAGCATAAATACAAATCCTTATTAATCTCATTTGACCTCTCTATGATAGTTCTTAGGATGTACATGGCATTAATAGTTCCTTTCCCTTCCACAAATCCACACTGTTCTTCTGCTATTTCTCTTTTGATTCTATTCCTTGTCCTCATCATGACTATTCTTAACAGGATGTTTGTTACATGGTTCATCAAACTGATTATGCGATGGAGTTCGCATTCTATAGCCCCTGTCTTCTTTGGAAGTGCAATGAAAATTGATTTTGACATATCTTTGGGGATTTTTCCAGTGTCGTAAATTTCATTTAGGAGGACTGTTTTTTTTCTATGCCAAATTCCTCCAGGGCTTCAATCATCTCTGTAGTAATGTTGTCTGGTCCTGGGGCTTTTCCCGGTTTCATCTTTTTTTAGTGCTGCTCTAACTTCATCTTTCATTATGGGTGGTCTTTCAAAGTTCTTTTTTATAATGTGTTCTTCGTTTCTGTCATCCCCAAATATTTATATATGTACACACACACACACACAAATGCACGCCCGCGTATGCGTGCACACGCATATATATATATGTACACACACACATACACACACACACAATACATATGTGCATTATGCACACTTACTCACAACACACACACACACACACACACACACACACACACACATTTCATACGTAACAAATTATTCATGCTTATGACAGCTCATGAAAAAGCGTGAGTTTACATAAGCAAAAAAAAAAAAAAAAATATGAAAAAAAACATTTCAACAGATTTGCAATTTGTTATGGTAAATAGTTGAAATGATATATTGTGTTCATTAATACCAGCAGAATTATCAAATATAATTTCAAGATGAAATTTCTAAAAGAACACGTTACATACCAGTTCAGTCCATCTAATCATCTTGTTTTTTACTCAGTATATTGAAGGTATTGATTAGTGATTAATTATAAACTTTTAATAAAGAATGAATTTCTATGTCACCAGGAAACTGGAGACAGTACTTTTCAGTAAAATATTCAGGCAATTTTTATTATTGAATGTTCTAAGGGTGTTTAGACTACCAGCACAGGCTTTCAAATTTGTACATTAATTTTTTTGGCATAATGAATATATTATATATTATATATATATATATATATATACTACACGTCATTATTGAAGGGCCAGGAACGTTTTTGAGTCAATTTTTGAAAGGAGAAATAACCTATTTTCTCTTACTCTTTTCTCCAATTCGTTGCCGTAACTGAATGGATAAGAGCTCAGACAACATTGCAGTTTCCTTTTGGCACGTGTTTGGGGATTTGCCGATTTGCAATGGGCGGCCCAAGGAAGACAATTTCCACACGAAATTGTCGAATCTTCAGCAGGGTCTCTCTGACGACGCAGGCAAGGTAGCGACAAAATTCGCTTTGCACGTGCAAGGCAAGCCCTTTTTGAACACTACTCCAGCCAAAGTTGCCCGCAGACGAGGATAAAAAGGACCCGTTCTTGGTTCGTTTTAACCATGCTTGCAAGACGACGGATGACGGATGAGCAGCGGGGGAGAGCCCTCGCTCTGCTTGATGAAGGCCTAGCGCAGCGGGAAGTTGCTAGACGACTTGAAGTGTCGCATTCCACAATCCAGAGACTGCTGGAGCGCTTCAATGAGACTGGAGCAGTCCAGGAAAGGCGTCACACGGGTCGACCCAGAGTAACGACAAGACAGCAAGACCGCTACCTTGCCCTCTCCGTCCTGAGGGAAAGGGCATCCACTGCGGTGACCTTGAGGGGTCAGCTGAGGGACGCAACAGGTGCTAACATCAGCTGCAGCACGGTGAGAAGACGGCTACATGAGGCAAACTTGAGGTCACGGAGACCGGCCGTCCGACCCGTGCTGTCACCGGTCAACAGAGTGCGCCGCATGACCTGGGCCAGGGAGCACGTGACCTGGACAAGGCAACAGTGGGCCCGGGTCTTGTTTTCGGATGAGTCCAGGTTCACCCTGACCTTTAACGATGGCCGGGCTTGGGTGTGGCGACGTCAAGGGGAGAGGTTCGCTGACGCCACTGTCCAAGAGCATAACCGGTACGGCGGCGGGTCGGTGATGGTGTGGGGTGGCATGAGCCGTGGTACCCGGACCCCCCTGCTCCCCATTGACGGCATCCTGAACGGGGTCCGGTACCGGGACGAGGTTCTGGCGGCCGTGGCACTGCCTGCGCTTGTGGACCTTGGTCAAGGCGCCATCTTCCAGGACGACAATGCACCTGCGCATCGAGCACGCCTTGTGACCGACTTCCTGGAGCAGCATGAAGTCGTCCGTATGGCCTGGCCAGCGTGCTCACCTGACCTGAACCCAATTGAACACCTCTGGGATGTGCTCGGGAGGCGCATCAGGGACAACCACCCCCCACCGGGCACCCTGGCCAGGCTGGTCGACATCCTGCAGATCGAGTGGGCGGCCATCCCTCAGGACACACTCCGTACCCTTGTGGGGTCGATGCATCGGCGCTGTGAAGCATGCATCCAGGCTCGGGGCGGACACACGCGATATTGAAAACAGATTGGCCAAATCTGACACTTTCTGTTTTTTGAAAAGGGGGGAATGTTCCTTTAAATGCATGTGCTGTTCACTAATGGGTCATTGTGCTAATTTCTTTTTCCAAAACAGGTGTGGAAATGATGAAATAAAACATAGAATCAATTCTAAACATTGTCAATTATTTCAACTTAAAATTAGAGAGGAAGGAAGAAGTGGCCCTTAAATTATGATTAGGAGTATATATATATATCTGTGTGTATGTGTGTGTATGTATGTATACATATGTATGCATATGCATGCATTATTTCAATAGTAATATGCTTACATTCAAAAACCAACTCTCAGCTAGTGCATCATAGCTTTCATAGTTTTAGCCCTGAACTCTCTTCAGGATAAAACAGCTACTAATCTGTTGTGACCACTTTTCAAATTGCAAAATTCATCAAAATTCATATGCTCTCTATAATTTTCCATTGCTTTTATTCTTTCTCCCCATTTATAGCCGTGTGCGTGTGCGTGTGCGTGCGTGCGTGTGTGTGTGTGTGTGTGTGTGTGTGTGCGTGCGTGCGTGAGTGCGTGCGTGTGTGTGTGCGTGCGTGCGTGTGTGTCTGTTTTAGCGCTTAGATTTGATTTTATCAAGATTTTGCGCTATATAAAATATTGTATATTATATTATATTATATTATTATATCTCACTTCCCCTCAGACATCATATTTGCCCTTCCCTCTTCCAAGTTGTCACCATTACTCACAAACACATTATGATTTCATGTGAATCCTTTTCTCACACTGGACGAAGCAGCAGGAAGGTTTGCTCTTTTTCCTCCTAGTTTTTATATTTTTTGTTTGTTCTTTTGTGATCTTGGGTTTACACTTGACAAAGGCGAGTTGGCCGAAAATTTGCGCCTGCCCTATCTAAATATTAAATATTGCGTTCTGATTCTGTGTTCATGTTTTTTCCTAGTTACTTTCGTTTTGTTTTTTATTTTATTTTGTCGTTAATTCTGACGAACGTTGTGAAAGGGTTACACTTGCAGACAGCTTTATGGTCGAGTCCATGTGTTGCCCTTGCGATGGGAAAACAAAAGAAGGGGGGAGGAGGTGTAACTTGTGCTCTGTGTCTGTCGTTTGAAGCACGGTAAAATCAATACAGATACGTTGTTACGGCCCCAAAAGACAGAGTATGGTTGTGGGACAACCTACGGTAATGGTGTAATTAAAGTCTTAATTGATAGAGAAAACGATGCAGTTTACTTCCGTCTACAGCTACCCCACCCCACCCCAATGAGAAGTGGTTCTAACCCTTAATCCAGTCAGCCAATGGGAAGGCTTGATTGCTAAATTAAGTATCAGCCATTGTGATGAGCAGCAAACTTTCACTTCAATTATGCAGGACTGTGTAGGTGACTTCAAACGGGGCTGGAGGCTGCAATTCTTCATGTCCATTTTGTGTAATGGACTGGTTTTTCAAAGGTAACATCGTCGTGTCTACTGCGTCCATGCACAGATTAACAAGTAAGTTTTTGGATAAGAATGTCAATAGCTCTTGTGACTTGGTAGCTCACTAGATCTAACTGGGTCTGGTCACGTAAATGTGTGCGTGTATTTCAGGGCATTTATGAAATAGTGGCATGGAAAAGTAATTGTGGTGTGGAAAACTAGGACATTGAAACCATTATCGAAAAATGTTTCTGTCATCGTGAAATTTGTTTTTTTGGAAGGTGAATCACTCCAAATTTAAGATGGCGGCAATATTCCCGCCATACGAAGTCACGTGATAAAATTGTTATCCTGTTGTAGGTGGGGAAGTCGGTTTGACACGACTGAAAGAAAAACACTGTTGGAATCAAAATACTGCAGTTAAATAGAAACACACACACACACACACACACACACAACACACACACACACACACACACACACACACACACACACACACACAGAGTCAAGTGTTGGGAAGAGAGGTGGTGGGGGGGTCTCTTTTTTTTTTTTTTTAACGGCCGCCGCCCCCATCCGACCTTCCAAGTCGCGCACGCGTGGGCTGTGTGCAGATGACGTCACACTCCGGGCCGGGCGGAGTTTTCGTTTGTTTCCTATTGTTCGGGTCGAGTTGCGTCTGGAGGTCCGCGGAATGGTCGGTGTCGGCAATGTCGGTTCCATGCTTTTGTACCGTTTACCGCGTTGAGACAGAAGAAGAAATCCACGACAGAGGCGAGGAAATGAGAAGAGAAAACTCGTGCTTTCACAAGAGGTCAACTTCTACTGAGAAATCTAGTGCACTTGCAGTTTTCATGTTGAACGTGTGATTGGAATTGTGTATGATCGGAATTGTTTGCATGAAATACACACGATTCTCAGTGGCTAGAAAAACTTTAATCATGCTGAGGAGCAAGTACAGCACTTGATTGTGATGTGTCGTGTGCTCTTGTTAACATGTGCCCCATTGTTTCATAACAAAGTGAAAATTTTGGGAATTTAATGATCACAAAAGGCAGTTGCTGCTAAAAATTGGTTGACACATGAAATCCTGCACAATAAACTGTAGTCTAATAGTATCATAATAAATAGCACATGCACAATTTCTCAGTTATGGATATATAACATTTTTTTTTTCAACACTACTTATAAAATACACCTATTCAAACACACACACACTCATACACACATGCATGCACGCGTGCACACACACACATGCGCGCACAGATAACTTCAGTGCAAGATTATTGCCAACCTGGGCTGTCCAAGTCACTGTACAAGATAATGTTTTAGTTATGTCATCATATGTATAGCTATCACTGCCTTGCATCATCTATGAAGAAGAGTTTTGGAGTCTTGTCAATGACCAGATGACAGAAGCTACAAGAATTTGTCATGCTATATGAAAATGGGAATTCCAAGGACTGCAGTAGCAATAGAACCATTGCCCTAATCAGCCACAGCAGTAAAGTACTGCTAATCATCATACTGAACAGCAATGAAACAAAAAACAGAAAAACTCTGTTAGGCTGTTACACATCCAACAGGGGCACAACAGACATGATGTTTGTCCTACAGATTTTGATAGAAAAACTAAGGAACAGCAAACAAAAAGCTTTCATTACCTTTATCAATTACAGCAAGGCCTTTGACAGTGTCATACACCTTCAACTGTTTAACACAATGGCAGAGACAGGCTTCCCCAAACAGTTGGTGTCACTTATAGCAGCATTATACGCAGGCCAAAAAGCGACCATCAGATGGAATAGTGCACATTGCAAATCTTTTGGCATCAGAAAAAGGAGTCAGGCAGTGCTGCATCCTTTTGCCTCATCTTTTTAACTTGTATAATGAGCAGGTCATTAGAGAGGCAGATTTGGAAGAGATGGGAAGAAAGATTGGAGGAAGAAACATCACCATCCAGAGATATGTGGACGACACTGCATTAACCTTTTAACTGCTTCTGATGGAATATTCAGAAACTAAAGGATTCCATCTATAAATCGATTTTGATTATGTACGTATGATGTTTTACAGACTTTTCCGCCTGTGCGATTGAAAAGGTGATCCCTACAGGTGATCAGTGTTCAGTGACTATAACAGTGGGGGATGAACCAGTTTCAACACCAACTGCATACCTCCTATTTCAACAACATCAGTGAAGTCTAGAGATCCAGGAGGCCACTCACAGATGTCTTAATCACGCTACCTGGAGAAAACTTTCGGTGTTGAGCGTGGCATCTGCCACCGATCCCAGCAAGGGAGAGAGATGAGAGACAATGTTTACACATACGCATAAACACACATACGCATAAACACACACACGCATAAACGCACACACACACACACACATACACCACACACACACACACACACACACACACACACACACATATATATATATACAGAGGAGGGGTGAATGGGGGAGAATACGGTAAATTTTGCTCAATGATATTCAAAACTATAATCAAAAGCCTTTGTTTCGTTCATGAAATGTACACATGCGTACACGCGCGCGCGCACGCACACACACACACACACACACACACACACACACACACACACACACACACACAGAGAACAACACAAGAGCGCACGCACACACACACACACACACACACACACACACACACACACACACACAGAACAACACAAACGCCGCGCGCGCACACACACACACACACACACACACACACACACACACACAACACACACACACACACACACACACAGAGAACAACACGAGAGCGTGCGCGCACGCACACACACACACACAGAAAACAAGAACAGCAAAAAGTATTGATTGCCTCACCTCTTCCTAATTACCACTACTCTTAACCTTTATCATCATCATCATCATCATCATCATCAGGTGCCCTGCCGCATGGCGTTGGCGACCATGGACTTCCAACCATCTCTATCTCTTGTTGCCCCCAGCATCTCCCTCACACTCCTCATCCCCAGCCACTCTGCAAGTCCGTCCAGCATTCTCGCCCTGGGTCTACCTGGTGGCTGGTGCTCTCTTTCCCTCCAGTTTTCACGTTGTGACCAGGTGCTCCAAATCCCTCTTCCTCATAAAATGGCCTATAAATGTTGCTTGTCTTTTCCTAATCTTCCTTATGAGTGATCTCCCTGTGTCTGCCTCCATCAAGACTGTCTCGTTTGTTTGTTTTCTTTGCTGTCCATGGAACTCTCAGCTTTCTTCTGAGAAACCACATCTTGGCTGCCTCGATCCTGCTCTGGCTTTGCTTGCTGGCTGTCCACGCTGGCTGTCCACGCCTCGCATCCGTACAACAGTATTGGTTCTATATAACATTCATGGACTCTCTTTCTGATGTTAATTGATAGGCATTTGTTGGTAAGAATGCTTGTTATCTTCTTGAATGCTGTTTTGGCTTGGCTGATTCTGCCAGCTATTTCCGATGTGCATCTGCTGTCTGATGAGATGACCGTTCCCAGGTATTTGAACTTATTAACCTGTGTCAAGGTTGTGCCATTTGCTGTTATTTTGCATGAGGAGATTTCATGTTTTTTACTGATCACCATGACTTCAGTCTTCCCGCTGTTTAGTTCCAACCCCTTACCTTTGCTTTCTATTTCTAGTATATTCACAAGGTTTTGTAGGTCCCTTTCATTTTTTTGCAATTAGCATGGTGTCATCTGCGTATCGAATGTTATCATTTTCCCTCCAACCTTTAATCCAGGGTCTTCTTCTAGGTTTCTCATGATGTTTTCGCTATATAGTGAAAACAGATCTGGTGACAAAATACAACCCTTTCTGACTCCTCTTTTGATGTTTTGAAAAGAGCTTACATTGTTTTCTATTCTCATTGCTGCTGTTTGTTCCCAGTACATATTCCTGATTATTCGTAGATCTTTTCCATCAACATTGAGTCTCTCCAGTTGGTTGATCAATTCTTCATGTCGTACCCAATCAAAAGCCTTGGTATAGTCAACAAAGCATAAATACAAATCCTTATTCATCTCATTTGACCTCTGTATGATATTCTTAGTATGTATGTGGCATTAATAGTTCCTTTCCCTTCCATAAATCCACACTGTTCTTCTGCTATTTCTCCTTTGATTCTATTCCTTGTCCTCATCATGATTATTCTTAACAGGATTTTTGTTACATGGCTCATCAAACTGATTGTGCGATGGAGTTCGCATTCTATAGCCCCTGTCTTCTATGGAAGTGCAATGACATATCTTTGGGGATTTTTCCAGTGTTGTAAATTTCATTTAGGAGGACTGTTATTTTTTCTATGCCAAATTCCTCCAGGGCTTCAATCATCTCTGTAGTAATGTTGTCTGGTCCTGGGGCTTTTCCTGGTTTCATCTTTTTCAGTGCCACTCTAACTTCATCTATCATTATGGGTGGTCCTTCAAAGTTCTTTTTTATAATGTGTTCTTCGTTTCTGTGATCCTCAAAATGGTCTTTAATGTACTCTCCCCATCTGTCTAATATTTTGTCTTTTTTCCATGATAAGCGTGCCATCTTTCGATTTTAAGTAACCAGTTGATGTGCATGTATTTTTTCTGTGGACAATTTCTTCAATTCATCTGTACATACCCTGAGGATCCGTTTTGTGTCGGTCTTCCATTTCTTTGCACTTTGTTTTCAGCCAAGTTTCCTTAGCTTCATTGCACCTATTCCTGATCTCCTTGTTTATCTTCCTGTAGATCTCAGTTCTCTTTGCCTTCCTCCTTTCCTCCATCAAGCCCAAAATTTCTTTTGTCATCCAGTTCTTTTTGCTGTTCTATCTGCCTTAGGGATTTCCTCACAAGCTTCGTTTATCGAATTCCTCAATTTTGTCCATTGTTCCTCACTGTCACCAGCATCTTCCAGAGCACTGAATTTGTTTTGAACATGTACATTAATTTTTTTACGTATCACTTCATCTGTCTTAAAGAGTCCAAGGTTTAACCTGTTCAGTGCCGGCGACCAGATATTCGGTCGGCTCTCCGTGTCATCCTCTTTGCCAGCGATCGAATATTCTGACAGTCTATATTTAGCATTTTTCATGGGGAATTACGGCAAGCAGAAGTGACACAGAACCCCTTGGTCACGAACCTATACATGCTAGCCTCACTCCGAGTGGTTACAGGCTTGCTTCTTTCCATCGCTCATCCCGAGGTGGCGGTATCACCATCCTCTACAACGACTCACTCCATTCCCGCCTATCTTTCTCGCAGTCTCTGCCTTTCTCCCATCCTTCTTTCGAGCACCTTGAAGTATCCTTCCAATCCACCCCTCACCCCATCACCTTCTCCTGTGTCTATCGACCCCCACCTAGCTCTGCCAACAAACTCACCACATCCACGTTTCTCTCTGACTTTGACCAATTGCTTGACCACTACTGCCTCTTACCTGGAAATCTCATCATTCTAGGTGACATCAATGTCCACTATGACAACACTCACCGTTATGACACAAGACATATCATCAACTCTCTGTCCAATCACAATATGACAACACATTTCTGAACCAACCCATCAAAAAGGTCACATTCTTGACTGGATCATTTCTCGTGATCACCACAATTCCGCTACTGACAACTGCTTAGTTCTTTCTACCCGTCTAACTTCAGCCCTTCCATCTGACCACTCTGCAATTCTCTGTTCTCTCGACATTTCTCCTCCTTCCCGTACCATGCGCACAGTGACTCGACGCAATCTCAAATCTATCGACCTCTCCACATTTTCATCTGATGCCTCCCGTCTCCTTTCTGAAAAGTCACATAACCTTGCCGATGAATTCTATACTACTCTCCACCATCTTCTGGACACTCATGCTCCAGCCACAACCCGTCTTTTACCTGACCGCCCCCCTACCCCCTGGCTCACTCATGAGATTGCCTGTGCAAAACGTGCCCGCCGCAGAGCAGAGCGCCGTTGGCGCAAATCCAAACTCAGTGTACACAGGCAACTTTTCCAAGCCTCTAAAACAAAAGTGTCCACCCTCATTGCATCGTTCAGAGGAGAAAGGCATACATGGCACTCGCACTCATCTGCTTATATACTCCGCATGTGTACCGCATTGACCGCACCGCGAGCCCGCAGGCGAAACGACTCTCTGGAGCCCCTTAGGGGCCAGATTTGTGTTTCTTCGAGCAAGCTCAGCGGTGCTTATCTTGTGGTCCACATAACAAATATCAACATATCATATATAAAAAAAATTCTACATAGCACACAAATTGTTGTATTCTACATCATTTTGCACAATATTCACTTAGATCGAAACTATGAGTGATTTAAGTTTACACTTTGCTGAAAGGGATTTTAGCCGTATTTTACGTATTTAAATTAATCAATCAATATTAATCCATGAAAAATATCAAACAAATGAGTAAATACACAATAACCAATCGGTTTATGTGGACATACTTTGAATAGGTAAATCAACCTCTCAGTCCAGAAATTGATCGGTGAACAGGCAATAGAAAACACAAATGATCCTAATTTGGACACGCATAGTTCGACCACAATACGGAAATCCAAGATCTCTTCTAATACTTTACTGCTTAACAATAATTTATTGCAGTATCAGTTCAGTTTATAAAAGGAGCAAAAATGTAAATGTTATTATGTAGTCAGATTTTAAATATTAAGAATTCGATTCTACATCCTGGCAAGATGGCGATCATTTTGGCGGTTTGCCGCACTTTGACTTTAATGCAAGCTTAATATCTAATGATTAAAGGTGTGATGTGGTCCAAATGAAAGATTAGAATACCAACATTCTAATCGTGATATTACAATTTCCACAATTTATTTCATTATTTTACAAATTGGCGATTATCGTCACGGCTCACTGGTCGGAAATTTGAATAGTACCAAACGATCGGACAACAAAATTATTGATTTAAGGAAAACGAAGGGAAATTTCGCCTCAAGGACATTTCCTATAAGAAATACATACTTTTCTGCAAAATTGGAATGCACAAGATACTCATTTCTTAGCTTTTAAGGGTTTAAATAATAGAATTTTCTAATATTTTTGAGAATCGCTTACCAGGGGAGTTAACTGTACTCAAAATCGTTTGAGAAGAAAAAACGTCTGCTACACGCTGTTGGTTGTGCACAGCTACAAAGGTAAAAAGGATACCTCTCAGTTTCTCCATATATCATATAGTTTGGTATTTTATTGCTTACACTCGAAAGATGTTTGCATCCAAATAAGTGGGCTGTCTCTGTAACAGCAAGTTTTGACGTACCGCTTATTTCTGCCGCATATAACAACATATGTTGAACTAGTGCATCAAACAATTGAAAGAAAATAGTAGTGTTCAAGGAGCCAAGGGACCACATGGTTTTCATCAAATCATAAGATTGTACTTTTTGCTTGTTGGAAAATTTGTCACAAGCAGTGTTAAAGGACAGTTTTGTTGAGAGTGTGAATCCGAAATACTTGTAACGATTTACTGTTTCAATATCATTTGAAAAAAAAATATATAGCTTAAGGTGCATCAAAGTTTTATCATGAGGCTGAGATGTTGATGCTTTATGAAGATTGTCTGATTTTGTAACCCTGAAGGTGTAGGTGATATGAGTGCAATGTCATCAGCAAATAATTGTAAGAAAATTTCAGCAATATTAGGAACCATCTGGATATTATGCTTTCCATGTTTTTTAACGAAATTAGCTACCTCAGATATTAGACGTGAAAAAATTAGGGGACTTAACAGACATCCTTGCTTTACTCCAGTTGGACACTGGAAGAAATGCAGATTTACACCAGTCTTCTGGGAAAAGATCGGATTCATACAGTCTATTGAAAAGCTTTGTAAGTGAGAGTACAGCCACATTTTCAGGATAGTTAATCATTTCTCCACAAATGTCATCAAGCCCAGGAGCTTTCCCACACTAAATGTCTATCAACTGTTTTGCCTCTTGTTCACTAATTTGAGTCATCAAACTTGGTGATATACATTTCCTGCATCAGTGTGGTACACTGTGTATGAGCATTGTCTGTGGTATTTTGTTGGCCATTTATGCTATCTTGACTTTTTCCAAAAATATTTTGAAATTGTTTATGCCATATGGAAACTTCTATTTCTGTCTGTGTTTGTTTTTGTTTTCTTGCACTGCGTATCATGTCCCAAAACATTGACCCATATCTTTTGTTATCTAAAGGTGATGTACAACAGTTCTTATCTTTTACTTGTATATAGCTTTGTAGTGTGCTCTCTTCTGTCTATATGCTGATATAGCTTGTAGTGTGCTCTCTTCTGTGCATATGCTGACTTATCTTCAGATTTGTTGGTTTTGTGAAAATGATTAAAGGCATGGTGTGCTGCACATTTATTTTCAGCACATTCCCTGTAATACTATGTAATTGTTTCTCTTTCTTGGCCTCTTTCAGGCATGTTTTTTGTCTCATAGATTCACCTGTTTTGACCATGATGTTGTTGAAAACAGAGTGCTGATTCGATTGTAGTTTTGGACTCCGAGGAATGAATCGCTTTTTCATATTGTACTGCTTTTTGAACTGGCATATGATGGGACTAATCGTTTGCCCACTTCAAAATAAGCTTTTGACTTGGTCATGAAGTAGCATTGTTCTCATGCAATGGGATGCACTGAAAGGTCATACAAAAATCTATTAGAATTGTTCCAAATTGATTTACATCTTATCGAGTGATCTTCTAGTGTTGCTCCCTTCTCTTTCCCAATCAAAAATATTGTTGCTGTCATCTGGTAAATCCGATTCCCCAATACGTGCATTTATGTCGCTCCCAATTATTCCCCACGTTGGTAAATATTTACTAAATAATATTCTAGGAACCAGGAAAACACGAAAATAGAATCAGAACACGTATTTAAGAAGACAAGACACTGAAAGTTGGCCTTTCTCAAGCATGAATGTAAGATCACAAATAAACACCAAATACAAAATTATGAGAAAAAGACTGAAACTTTCCTGCTGCTTCGTCCAGTGGGAGAAGAGGACTAAATCGTCTAGGTCATGTAAGCTACAACTCTTGCCAGTATGTTTATCATAAGTGCATTGATCAGGTGCGATGTAGGTAGATACTGACAAAACGTCTAGATCACTCCCAATGATATCTCTGGATATCTCAAGAATCTAATGTTATTTTTAGGACAGTCCATATGTTTAACAAATGGCATCAGTGTTCTGTTGGCAAGCACTGCTACACTGCCAGAATTCTACTATGTCTGGACATTTAACTGGTGGAACAGTGGGAACAACAGTATTCATTAGCATGAGGTCAACCGTTTCAGCCATCCATATGCTTCATTCCCGATTGAGCCTCTATGACATACTCGTTCCTCTTGCTCCTGTCCAACATAGCTGCCTTGATCTCATCGATGTTTTCGAGGCCAGTGTCCCTTTTGAGAAGATCAATGAAGTCTGTTGTCTTCCTTCCCCTGTTCGCTCTCCCTCCAGTTGGCTGCCACAGTACAAGTTGTGAAGCAACTTCCTCTGGATGACGCATACAGTGGCCAGCTAGGCAAAGCCTGTGTGTTCTTATCTTGTCACTAACTTTAGGGAGGTATCCATATATAGTTCTTTGTTAGTCAAGTGCTGCTTCCAAGAGACATTTAATGCCATCCTCAACATGCGAGTATACGTTCCATCAAGCTGTTCTCCATCTGCTTTGTTAAAGTCCATGTTTCCGAGTTGTAGAGCAACACAGACTCGACAGTGGATATAAAGAGACGAATCTTTAGTTCTTTTTTCAAGTTAGAAGTCCATATCATCTTCAGCTTATGACATGCAAACCAGGCAAGGGCTTTTCGAACAGAGATATCTTTCTGACTGCTCTCGACTTGCTCGATGTCTCCCCTATTGATAGATTTTATATTGTTTTCATTACCTCTGTTGTACATCATCACTTTTGTTTTCTTAGCGTTGCGGTGCAGTTCAATTTTAGCTGCTTCAACTTCAACCTGCTCCAGTAGCCACTTTGCTTGTGATATTTCATTGGATAGCAGTGCTATGTCATCAGCAATGTTGAGATCTGTCAAGCTGTTGGCAGGATATTGTCGACTTCTTCTGGGCTGCAAAGTAAAACCAAGTTCTTCTTCTTTTTCAGCTATAGCCTTTCTCATCAGATATTTCATGACTGCAGCAAACAGATAAGGTGCAAGTGTGTCTCCTTGAAGTACCCCTGCTGAGATTTTAATCTTCTAACTAGCTACAATCGGATATTCGAAGAAGAACTAACAAATATGATAATGCAAGTAGAAGAATCTGACAGAAGGGCACAACATGCAAGAAGCTGGGGGTGAATTAATGAGATCAGTGGACGAAAGAAAACTAAGAAGGGAATCATCAAGGGCAAAAGTAAAGGTCGTATCCTAAGCTGGCACAATCACTTCAGCAATTTACTCGGCAAAGAACCACTCATACCAGGGAATAGCCGAGACTAAGAAATAACCACCATCTTGAATACCCTAGACATCGACACTGGTCCATTCTCAATGACAGAATATCTCACGGTCAAAAAATCATTGAAAACAGGAAAGTCAGCTGGTGAGGATGGAATCGTGGCAGAAGTTCTGAAATTCTGCAACCTGGATGATAGTCGACTTCGCATATCGACTGCTCACCAACGGAGAGAAACCACAGCAATGATCAGATATCAACATCATACCACTGCCAAAGGATGGAGACCTCAGTGAGACAACCAACTCTCTCCCCTGATGGCGAAACAGAATGATTTTCGAGGTGGTCAGTTACTTCCTGCTGCACACTGTCAGATGCATACTCTTCAGCTGGACTCCTCTCATTTGTCGGCGGTGTCACATCTGGCAGCATTTCTCGCTTGGGTGGTGTGTGTTGATCAGGTGTTCTCTGTTTTGGATGTTAGTGGTTTTCTGACCTTGTCCACAAGACGCAGACTGCACCAGTGACCACAATCCTGTAATGGGAAGATATAGGCTGAAACTAAGAAAAAGAAAACGGACCAAAAAGAACATCAGACTAAATCTTGGTGTCTTAAAGTAGGTACCTGCAGCCAAAATTTCAGATTAGAAGTAGAGTTATAAAGCCATACAACATTGAAAGAGCATATCAAGACAAAGAAAACAAAACAAAAATCAAGTGTCTAGCTTCATTGGTTCCTGAGATATGATTTTTTACATATTTAATTTTGTGTCGAGAAATGCAAACATTGATTTTTTCCAAAATAGGAGACTCGCAGAACATTTTGTAATGGCTATAAAACTGTCAAAAAGCATTTTCCAAATCTATGTGTAACAGACAGTTAAAACCACCAGAAATATTACCATCTGTAGGAATGAGAAATGAGTAATAACATGTCAAACATGGCAAAAATCCAAATCTGAGTATTGCGGAATTGCTAGAATGTGCATTTTCAACATGCCCCTGTACTAACATAAAGCGAGAGATATGCTTCAAACTTATTTTCTGTAGAGTATATATCATATTTTATTGTGTCAATTTTTTTCTGAGTTGTTAATTGATTGGTTCCTGAGAAATAAAGTGCCAAACTTGCTAAAATCGCTAATTTTCATGGCGGAAAAGTGGGTTGGTTTAGGGGTAATGTCATTTAAACACTAATATCTCAGAAACTACTCGAGGGATTTTCGGGTTTTTTCATCACTGTCCACAATAAAAAAAAAATCAGCAAATGACAGCGTGCACACAATCATTGAAATTTTTTTTTTCATTTACCTCATTTTACACGACAAGGTATATATTTGTTTTCACTACTTTACTTCAGAAAAAAAAAAAAAAAGCTGTGTAACACTGTTCTACTAGTTCTACTGTCATAGAAACCCACATAAAAATGTTGTTAATAATAAACAAAAACTTTTTTTTCCAAAACACTGTCTCTGTCAAGCAATTATGATCATGGGGGAAGGGGACTTGCACATCGGCGGAATTCGGCCTTGTACTTACTGATATATTCTTCGCACATTGAAATGACAGACGGCAGCAAATTTGTTCGCGGCACAGCGGACAGTTCCACCCACACTGCCTAGCGCTTCGTTACGGCCATACACGACCGTAAAAGTCGGCCACGAGCATGGGCTATTTTGATCACGTACTAATCACATGTTTCTGGCCCTGGGAGACTGACAGTTGGTCAAACATTCTTGGCATCATCCAATGAGATGATCTTGGGAAAATTAGCACTACACACACATCCATTCACTTATGCTTGGGCGCGAAATGTGGTTGGGGTATTTTCATTCATACCTCGTAGTGTGTGAAAAAATGGTGATGCCCTTTGTAGCAGACGGTTTTCAGGATACAGATGATTCTCCAGATTATTCGGAGGAGGAATTAAATGCTACTGTTCGTGAATTAGAAAAACATGAAGATGTAGCTGAGTCAGGTATTGAGGTTGGTGAGGGGGAAGATGATGAAAACTGTGATTTAGGAGAGCAGACCGACACAGAAGATAACGCGCCGCTGACCGCATTCCAGTGAACGTGGCACCCAGCACTGGTTCTGCTAACAGTAAAGAAATTTGATCTCACGGTCGGACCAAATTGTACACTGCCAGCTGATGCCAAACCTATAGATTATTTCTTTTTGTCTTTGTACTGACAATTAGTAAACTGTATTATGAACATTGAATGTAGTTTTGTAGTGGAAAGAAAAAATAGTGATAAAAACTACCTGAACAAACTGTGTAAATACCTGAGGAGCATTTGGTGACATTTGGTGACCACTGTGAGTACTATCACGTGGAAATGCTGTTAGACACTTTAACTACGCCATAGGCCTACTCTAATTCGTTACTCATCTGTATGTGTTGTGGTCATGTATAGGTGTGCTTCTCTTGTTTTTATATGTATGTCACTTATTTGTTCATGTTTGGTGACATCTTTGGTGACAATGACACGACAAGCAGTGGTTAGAAAGACATACTTGGATATGCAAGTAAAGCATGTTTACTGACACCTGACAAATTTCTAGCTTTATATATGATCAGACAAGCTCACAGTATACCCATGAACAGAGGAACCCTATTTTTGGGGAAAAATCTTCAGAAAATTCTAAATCTAGGGCAGTTCAGCTCTCTAGAATACAAATACAAGAGGGTTAAATAGGTCTCGCGTCATGGCCACATCACTGATGAGGCTCACTTGCATAGAAATGTAGAGTGCGAATCTTCAACTTTTCTGGTGATCAAAAACATATATGTCAATTTTAGATTTTCTATGATAAATTTTACCGAGAAAATTTGGGTAATTTTCAAAACAAAATTTGTCTGATTTATACTGGATACTTCACATTATAACTTAATCGAAACAAAAGGTTAGCTTCTGCTCTTTCAGATGAACTCAGAACTGGGTTAATGTATGCTGTGGCCGTGACGCGCCAAGCGATTTGCCAAGCGATGTGAAATTCGAGATCGCAGACAGTGCCGTATGGACTTCACCTCGGCAGAGTGACGCAGCTTCCAGTCAGCAACTTTCAACTTATTTCTCTCCTTTTCAGTCCAGCCACAAATAAAAGAACCACACTATTTAACTCACTCGGTACGACGGAACGCTATAGCGGTCGTGATGAAAGGCACGGTTCTGTACGACGGAACACAATAGCGGTTTCGATAATTGAAAATTTTTCGACGCTGATCTTGCACGCCTACCATAGCCACACAGGTCACTGCAAACGTGTCAAGGGCGGCATACGACTGCCTAATCTGCATTCATGTCGAAAATGGCGTCGCAGGCGAGTACGAGTTTTCGAATAAAGTAGATCAGACGACAGTAAAATGGGAGAGGGAGGTGGGCGTATACATCACGAGAGGCGAGCGGTCAGCGGGCCAAGCACAGTGAGTCGCATGTCTGATGGAGTTTTCATTCACTTTCCTATGCATGACTGGCACGAAGATTTTAGTTTTTCTCCCACTTTGCCTCTGTTCTCTGGCTCTTGTGGCCTGCATGTCCCAGTTCAGTGCCACGTCCCCTTTGATTTCTTGAATCAGTTTGTGACACACCACACTTCACACATCACACACCACACTTAACACATCACACACCACACATGAAACATCACACACTAGACTCCATATATAACGATCCATACATCACACAGCACATACAACACAACACACATCACACAACACATCACACACACCACACACCACATGTCACACATCACACATCAAACATCACACAATACTCACATCACATACCACAAATCACACACAGCACATCAAAATGTTAGGACTGCAGTTTGCTAAGTGTACATGAGTTATGTCCCATTAACATGCGTTGCCGTAAGAAACTAGGGGAAGAGCCGGACAGCAGAAGGTCCTAAGAGGAGACACCCCCATAATCAAGTGATTTAGCCCTTAACTGCTGACATTCTATGGGGGTCATGACTCCTGGATGCTCCTTTGCTGTCACACCACATCACACATCACAACCACATCAGACATGCCACATCAGATATGCACAACATCACACATCACACTGCATCACACATCACACACTGCACCACATCAGATATAACACGTCAGACCACATCAGACATAACCACATCACACACCACACTGCATCACACATCAGACACCACATCACACATCACACATCACATCACACACCACATTACATATACACACCACACCACACACCACATCAACCCCCACACAACTCATCACACTCCACATCACACATCACATCACACATCACATCACACATACACCAAATCACAATCAACCACATCACACTGCATCACACATCACACACCACATGCATCACATATCACACTGCATCAGCATCACACATCACCACATCACACACCACACCACCCATCAATCGCACACCACATTGTACACCACAGACCACATCACAAATCACACTGCTTCACACATCACACACCACATCACTCATCACTGCATCTCACACATCACATCACTCACCATGTCACACATCACACTGCATCACACACCACAACACATATCACGTCACACTACACTTCACACGCCACACTCCACACATCACACACCACACTTCACACATGACACACCACACTTCACACACCACACTTCACACATCACACACCACATATCACACACCACTTATCACACACACGCATCGCATATCACACACACACATCATACATCAAACATCACACACTACACTCCATACATCACAATCCATATATCACAGCACACACATCACACATCACACACCATAAACCACACCACATGTCACACACCGCACATCAAACATCACACAATACACATCACATACCACAAATTACACACAACACGCATCAAAAAGGACCAGTTTGCCAAGGGAGGTAAACACATGAAGATTCTGTTGTATTAAGTGTACATGAGTTATGTCCCATTAACGCACGTTGCGTAAGAAACTCTGTGAAGCGCCAGACAGCAGAAGGTCCTAAGAGGAGAAACCCCGTCAAGCAAGTGATTTGGCCCTTCTGACATTCTATGGGGTCATGACTCCTTTGCTGTCATCAATCTTCTTTTCTGTTATAGAAGGACAAACTTCTCCCTTTGCAAACTGCAGTCCTAACTATAATCAAAGTACATAACTCTTGAGAATTGTCTCCCATGTTGTATAGAACTTCTCGAATCTAACACAGTTTGCGCTACCCATTCAGCTAGCATAGAAGCAGATACAAAGTACAAAAACAGTAAGCTCAGAACACTCCTCAAAAAAGGAGCGCCCAAGCCTACCTTTATACTCTGCAACTACCCTACACACAACTATGAGAGAGGAGAGAAATACATATTATGTTGACAGAACATATACAGGGTTGCTTCCAAGGCATATAGGTAATACCAAAGAAATAAGAGGGAAGCAGTCCTAACTTTTTGATGTGTGTTGTGTGTGATTTGTGCTATGTGATGAGTATTGTTTGATGTGCGATGTGTGACGTGTGATGTGTGATGTGTTACATGTGCTGTGTGATGTATGGATTGTGATGTATGGAGTGTAGTGTGTGATGTTTGGTGTGTGATGTGTGAAGTGTGGTGTGTGATGCAGTGTGACATGATGTGGTGTGTGGTGCAGTGTGATGTGAGGTGCGATGCGATGTGTGTGATGCAGTGTGATGTGTCATGTGGTTGTGTGATGTGGTGTGTGTGATGTGGTGTACATGTGATGCAGTGTGTTGTATGATGATGTGTCTGATGTGTGTGATGTGGGGTGTGACATGGTGTGTGATACATAATCTGATTTTGATGTGTTAGGGTTAGGGGTTTGGGTTAGGGGTGAGGGTTAGAGTTACGGGTTAGGGTCAGGGTGAGGGTTAGGGTTAAA
>JAPXFY010000012.1:3191989-3196989 GCA_030674185.1 Monoplex corrugatus
CTCTGCAAGTCTGTGAAATATTTTTTTTCTCTGGGTCTACCTGGTACTCCATTTTCCCTCCATCTTTCCTGTTGTGACCAGGTGTTCCAATTCTATATAGCATTCAAGAACTCTCTTCCTTGATAGGCATTTGTTGGTAAAGAGACAGGTTGTGCCGTTTACTGTTATTTTTTATGAGGGGATTTCATGATTTTTACTGATCACCATGACTTCAGTCTTCTTGCTGTTTAGTTCCAAACCCTTTGCTTTCTATTTCTAGTATATTCACAAGATTTTGTAGGACCCTTTCATTTTCTGCAACCATCGAATGTTCTTTATCATTTTTTTTATCCAACCTTTAATCCTGGGTATTCCTCCAGGTTTCTCATGTTTTCGCTGTAAAGTGGAAACAGATCTGATGGCAAAACACAACCTTGTATGACTCCTCTTTCGATATTTTGGAAAGAGCTTCTATCCTTTTCTATTCCATTGCAGCTATTTGTTCCCAATACATATTTCTGATTATTCATAGATCTTTTCCACCAATATTGAGTCTTTCTAGTTGGTTGATCAATTTTTCATGTCTTACCCGATCGAAAGCCTTGGTATTATCTACAAAGCATAAATAAAAATCCTTATTCATCTCGATTGACCTCTCTATGATAGTTCTTAGGATGTGTATGGCATTAACTGTTCCTTTCCCTTCAACAAATCCACACTGTGCTTCTGCTATTTCTCTTTTGATTCTATTCCTGTCCTAATCATGATTATTCTTAATTGAATTTTTGTTACATGACTCATTAATCTGATTTGTGGTGGAGCTCGCATTCTATAGCCTCTGTCTTCTTTAGATGTGCAATGAAAATTGATTTTGACGTATGTTTGGGGATTTTCCATTGTCGTAAATTCCATTTAGAAGGACTGTTATTCTTTCAATATCAAATTCCTCCAAGGCTTCAGTCATCTCTGTAGTAATGTTGTCTGGTCCTGGGGCTTCTCCTGGTTTCATCTTTTTCAGTGCTGCTCTAACTTCATCTTTCATTATGGGTGGTCCTTCAGCGTTCTTTCTTATATTGTGTGTTTCGTTTCTGCCATCTTCGAAAAGGTCTTTAATGTACTGTCCCCATCTGTCTAATATTTTTTTTCTTTTATCATGATAAGCGTACCATCTTTTGATTTTCAGCAACCAGTTGATGTGTATGTATTTTTCCTGTGGACAATTTCTTCAATTCTTTTGTACATACACTGAGGATTGTTTTGTGTCGGTCTTCTATTACTCTGCATTTTGTTTTCATCCAAGCGTCCTTGGTTTCATTGCACCTATTCCTGATTTCTTTGTTTATCTTCCTGTATATCTCATTCTTTCTCTTTGCCTTCCTCCGTTCCTCCATCAAGCCTAGAATTTCTTTTGTCATTCAGTTCTTTTTTGCTTTTTAATCTACTACAGGGATTTCTTCACAAGCTTCATTTATCGAATTTATCAACTTTGTCCATTGTTCCTCACTGTCACCAACGTCTTCCAGAGCACTGAATTTGTTTTGAACATGTACGTTATTTTTTTTTTACTTATCACTTCATCTGTCTTTAAGAGTCCAAGATTTAGTTTGGTCTTGCTTTTGGTCTGTTTCCTTTTCCTTAATTTCAGCCTAAATCTTCCCACTACAGGATTGTTGTCACTGTTGCAGTCTGCGCCTGGTAGCGTTTTTGCTGTCAGTAAAGAATTTCTTAATCTTTTATTGATCAGGATGTAGTCAATCTGATTTTTTATATTATCTTCTGAAATCATCCAAGTCCATTTTCTTCTATTAGGCTGCTCAAACCAGGATTTTTCCTACTATGAACTCATTCATCTGTGCCCATTCTATAAGTTTCCCTCCCCTTTCATTTTGTGTACCAGGGCCATGAGGTCCCACTATATCCTCCACCCTATCCTGTACCACTTTAGCATTAAAAGCTCCCATTATTATTGTAGCTTCTTGTGGTTTACATTGGGCCTTGGCTATCTCTAATACTTCGTAAAAGTTGTCAATTTCGTTCTGAGTACTTTGCGGATGCTGGTGCATACACCTGAATGATGTTCATATCAAGTCGCCTGCCTCCCAATTTAACCAGAAAACTCCGTAGAACACAGCCCAGTATTCCTTAACTGCTTTTGATTTGTCCCTGTCCATTATGATGCCTACTCTTCTTTCATGTGAGTTTCCACCAATTACTGTATGCTGTCCTGATGTTATCATGCCTGCCCCATTCCGTCTGACTTCCCCCAGAGTTAAGCCTTTCCATTTCTATTTTGATATTGTCTAATTTACCTTTTTGTAACAATATTCTAATGTTCCATGTTGTGATTTCTTTTTTGAGATTTAATGCAGTAGCTTGCTGACGGTCTTGTGTCACTTGCGCAGCATGGCGGTCACTACCGGACGAACATGCTACATAGGAGATCTTATTTACCTCGTTACATTTATTTTCCTTGTTTTGTCTGGTTATGACTCGTCTTGGGAAAGTACGATGGTGGTTTCCCGTTCCCTTCCATCGGCTTGTGTTCGGTCTCTCTATCAGCCTTTGTCGTTCCCACGACAACCTACAAGACAGTAGGGTGATTTTTTTCAGGGTTTACACCCTTAGCCTTATTCTCTCCCGAGATGTCCATGAGGCAGTTGAGCTACTAACCCATAGCTGGGGGTCTGGTTCGTGTATATATATATATACTTTCACTTTCAATTTCTTTGCATTCAGTCAGTAAAATGCTCTCAACGATAATATGTTTCTGTGCTGATTTACTACGGATGATTGTAACATTGCACGGTTTAATTTTAAATACAATTTTCTCTTAACTGAATCAAATGAAAAACGTTGCAAAGGGAAACTCACCTTGCTTTCACATGTAGCCCTATTGTCCTTTTGTGTTTGGATGAGGAGATTTTGAAAACAATTTTGAAATGTTTACAGCACATAAGCTTGAAATAGTGTATGTTAACTTGTTCGTTTCTTATCTCTTTTAACGTCTGTTCACATATGTGTTTTTAGACGATTGTTAACTGTCAACTGTTAACTTGTATACTTCTGGCTTTGACCTGTTTTGTTTTGTCGCATGTTTGTCTCCAGCTACTTTTGTTCCTGGTTCCCCTTTGATTGTATGATCCATTTGACATCAGTGATCCAACTAAACTCAGAAACCATTTCTCACTTTGATAAGATTGATATTGCACGACATAGACAAACTGGTTACTAGTTCAAAGGAACACGGAAAGTCGTAAATCAATGGGCCAGTTTGTTCTGACTGGGACCTTGAGTATGAATTGCCTAATACTAGCATTACTGGACACGAACAATGGAACTAGCTGCCGGCATGGTATATTATCGTGATGAAATTAATGTGGAAAATGTGGCCAGGTGGATAAACCATCCATCTTGGATGTAGAAAACACAGATTTGAGTACTAATCAGACACAGGTGTTAATGTTTCACGTGAGACCACTGTCCTATGTGCATTATGCACTAAGCAGCAACAGATTTGTCTCTGGCATAAATCTGTAGAAAAATATCATAAAATAAGGAAACGTACACGCCAGCAAAAAGGAGACAGCATACTATAGGTTTGCGTTTTCCACAGGGAGAGTAACCTGCATTTGCAGAACTTGCAGATTCAACAAAAAGAGACAAAGTACATACAAAAAAGACAGTCCAGTACCTAAATACATAAGTAGTAGAATTGTACTAACTGGTGGGACATTATAGCACACAGGATCCTCCATCTCTGTATCTGGTATGAACGACAAACATGTCTGATATGTGCTGCTTTTCAAACGTCTGGTCAGTGTGGCCATTGCTCTTATTGTTCAGTGTGACTATTGTTGTTCAGTGTGATCATTGCTGACAATCCGCGGTGTGACCATTGCTGTTCAATGTGGTCATTAGTGTCATTGCTGTTTGGTGTAACCATTACTGTCAATGTCCAATGTGACCATTGCTGTCATCGTAGTTCAGTGTGTCCATCACTCTTATTGCAGTTGTCATCATGATGCATCTTTCTGCTGTGTACCTGGTATTGCTATTGTCATCATGATGCATCTTTCTGCTGTGTACCTGGTATTGCTGTTGTCATCATGATGCATCTTTCTGCTGTATACCTGGTATTGCTGTTGTCATCATGATGCATCTTTCTGCTGTGTACCTGGTATTGCTGTTGTCATCATGATGCATCTTTCTGCTGTGTACCTGGTATTGCTGTTGTCATCATGATGCATTTTTCTGCTGTGCACCTGGTATTGCTGTTGTCATCATGATGCATCTTTCTGCTGTGTACCTGGTATTGCTGTTGTCATCATGATGCATCTTTCTGCTGTGTACCTGATATTGCTGTTGTCATCATGATGCATCTTTCTGCTGTGTACCTGGTATTGCTGTTGTCATCATGATGCATCTTTCTGCTGTGTACCTGGTATTGCTATTGTCATCATGATGCATCTTTCTGCTGTGTACCTGGTATTGCTGTTGTCATCATGATGCATCTTTCTGCTGTGTACCTGGTATTGCTGTTGTCATCATGATGCATCTTTCTGCTGTATACCTGGTATTGCTGTTGTCATCATGATGCATCTTTCTGCTGTGTACCTGGTATTGCTGTTGTCATCATGATGCATCTTTCTGCTGTGTACCTGGTATTGCTCACCTGTCACAGAAATGTATCAAAGTCTGACCACTGTCATTCAACAGTTTCTTGAAGCCACAGGTTTGGAGAGTTGATGAACAGGTGGAGGCTAATGGTAGACAAACTATCCAGAGAGAAAACAACCCTCTCCGCCATCAGAGGAGCTCCTTCTTCCATGAACATCTAAAGATACCTGATATACATATGTAAATCTATGATGATGTGACAGCTCTTCTCAGCTCACTCATCATCCCACTTTAAAAAAAAACTACAAAAATCTTTACATTTAAGATGATAGTATTTTGTAGGCTATATATCAGTGGTGTGATTTTTTTTGCTTGTCTCTAATATTTGTTTTTCACTACAATGG
>JAPXFY010000012.1:3201989-3241989 GCA_030674185.1 Monoplex corrugatus
GATATGTTGTGTACATGGCCCACTGTTGTGTGGATATGTTGTGTACATGGCCCACTGTTGTGTGGATATGTTGTGTACATGTCCCACTGTTGTGTGGATATGTTGTGTACATGGCCCACTGTTGTGTAGATATTTTGTGTACATGACCAACTGTTGTGTACATATGTTGTGTACATGGCCCACTGTTGTGTGGATATGTTATTACAAGGCCCACTGTTGTGTGGATATGTTGTGTACATGGCCCACTGTTGTGTGGATATGTTGTGTACATGGCCCACTGTTGTGTGGATATGTTGTGTACATGACCCACTGTTGTGTGGATATGGTGTGTACATGGCCCACTGTTGTATGGATATGCTGTGTACATGGCCCATTGCTGTGTGGATATGTTGTGTACATGGCCCACTGTTGTGTGGATATGTTGTGTACATGGCCCACTGTTGTGTGGATATGTTGTGTACATGGCTCACTGTTGTGTGGATATGTTGTGTGGATATGCTGTGTGGATATGCTGTGTACATGGGCCACTGTTGTGTGGATATGTTGTGTACATGGCCCACTGTTGTGTGGATATGTTGTGTACATGGCCCAGTGTTGTGTGGATATGCCGTGACACCCACGAACTAGTCCACATGTATAGGCAAATACAAGGACTGGATATATCATCAACTCCCACTCTATAAAACACCACTTCTATGCTGATGACACCCAACTTCAAGACAGTGACTCACCTGATAATATACAGCGCCTGTTGACTCGCACCACTGAGTGTTACTCGGACATTAAGAACTGGATGACACACAATAGACTTCAGCTTAATGACGACAAAACAGAAGCTATCCTCATTGGCACCCGTCAGAAACTTTCTCAGCTGCCTCCTCTTTCTCTCCCATTATGTAACACATCAGTCCCAATTTCTGATTCAGCTAAAAACCTTGGTGTCTGCATTGACTCTACCCTCTCCATGAACAACTTTGTTTCTCAAACTGCCAGATCCTGCTACTATCATCTCCATCGTATAAGGCTGATCAGGAAGTATCTCTCTGTCGAAACAACTGCAAAACTCGTTCTCTCCTTCATAATGTCTCGCATTGACTATTGCAATTCACTCCTGTCTGGTCTTCCTGCCTCCACCATTCACATCCTACAGCGCATTCAAAACAATGCTGCACGCCTTGTACTCAAAAAGAAAAAAAGCTGACCACATATCTCCTCTCCTGGCACAACTTCACTGGCTCCCTGTATCAAAGCGCATACAGTACAAACTAGACACCATGTGCTACAAAAGCCTCAATAACGCAGCCCCCGATTACCTGTCAAGCCTACTTGAGATCTATGTTCCCTCACGTACCCTCCACTCTGCCTCCGATCCTCTGACTTTTCGCTTTCCACGCACTAAGCTCAATACCTATGGTCCACGAGCCTTCTCTGTTTCTGGTCCACTCTCCTGGAACAAACTTCCTCTCTCAGTCCGTCAGCAACCTACTTTTGTCTCCTTCAAGTCCGCTCTCAAAACTCACCTTTTCTCCTCCGCATAAAATCCTAACCTCACTCAACCCCCCCCCCTCCCCCCCCTCTGCAGCCTGTCTCCGCTCGGAGGGAATCACATGGTTATAATATATAATTGTATATGCTATGCTCTCTATAATTTTCCATTGGTTTTATTCTTGCTTTTATTGCTTTTATTCTTTCTCCCCATTTATAGCCATGCGTGGTGTGTGTGTGTGTGTGTGTGTGTGTGTGTGTGTGTGCGTGCGTGTGTGTGCGTGCGTGCGTGCGTGCGTGCTTGCGTGTGTGTCTGCTTCAGCGCTTAGATTTGATTTTATCAAGATTTTGCGCTATATAAATATTGTAATTATTATTATTATTATTAAAACAGGTGGATTATAATAAATTCTGTATGATTGTGAAGACAGATGAGAATGGACAGCAAAGTTGACACTCGCTGCCTTGTGGATATCTTTGAGAGAAGAGATGATTAAAGAGTAAACCCTACACAGACGCAGGGTAGAGCACATAAAGCGTATCAAGCAACCCTCCGGTAGCTCCTGCAATAAGTTGATGCCAGATGTACTGCGGTGTGTTCCTCGTGACCACGTCAGTCAGGCCTAGAGGTGGATCTTGATGTTTAGGCAGCCTGGGATCTCCATAATTATCGCCTTAGATTGCCCCCTAAGAGGTCACTCTGGTGCTGCTGTAAAACAGCAAAATCCATACATAATGTGGCAGTTATAAGCAATAAGTCCAACTGGATTGGTGCAAGATATGGCGCTTCCCATTGACTCTGAGTATAGTTCAGGTCATTTTATCTCACTGATCAGCTACAGCCTTACTCAATCTGGAAAACCCATGGACGGTAAGATTCTGATCTGTTACTGTCTGCCTTCTTCAGTGAGTGCTTGGAGCTTAGAGCTGATCAGAAAGCAGACATCTATCACTGCATCAAGCAAACCACAGAACATGAAGATGAAACCACCAATCTTGTGATTAGCCACTTGGAATGTCAGAATCATGTGTCTTGCAACAGGTCAACAACGGCAGGAAAATACCAATCATGGACCCTGAGTTGTGAAGGATGGGCATTGGCATAACCTCACTGGAAGAGACCTGGTTTACTACAGATGGCATACTGAAAAAAAAATGATACCTTCTTCTGGCAATGCTGGTTCCCAGAACAACCTCTTTTACACAGCACACACTTTGCAATCGAGAACAACATGGTACCAATGATAATTGCTCCCCATGGTGGTTCAGAATTCATCCTTTTACTCAGTGTTTCAACATCGTCCAGCAAAGTGAACACCCTGAGTGCCCACACCCCAGCACTGTTCTCACCTTTGAAAGGAAAGAAGAGTTCCTTGAAGATCTTAACACTGCCGTCAGCAAGATTCCAGAATCTGCGCGTATCATTCTGCTTGGTGATTTAAATGTAAGAGTTGGATCAGACCACAGCTCATGGCGACGACTGTCTCAGACACTTTGGCTTTAGCAAGATGAATCACAATGGCCAGAGACTTCTGGAGCTCTGTTCCTACCACAAGCTGTGCATCACCAACACATTCCTCAAAACAAAATCTTGCCACGAAGTCTCCAAGAGACACCCAAGATGTGGACCTTGGAATCAGCTGGACATGACAACACCAGAAGGACTGTCCTTAACACTGTGCTTCTAACACACAGCTTCCACAGTGTCAATTTTGACACAGACCATTCCATGGCGTGCAGCAAAGTGCGACTGAAACCAACGAGAATCCACTACACCAAGCACATGCACACACATAAGCGCCACTAGAATAGCCAACTGAGATCTTTGCACAAAACTCCTCCCCACCCCCACCCCGTAACACACGCACACGCACAGCACACACACACACACACACACACACACACACACACACACACACACACACACACACAGCACGCACGCACGCACACACACACACACACACACACACACACACACGCACACCACACACACACACACACACACACACACACACGCACGCACGCACACACACACACACACACACACACACACAACACAACACACACACACACGCACACACACACACACACACACACACACACACACACACACACACAACACACATACACATCACTATACTCTACAGACATCCATAAACTACAAGTCCTGTTTGAAAGTTTAAAGTTTGTTCAACAGGAATTCATCGCACTCGAAGAATTCCATATACGCTCGACCCAAATCTGACAGCAGTTTTCTAAAGCCTGCACAAATCTCTTTGCGCTGCCAAAGTCTTGTCGGGATCAACGAACCGACGACACACTAAGCTGACGCCATCAGAATACCGGAAAGTTAAGGTGGGCAGCAAACAAGCCAGTTTTTAATACTGTTGGCAGGGATTAAAGTTAAGAAGTCAGATCTTTAGTCCACAGCTCTATCAAAAGAACGAACCAGTCTTCATGTGTAGGTCTACTTAGGACACACAATACAGACCTGAGTCTCTGCTGGTGCTTCCTGTCTCCATGTGTTGTCTTGAAGATCAGATCCACTGTAACCTCTCAAGGAGTTCACCTTTCTTCTATATCTGCTGCTTGCCGTTTTTTTGGCCTTTTTTGGCCTAGCTTTATTCGGTAAGCGAGCTGTTGATTTCTTCATCATTGTCTTTGCCGGACGTTTTGCCTTAGCATTGTTCGGGAAGCGAGCTGTTTGTTTCCTCGCCGGTTTCCTGGTTGGCTTTGGTTTTTTTGCTTTTGCTGCCGTTTTCCCTACTTTGCCTCTTTCTTGTTGTGGACCTTGTGGGCCTCCTTTACTTGATTTCTTGAAGACGGCTACATGGAAAATACAACAGTCAATAAATGGTCATAATCGTGAAGCAGATAACATTATGATAGTAATAATGAACATTTTACGGCCTTAAGCGTTTACTATAACAAGGATACATAAAAAAACAACAACTATGCACAATGAAAGCAGCATCAAGACCATACACTGATACATCACCATACAGAATCCTTAACGTGCACACTATTTGATATTCTGCATGCAGATACAGACGAAGGGGGTTTAGTCACTGGCAGGACTACACACATGTTGACCTGGGAGATGGGAAAAATCTCCATCCTTTACCCACCAGGTGGAGGTGTTCAGGCAGGATTGAACCCAGTACTTTCTGACTGGATGTCCAACGTTTACCACCTGACTATCATGCTCGTTAACACAAGCAAACAAACAAACAAACAAACAAACAAACAAACAAACAAACAAACAGCAAACTAACTTAATAACCGATTAGCTAGTTAACAAACTATCTGACTGACTGACTGACTGACTGACTGAATGACTGACTGTCTAACTGACTAAGTAAAGAACAAACGAACGAACGAACGAATGAACGAACTACTCAACCATCCAACCAACCAGCCAACCAACCAACCAACCAACCAGCCAACGTTCGAACCAACCACCCATCCACCCACCCACCCAACCAACCAACCAACCAACCAACCAACAACCAACCAACCAACCAACCAACCAACTAACCAAAACTCACTCACTCATTCACTCACTCACTCATTCACTTACTGCCAACCTGACTGACCAACAGACCATCTGACTGACGAGCTAGCTAGCTAACCAACCAGCCAACCAAACAACCAGCCAACCAACCAACCAAACCCACCAACCAACTAGCCAACCAACTGACCAAATCCACCAACCAACCAGCCAACCAACCAACCAACAAACCAACCAACCAACCAACAAACCAACCAACAAATCAACAAACCAACTAACCAACAAACCAACCAACCAACTAACTAAGTAACTAACTAAGTAACTAACTGACTAATTAACTAACTAACTAATTAACTAACTGACTAACTAACTAACTATCTGACTCATCTACTGACTAATGACGTAACGAACCAACCAACTGACCAACCAATTGACCAACTCACTGACTGACCGACTGACTGACCTACTGACGGACTGAAAGCGATACTTGTTGTGATGTATGAATAGAAATCGCACCTCCATGCAGTTCAATGTTTTATTCCAATATCATGTCCAAAGCAGATGAAGCTGACATAAATAGTTCAACAAACGACAGACTGACTGACTGAATGAAGCAATGAATTAATCAAAAGGACAGAAACAAGAAACAAAACAGAATGTCCACCTACGTTATTGGTTGCTCTGTGCCTGATGTGCATGTATCTCTTGGCTCCAGCTTGAGGACAGACACTGGTGGCCAGAGATCCTGTTCTTATACTGGTGCTGGCAATACGTCTTGTCATGTATGTACTGACTGCTGTCTCTGACTCACCTCTCCTTTGTCTGATTATGTTGGCTCCATGTCTTGCATGTAGTCTGGAGATTGTTTGCTTTCTTCGACTTGCCAATGTTTTTCCCATATCACCTGATCAAAATAATTCAATTCAATTTTAATTCATTCCATTCCATTCTATTTCATTTATTTGTTTTGTTTTGATTCATTAAATTTTATCGTATTTTCAATTCGATTCAATTCAATATATGATCCGAATTAATTCAATCTAATTTAAGCCAATTCAGTCCCATTTAATCCAGTTCCATTCTATTCATTTCAGTTCATATCAATTCAATGCTCAATTATATATCCACATTTAGAAATCAAAATGTATATGTAGTGGACTTGCACTACACATATATCGTTCTGATTTCTACATCAAACACAACTACAAGTCCATCATAATCACAAAGAACAAAAAATAGAAACACCTTCACAATTCAGATCACCTTCAAAATACGGTGGACAGTGATCACGACATATGCTACAACATCATGCATGAAACCGCCGACCTCCTCTCCTCTTACTATCGCAGACAGCAGGTCTAACAAGTTCCACACAGAACGAAACACGTCAGCTGTTTTGGGAGCATTAGAACCTTCATTTTAAAGGACCGGTACTGACAGAGCGCTCCAGAAGAATCACCTTGGGCTGCTCCCTAATCCCAGCATGTATTTATATCTATTACATCGTCATTTTCCTCAAATGTTTCTGCTCGGATTGTTGTTTAAGAACAGGCAGTTTATTCTGTCGTGTAAACGTCTGTTCAGTTTGCTTGGTTCTGTCTTTCTCTTTGTTCATATCAATGGAAGGAGCTGCAACAACGTACTGCTTTTCCTTTATTTGAAATAATGATTTTAAAGGCATTGCAGCTTTGAGTTAGAAATGGCTATTGTAGCTTGAGAAAGCTATTTTTAACGGGGGGGGGGGGGGGGGGGGGTGGGGTGGCTTCACACTTTTCCTAGAGCTGAATTTCATAAACAATGTAACAAAAGCATGAATATAGCATATTCCAAACTACGATTAACTTTCAATATAAAGCACTGATACTTTTACAATAAATCAATATCTATGTTGACGAATACAAAACGAATGAATGACAGAATGAACGAATGACTGAACGACTGAACGAATTAATGAAAAACCAAATGAAGACAAAGAGAAACGAACCCAAAACTCCACTTGAAGTGCGTGCTCCACTAATCCCAGAACGTTTGTTCCTGACTTCAGAACGAACTGAGCCATCGTCTGCCTCAGATCCTTCTCTGACACTTCTACGGGCAATAATTCTTGCCTTGGTTGTGCCGAGTGCTGTCCCCTGGTCTGCTGACTGTTGTCGTGCTGTTGTTTGTTCTTCTTCACCGTCCTCTAGATCTGATATGTCTCTTTCTTCTTGTCGACCTCGTGAGCCTGGCTCTCCTAGTATCCCGAAGACAGCTACAAGTAACTTGTCAATAGTTACAAGCAGAAGAAGAAGAAGGAGAAGAAGAAAGAACAACAAGAAGAAAGAAGAAAAGAACAAGAAGAAAGAAAAAGAAGAGGAAGAAGAAAAAAGTAGGAAATAGGAGGAGGAGGAAAAAGAAGAGGAAGAAGACAACGAGGAGAAGAAGAAAATGGGAAAAAATGAAAAGAAGAAAGAGAAAAATGAAGAAGAGGAGGAGATAAAGAGAAAAAGAAGAAGAAGGGGAAGAGGAGGACAACGACAACGACGACGACGAAGAAGAAGACGAAGAAGAAATACTACAGAACGCATGCTTACTATAAAGGAAAAGAAAGAAAAGCAAAGACTGAGAAAATAGAGTAAAAACAAAAAAAGCAGAGATAGAGGATGAGTAACAGACAAACAGACAGACATACAAACAGACAGACAGACATAGAGACAGACTGACAGACAGATGGACGGAGAAATAAAGAAAGAAAGAAAGAAAGAAAGAAAGAAAGATAGGGAGAGAGAGAGAGACAGGGAGAGAGAGAGAGAGAAGTAATTACGTAACATTAGAAAGGTAATGAACATTCACATTTTAAAAACAAAATGTACTTATCAGAACAACTGTCACGCACACACGAGTAATATGTATATGCATACATATAATAAACAATAAACAACTGGCTGCAAACATATATAACTTAATGCATTACATTAGCATACATTGATGCATATCAGTATTAACTGCATTTTCATTGAAAACGAACAGATCTCCATCAATTGTGTTTTCTGCTGGAGAGAATACGTGGGATAATCAGCCATCAAATTCAGTTTCAGCTGCTAAACCATTATTACATTTTGCTTTATTCTGCCTAGTTGACACTAGGATTTACTACCTTTACCTGGCTGATACTAAGGTCTACTATCTTTACCTGTCTGATACTAGGGTCTACTATCTTTACCTGTCTGATACTAGGGTCTACTACCTTTACCTGTCTGATACTAGGGTCTACTATCTTTACCTGTCTGATACTAGGATCTATTATCTTTACCTGTCTGATACTAGGGTCTACTATCTTTACCTGTCTGATACTAGGGTCTACTATCTTTACCTGTCTGATACTAGGGTCTATTATCTTTACCTGTCTGATACTAGGGTCTACTATCTTTACCTGTCTGATACTAGGATTTACTATCTTTACCTGTATGGTACTATGGTCTACTATCTTTACCTGGCTGATACTAGGGTCTACTATCTTTACCTGTCTGATACTAGGGTCTACTATCTGTACCTGTGTGGTACTATAGTCTACTATATTACCTATCTGATGCTAGGGTCTACTATATTTACCTGGCTGATACTAGGGTGTAATACCTTTACCTGGCTGATATCAGGGTCTGTTACCTTTATCTGGAGGAAACTGGGGTATACTATCTTTACCTGGCTGATATTAGGGTCTGCTACCCTTACCTGGCTGATGCTAGGGCCTGCTCTCCTTACCAACTTGTTACTAGTGTCTACTATCTTTTCATGGCTAATACTCATCATCAACAGGTGCCCTGCCGCATGGCGTTGGCGACCATGAACTTCCAACCATCTCTATCTCTCGTTGCCCCCAGCATTTCCCCCACCTTCCTCATCCCCAGCCACTCTGCAAGTCCGTCCAGCATTCTCTCCCTGCGTCTACCTGGTGCTCTCTTTCCCTTCAGCTTTCCCGTTGTGACCAGGTGCTCCAAATCACTCTTCTTCATAAAATGGCCTCTAAATGTTGCCTGTCTTTTCCTAATCTTCCTTATGAGTGATCTACTTGTGTCTGCCTCCATCAAGACTGTCTCGTTTGTTTTCTTTGCTGTCCATGGAACTCTCAACTTTCTTCTGAGAAACCACATCTCGGCTGCCTCGATCATGCTCTTGCTTTGCTTGCTGACTGTCCACGCCTCGCATCCGTACAACAGTATTGGTTCTATATAACATTCAAGGACTCTCTTTCTGATGTTAATTGATAGGCATTTGTTGGTAAGAATGCTTGTCATCTTCTTGAATGCTGTTTTGGCTTGGCCGATTCTGCCAGCTATTTCCGATGTGCATCTGCCGTCTGATGAAATGACCATTCCCAGGTATTTGAACTTATTAACCTGTGTCAAGGTTTTGCCATTTGCTGTTATTTTGCATGAGGGGATTTTATGTTTTTTACTGATCACCATGACTTCAGTCCTCCTGCTCTTTAGTTCCAACCCCTTACCTTTGCTTTCTATTTCTAGTATATTCACAAGGTTTTGTAGGTCCCTTTCATTTTCTGCAATTAGCACGGTGTCATCTGCGTACCGAATGTTGTTTATCATTTTCCCTCCAACATTTAAACCAGGGTCTTCTTCTAGGTTTCTCATGATGTTTTCGCTATATAGTGAAAACATCTGGTGACAAAACACAACCCTGTCTGACTCCTCTTTTTGATGTTTTGAAAAGAGCTTATATTGTTTTCTATTCTCATTGCAGCTGTTTGTTCCCAGTACATATTCCTGATTATTCGTAGATCTTTTCCATCAACATTGAGTCTCTCCAGCTGGTTGATCAGTTCTTCATGTCGTACCCGATCGAAAGCCTTGATATAGTCAACAAAGCATAAATACAAATCCTTATTCATCTCAATTGACCTGTCTATGATAGTTCTTAGGATATATATGGCATTAATAGTTCCTTTCCCCTCCACAAATCCACACTGTTCTTCTGCTATTTCTCTTTTGATTCTATTCCTTGTCCTCATCATGATTATTCTTAACAGGATTTTTGTTATATGACTCATCAAACTGATTGTGCGATGGAGTTCGCATTCTATAGCCCCTGTCTTCTTTGGAAGTGCAATGAAAATTGATTTTGACATATCTTTGGGGATTTTTCCAGTGTTATAAATTTCATTTAGGAGGACTGTTATTTTTTCTATGCCAAATTCCTCCAGGGCTTCAATCATCTCTGTAGTAATGTTGTCTGGTCCTGGGGCTTTTCATCTTTTTCAGTGCTGCTCTGACTTTATCTTTCATTATGGGTGGTCCTTCAAAGTTCTTTTTTATAATGTGTTCTTCGTTTCTGTCATCCTTAAAAAGGTCTTTAATGTACTCTCCCCATCTGTCCAGTATTTTGTCTTTTTCCATGATAAGCGTGCCATCTTTCGATTTTAAGCAACCAGTTGATGTGCATGTATTTTTCCTGTGGACAATTTCTTCAGTTCGTCTGTACATATCCTGAGGATCCATTCTGCGTCGTTCTTCTATCTCTTTGCATTTTGTGTTCAGCCAAGCTTCCTTAGCTTCATTGCACCTATGCCTGATTTCTTTGTTTATCTTCCTGTATATCTCCTCGTTTCTCTTTGCCTTCCTCCTTTCCTCCATCAGGCCCAAAATTTCATTAGTCATCCAGCCCTTTTTTGCTTTTCTATCTGCCTTAGGGATTTCTTTACAAGCTTCATTTATAGAACTTCTCAACTTTGCCAATTGTTCCTCACTGTCACCAACGTCTTCCAGAGCACTAAATTTGTTTTGAACATGTACATTAAATTTTTGACGTATCATTTCATCTGTCTTTAAGAGTCCAAGGTTTAGTTTGATGTTGCTTTTGTTTCCTTTTCTCATTTTCAGCCTAAACCTTCCCACTACAGGATTGTGGTCACTGTTGCAGTCTGCGCCTGGTAGTGTTTTTGTTGACAGTAAAGAATTTCTAAATCTTTTGTTGATCAGGATGTAGTCAATTTGAGTTTTTGGTATTATCTCCTAGACTCATCCCAGTCCATTTTCTTCTGTTAGGCTGTTCAAACCAGGTGTTTCCTACTATGAACTCATTCATCTGTGCCCATTCTACAAGTTTCCCCCCCCCCCTTTCATTTTGTGTACCGAGGCCATGAGGTCCAACTATATCCTCCACCTTATCCTGTCCCACTTTAGCATTAAAATCTTCCATTATGACTTTAACTTCTTGTGATTTACATTGGACCTTGGCCATCTCTAAAACTTCGTAGAAGTTGTCGATGTCTTCCTGAGTACTTGCGGATGTTGGCTAATACTAGGGTCTACAATCTTTACCTGATTCTAGGGTCTACTCTCTTTACGTGCTTGATACTACAGTCTACTATCCTTACGTACCTGACTCTAGGGTCTACTATCTTTACCTGTCCAATTCTAGGTCTACTTTCTTTACCTGATTGACATTAGGGTCTATATCATCATCACCATCATCATCATCATCATCATTATCAACATCATTATCATCACCATTACTGTTGTTGTTAACCAAATACAATTTTAAAAAATAAAAAAGAAGGAGGGAAAACAGGGGATAGTGTTAGGATATTTCATGACTGACCTTGAGAGGTTGTCAGTGCACAGAGCACCAAACACATAATCAGCACTGTTCTCTGAAACACACATGTACATCACATTCAGTGATAATGATAATTATCAGTTTCGTCATATTCATCATCATCAACATCATCCTCATCCTCATTATCATTGTCATCATCGTCGTCCTTGCCACCAGCATCACCATCTTTATGATCATCATGTCATTGTTGTCGTCGTTTTCATCATCATCAAACACGTGTCATGGTCATACCCCGGTAACAAGCAAGTACTCAGCTTCAGTAAGATACATCAGCATAATCATTGTTGTCATCTTCTTTTGTATTGGCTTCCTTGCTATCATCACTGTTATCGTCGACGTCGACAACATAATAATTACACTATTTATGCCACATCAAATCTTGACAATTGAAATCAAAGTGCACTCACGCACCAGGCATATACATACAATCGACAAAGACCATCTTGCAATAGTTCATAGACTGAGGGAAAGATGTAGTTGTAGAATTCATCATTGGGAAACGAGGTAAGTGTATAAATTGGCTTTAAAAGCAGAAAGGGTGGCTGTTAGGCGAAGGCAGAGCGGAAGTCTATTCCAGGCTGAGACAGCAACAGAACGCTGGCCAACATTTGATACTGTAAATCGAGGGACCTGAAAGGAAAGAGTGTCTGACACTGAGCGCAAGGTGCGAGTTACTGTATAAATGTTGATGCCGACTGGTGAATAGATTTGTAACACAAGGCATCCAGCTTATATTCAGTTCTTCTTAAGGCAGGCAACCAGTGAAGAGAGCAAAGGAGAGAACTGATATGATCAAACGTTTTTTTTTTTCTTTTTGAGGACACGACGAGCAGCTATCGTCGTTATAAAGAGAGCAAACATCTTGAGTGGCAAACAGATCTGGCATTCTATCCTTCTCGGTCTACCGTAAACCAACTCATACGGACCAATATTTACAGTTCGACAGCCACCAGCCCCTTGAACACAAACAAGGAGTGATTCGAACCCTTACCCACAGAGCTAACACCATATGCAGTACCCAAGAGGCAAAAGACAAGGAGACAAACCACCTGAAAAAAGTGCTCACCATCTCGGGCTACAAAAAGTGGGCCTGAAACAGCCCGGGAGGCAGGAAATCCAACACCGCATCCCAACAGCCAGTGAAACAACACCAGCGCAAGGGACACATCACCATCCCATACGTAGGAGGTGTGAGTGACGCTCTGTCCAGAAAGATCAGAAAACTGGGGGTGGCTGTACATTCCAAACCTTCCAACACCATACGCAGCCAGCTGGTCACCCCCAAGGACAAAACCAGCAAACTCGACAAAGCTGGCATTATATACAGAATAGACTGCCAGGACTGTAACCAACATTATGTCGGTGAAACTGAACGCCCCCTTCAGAAGAGACTAACAGAACACAAGAGGGACTCTTCTCCAGTAGGAGCTCACCTACACGCCGAAAAACATCAATTCAGTGCGGACAATGTCAACATCCTGGACAGAGAAAATAAGTGGTTCCAGCGAGGAGTCAAGGAGGCCATCTACATCGCAGCCACCAACCCCCCGCTCAACAGGGACCGGGGCCGTTACACCCTGCCCCCGGTGTACCATTCTCTGATTCGATCTCGTGAACTGGGTTCATCCCATGTTCGCGAGATCTGAGTAGAGATTCACGCAGACAGCATTAGAGCGCTGACGAAGATGGCGAGAACGCCATCGAAAGCTACGGAACTGTGAGTAGCGATTTTTACACTGTTGGGAGACCTTGTTCTTCAAAATTGGTAGCATTAGATCTGTTTCTGTTTCTCTTTTGGCAATGTAGGATAGACTGACAGAGCTGCAATAAGAGAGACATTATTTTAATTAAGTTGATAGGCAGATTAGGCCATCTGTATTCAAATTCATATTCATAATCATATTCGTATTCATACTCATGTTCATATTCATATTCATATTCATATTCATATTCATATTCATATTCATGTTCATATTCATGTCATTTTGTCAAACGGATTTACCACGTGAAACTCAGGCTGGTCTCTCTGTTTCGATCTTGTCATTGCAGTGCAACCCAATTTTTTTTTAAACCAAGACTTTACAAAGGCAAGGCATATCAACAAAGTAAGTATAGAGTACATCCCTGTCACAGTCTCAACATAAAATGGAGCACCATAACATCATCACTACCATCCCATTGTCATCATCATAGCATTGTTAAAAACTGTCCCAGATTCTGTGGTCCTTCATGTCCTGCTCTCCTCATGCCATTAATGTCGATGGGTCTGGAGGTGTGGTGGACAGCTGTGATGAGAGGTGTTGGAATGTAGAGACAGCAGTGCAGGAAGTGGATACCAAAAATAATAAAACAATATCAAGAACAATTACGATGAAAACAACAACAGAGACAATGATAACTATACAAAAACTCTGAAGACAACAGTGACAACAACGATGATGATGATAAAACGATAACAACAAGGAATAAATAAAATAAAATAATGAGAAGAAAGCAATATCATAAAATGAAATAAAATAGTCTTCAGTAAAATGAAATGATAAAATAAGATAAAATGAAATATAATATAATAAATAGATCTTACAGAACTTAAATAAAGACAATGAAACAAATATAATAACATTGAATTAAATTACCTTGAATTTAATATGATTGGACTAAATCTAAACAACCAATAACCTAAATTTTATTCAAAATGATAACAACAACAATAAGGATAACAGTAACAAACAACGAACGAATTAAATAAAATAAAACAGTAAAGTAAAATAAAATGAAAGAAAATAAAGACAATAAAATGAAAAATGATAACAATAAGTCAAATTCAATTCAATCAAACAGATAAACCTAGAGAATTATTCAAAATGGATTTGAAACCGAACCAGAGAGAGACAGAATGATTGTTACCATGGTTGAGAGATGTCCTGGCCTGCGCTGATCAAGTTGACGGTGAAGAGCCAGAGTGGTTCCAGACACTGGTGGTGGTGTATCGTACCAGTCAGAATACAGAAGTAAATGCGTAAATGCCGACTGCTTCTTGTAACAGAGGCCACGTTTTATATACAAAGTCAGAATGGGACCATCAATTTATAACTGTTGACATTTTGTTAAGTGAAATGTCATTGAGCACAGGTCTGTGACTTATCACTTTGTTTATGCACAGTAACATATTGCTTTTTGGGATCTCTCTCTTTTTTCACTAAATCTGTTGGTCTGTTTGTCTGTCTGTCTGTCTCTCTCTCTCTTTCTATTTCTCTCTATCTCTCTGTCTCTCTCACTCTTTCTCTCTCTCTCCTTCTCTTTTTCTCTCTTTCCTTCTCTCTCTCTGTCTCCATCTCTCTCTTGCTCTCTCTCTCTCTCTCTCTCTCTCTCTCTCTCTCTCTCCCTGTCTCTCTCTCCCTCCTTCTCTCTGTCTCTGTTTCTTTCTCTCTCTCTCTGTATCTCTCTCTGTCTGTCTGTCTGTCTCTCTGTATTTCTGTCTGTGTGTCTCTCTCTAGATTGTATACACGTACACATGCATGTACACTTGCACAGACAGGCACATACATGTGCTCATGCGGAAGTATGTAAATTATCACATATTTACACATGCCCTCACACCCACATACCACAAACACTCCCAAGCAGAGACGCTGCCAGCCACACACACGCACACAACACACACACACACACACACATACACACACACACACACACCACACACACACACACACACACACACACACACACACACACACACACACACACACACACACACACACACACACACACACCTGTGCTCGTAAACTATACAATACTGACAAGAACATTTAAGCGTGTATTATTTATTCTGATTAAACCTGAATTTATTTGGATAGTCTATAACAGCCTGGAAATGTTTTATTTCATTGTATTTTATCTGATCTATTTTGCTCTATTTTGCTTTATTTTATTTCATATAATTATTTGTATATGCTTGTTTATTTCTTTATTTCTTTATTTCTTTATGTATTTACTTGTTATTTATTATTCATTTATTTGTTTGTTTGTTTGTCTGCCTGTTTGCTTGTTTGTTTGTTTGTATGTTTATTTGATCATTTGTTTGTTTGTGTGTTTATTCGTTTACTTGACCGCTCATTTTCAAATCTTTTGATCTGTAACGAGCTGTCGTAATCAAAACTAAAGGGAGCGCCACTGGTTTTACTAAGAGTCTTTTCTCCTACTGGAGCAGGGAAGTTATGTCATTTTCTCCTTAGTTTTGTATTTGTTGGTTGTTGTTTGTTGTCTTATGTTTATGCTTGATAAAGGCCAGTTGTTTGATAATTTGCGCCTGTCCTGTCTAGTTGTGTTACATGTGTATTCTGATCTGTTTTTATGTTTTTCTTCTGGTTCATGATTGTTTGAACGTAGGTGATCACAGCTGTTTGGAGGGTTTACTTCTGTTGACTTTTTTGTACTTGAATGCTTGGTTAGTTGGTAATTTGATAGGTTGGTTGGTTGGTTGGATGGCTGGTTGGTTGCTTGGTTGGTTTGTTCGCTGGTTGCCTAGTTGGCTGATTGCCTGCTAGGTTGCTTGGTTAGTTGGTTGCTATCAGTGTGCTACTCTAACAACACCAGGCTATATACTGTTTTATCTTGTATCAGTGTGTTACTGTAACAACACCAGGCTACATACTGTTTTAACTTGCATCAGTCTGTTACTGTAACAACATCAGGCTATATACTGTTTTATCTTGTATCAGTCTGTTACTGTAACAACACCAGGCTATATACTGTTTTATCTTGTATCAGTGTGTTACTGTAACAACACCAGGTTATATACTGTTTTTTCTTATATCAGTGTGTTACTGTAACAACACCAGGCTATATACTGTTTTATCTTGTATCAGTGTGTTACTGTAACAACACCAGGCTATATACTGTTTTATCTTGTATCAGTCTGTTACTGTAACAACACCAGGCTATATACTGTTTTATCTTGTATCAGTGTGTTACTATAAAAACACCAGGCTATATACTGTTTTATCTTGTATCAGTGTGTTATTGTAACAACACCAGGCTATATACTGTTTTATCTTGTATCAGTGTGTCACTGTAACAACACCAGGCTATATACTGTTTTATCTTGTATCAGTCTGCTACTGTACAACACAGCTATATACTGTTTATCTGTATCGTCTTACGTAACAACACAGGCTATATACTGTTTTATCTTGTATCAGTTGTTACTGTAACAACACCAGGCTATATACTGTTTTATCTTGTATCAGTGTGTTACTGTAACAACACCAGGCTATATACTGTTTTATCTTGTATCAGTGTGTTACTGTAAAACACCAGGCTATATACTGTTTTATCTTGTATCAGTGTGTTACTTTAAAAACACCAGGCTATATACTGTTTTATCTTGTATCAGTGTGTACTGTAACAACACCAGGCTATATACTGTTTTATCTTGTATCAGTCTGTCTACTGTAACAACACCAGGCTATATACTGTTTTATCTTGTATCAGTCTGTACTGTAACAACACCAGGCTATATACTGTTTTATCTTGTATCAGTCTGTTACTGTAACAACACCAGGCTATATACTGTTTTATCTTGCATCAGTGTGTTACTATAAAAACACCGGCTTATACTGTTTTATCTTGTATCAGTGTGTTATTGTAACAACACCAGGCTATATACTGTTTTATCTTGTATCAGTGTGTCACTGTAACAACACCAGGCTATATACTGTTTTATCTTGTATCAGTCTGCTACTGTAACAACACCAGGCTATATACTGTTTTATCTTGTATCAGTCTGTTACTGTAACAACACCAGGCTATATACTGTTTTATCTTGTATCAGTGTGTTACTGTAACAACACAGGCTATATACTGTTTTATCTTGTATCAGTGTGTTATTGTAACAACACCAGGCTATATGTAATCTCCCAGGACACACCCCACCCCCATCCCCACCCCTACCCCCAAAGACGACATGAATGACCCTAACCTTTAATGAAATGTCTGCTTGTTCAAAGAGTTGAGAACGTTTCATGACATCATCACTTGGATAAAGCAGAAATCAGAAAAATATGTATGTATGTATGTAAATATATATATATATATATATATATATATATATATATATGTATGTATACATAATATATATATATATGCATATACATATATACATATACATGTACATATGCACACATATGCATATGTACACACATCATCATCATTACAGAGTGAGAGTGACAGTGACAGTGAGAGAGTGGGGGAGACAGGGGAGAGAGAGAGTGAGAGGAAGAGAGAGACAAAGAGAGAGAGCGTGAGAGAAAGAGAAAGACAGAGACAGATAGGGAGGGACATAGAGAGAGACGGGGAGAGAAAAGGGGATGTATTTTTTTTCATTCTTGTTGGTATGAAATTATTGCTACTTTTAAAAAGAAAGGCTTATGAAAATACTTTTGATAATAAAATATTGACGTCATTAGAAGTAAGATTAAGATTAACTGTATCGATATGACGTAATACACACGGTTCACAATGTGTTAACGTTAACGATTCCCTTTGGGGATGGGCTGATTTCGATACAACAGGTAAAATAACATAACACAGCACTTCATTTTCATACAGGTATCATCTTATATTTTAGAGAGTAGCTTTTAATGATATACTAATATTAACCAGGTATGCTACAGAAAGAGGATTTTTTCATATCCATATATTTTATTTTCAACAGTTTACCATCCTTTTAAATTTGAACAGTAATATCATAGTTTTGCTAAAGTCTTACTCACTATGATGTTTGAAAGCTTTCATCATACACCAGTGTGTTTGATTTTTTTTTGTTTCTGTGTTTACTTGTTTACCTATTCATTTATTTTTTATTTATCTATTTGTTTGTTTGTTTGTTTGTTTGTTTGTTTGTTTGTTTGTTAAATCAATCACTTATTTCATATTGTTCTTCCTTGACGACATTAATGTTTCTCTAATTCTAACAGTTTATTGATTAATTTTTTAATGTTATTCTACTGATGGCATTGATTACTCCATTGATTTGATTTTTTTAACATACCAGTAATTGAATACTTTTTTCAATAATTTGGAATTTTCTTAAATATGTGTTCCTGTCCTTTTACATTCAACAACAAAAATGTAATTACTACATAAAATGTCTTGAGGAAAATAAAGAAAAATATGATAAAATCATAGGCATTGAAAAACTTTTTTCCTCATGTTCTGTGCCACCTTAATGACCACAAAAGCTGGGACAGATTTTGCAATGATATATTGATGATATGATGAGGATGACAGTTATGATGCTACGAAGTTCTGTCCATGATTGAGACTGTGTAACAGGGCTGTACTCTGTGCTTACCATCATAATATATCCTGGCATCAACAAGGCTTACCAGACACAGACACCTGTGGTGATGGCCATAGGATTCAGCAACATCTTGAATGACGAACATGTCAGATGGATGTAAGGGGACTGTGTAATCCCTGTCTTCCCACTGGGTAGGAGACCTTTGTAGCTGAAAAAAACCTTAATGACTTTGACAGGATTCATGAAGATTTGAACATACATCTTTCTACATAGTGCTGCCAGTTCTAACCACTATACCGTGGCAACTGATGAGAAACAAATAGGTTTATGGTCAAGCCAATCTAACAATCTCTCTTTTTATGCAAACACGAGCGCGTGTATACTTTAAAAGTCAAGATTTGTATCATAAGATTGTCAATGACCTTGAAAAAAATTGGATTGAAATAGAATTTAAATAATTTTAAAATCAATGCTAGTCTCTCACAATAGTAATCACAGCTTTCAAACACTGTTGAAAATTTCAGAGCTGGTTACATACCTCCCTGAAAAATACCGATTTCAGACCCTTTTTGTCCATGTGATCTTACGTTGGAGGTTTTAATTCCAAAGTTGTGTTTTCGTGACTCGTCAACCATCAAGAGCTATGACCACATTATTGTTAAAATTCACCCTCAAAGAGCTGAGAACATCTTTTTTGAACATTGTTTTCACAGACAAACAACAACACATACACAGATACACATAATTCAAACGCACACATATACACGCATGGAGTGAAGGAGACAAAAGAACAATGCAAGTATACATCAATTTTATATCAACGATATTTTGATGGTGGTTCATTCCCTCCCTGGTCATAATTAATTAAAAAACATTATTTCAATGAGGGTGATGATGAACTCAAAATCTGTCCAACTTATGTGGTGTGGGTGTGGTGTGGTGTGGTGTGGTGTGGTGTTGTGTTGTGTTGTGTGGTGTGGTGTGGCATGGTGTGGTGTGGTGTGTGTGGTGTGGTGTGGTGTTGTGTGGTGTGGTGTGGTGCATTATGGTGTGGAGCGGTATGGTGTGGTATGGTGAGTTTTATGAGACAATTCAAACCGGAAATAATTTTATTATCCTTGAGTAGTAGAGTGATTTGAAGTCTGAAGTTTCAATTCTGTCTCTAACAGATACTTAAACCACCTATATCCCAACCAAGGCCAAACATGATGGTGTACGAACCAGGAACACACATGGTGATGTGTCCACCAATCTAAGGAACCAGGATGGAGCCAACACAGCAGAAAGAGGTAAGACAACGACCAAGACAACAGCATGGTGTGTCCCCACAACCCAACCAAACACGTGCCTCGTGCTCACAAGCTCCCCATTCTCCAGTGCCTTCTACATCAAGGGATGAAGGTGGTGTTCAACACACCATGGAGACAACGCTCACTTCTACAGCACAAATCACAACCACTACTACAACACGTACAGGTACCATTTCAGATTCTAACATCAACCCTGAAGAAGGAGGAAATGTTGATGAAACTCTAAAAGACTCAAACTCTGGTGGTAAATCAGAAAGTCTGTTTTCATGTCAGGTGTGTGGTGACTCTTTCCAGACAAGGAAATCTCTTAAAATCCATCAGAGACAACATGATCAACAAACAGACGAGGTCTCTAACAAAGAAGATCAATCTACTGAACGTCTGTACCACCATCAGAGGCAAAACCACCCAGAACAATCACACAGTATGACCAGTTCTGAACAAACGCCACATGTCACGTGTCAAGCAGGAAGCAGTGATGGACCGTCACAACACGTGGTCAACACGCAGACTGCATCAACCAGCCACGGTTCCTATGATATTAGTGCAGATGTCATGGATCTAACTACCAGGCATACAAAGACATTAGCCCAGGGCGCACACGGCGAGGAAAAGTACACGTGTACCCATCCTAGTTGCAGCAAGGAATTTAGATATAGACAAGATCTTTCGCGTCATAAGCTAAACCATCAAGATGAAAGAGAAAACCAGTGTGATCAGTGTGAAAAAACGTTTGCTACAAAAGATAACTTGCAGCGGCACATGAAATCACATGGTGAAAACATATACATGTGTGATCAGTGTGGAAAAACGTTTGCTACAAAAGATAACTTGCAGCGGCACATGAAATCACATGGTGAAAACATATACATGTGTGATCAGTGTGGAAAAACGTTTGCTACAAAAGATTACTTGCAGCGGCACATGAAATCACACGGTGAAAAGATATACATGTGTGATCAGTGTGGAAAAACGTTCGGTAGAAAAGATATTCTGGAGGAGCACATAAAAACACATGCTGAAAATAGATATACATGTGATCAGTGTGAGGAAACATTCAGTCGAATTGACATGCTGAAACAACACAAGCAGACACATGGAGAAAAAAGATACACTTGTGATGAGTGTGAGAAAACGTTCGAAAGAAAACAGAACCTAAAACACCACAAAGAGACACATGATGGCAAAATATATCCATGTGATCAGTGTGACAAAAGATTCACCAGATCGGACAGTCTGAAAAAACACAAGAAGGATCACGACGATGTAAACCTGTATGCATGTGATCAGTGTCTAAAAAGATTCTGTAGAAAATTCCATCTGAATCGGCACAAGAAGACACACGGAAAGGACTCTAACACAGGCAGAGGACCAGAAGATGATTCAGATTCATAAACAAGAGTTGCAGGAGTCAGCAGTTCTGTAGGAATACCTTCACAATATACACTGTACTGACAATTATTTATATTTTTCAGAACAGTAGCATGAGTCAGCTCAGAACAATCCCATATGATGATAGTGATGTACAGGAAAGAGAATCTCATGGGAATACAAGGTGAAGACAACTAAGTAACATAACTCTTGAGACAAGGTGAAGACAGTTTGGGATGGTCCTGATTGCAGCACATGATCACGACGTCTTGTGTCACATCATCCTCTTTACCTTCCACAACACGTTAATGGGTCTATTTTCTTGCTCGTTTGGTAGACAAGCCTTTTCCTGATGAGAGGTTGATACCTGTTTGCTGCCCCACCCCCCCCACCCCACACACACACTCCAATCTCTTCATACACAAGTCAGACAAACACAGGGGGTAAGAGGAGTGTTGGCAAAAGACAACATGAAAAGAAATCTGGTTTTGCAGATGATATACATAGTTTTATATAGATAGAATAGATAGATTAGATTGATACAGAGATAGCGATGTGTGTGTGTGTGCGTGTGTGCGTGTGTGCGTGTGTGCGTGTGTGCGTGTGTGCTGTAAATGCCTATTTTTGTTTATCCCAGTCCATGCATGTTGGTCTGCGTGTACCCTATTGTTTCTCTGGTCATGCGTTTTCTTTTGCTGCCACCAACTGTTCCGAGACTTTCCATTTCCTACCAGTCCTCAGATTGGGCTGAATTGATCTGCAGAGTCTTTAAGCATGCTAAGAAGCCTGACCTTTCCTGCCTTGTACTCCTCAACAATGGATTTCAGGGGTAGATTTAACTTTGCCTTGCGACAAAAGAGCAAAACTTCTGTGAGACTGGGTGGGACATCAATCCATTTTCTTGCGTATGTTGATTTTGGCCTCCATTGATTCCACTGTGCTGGTGCAGATATTGTATATCAACAGAGGTCAGAAGAGCTTTGGAATCAACATGAACTTCAGGCATCATACTTTGTATTTGCCAAGAAGACCACAGTGGTCTATTACCTGCAAACTTTTTTCTGCCATTTGCTTGGTTTTCTTACCCCTTTGTGTATTTTTTATGGAGTCGTCATACCGCCTTCCAAGGCTTTTCACTGGTTCTTCTGTCACTGTTGGAATGGACTGATTGGCGACAGTAAACGTTATTGTTGCGTCTGCTTCACCTTTCCTCTGTGAGAGGCTCCGTGACTTCTTCGGTTTGAAATTCATCCCAGATGAGGCGACGACATTGTCCAACTGCTTCAGGAAACCGCATGTCTCTTCTTCTTTTGTTGAAAGCACTGTCGTGTCGTCCATGGAGGCTTTAGAGGGGGCATTTGGCATCCATTTCCAAGGTCAGCTGGGCCTGAAGTCCTCACTGCTGCTTTCAAGATGACCATTGCCAACACGAACAGTGTTGGAGAAGTTGTGCAAACCATGGCTATGCCTACTTCCAAATGTATCCAATCTGTAGCTTCTTCGTAGTAGCGCATCCAGTTTTTGGACAATTCTTGATCCAGTCTCCCTCATTCCTCTTTTGCACTTGTAGGTATCAATCCAGTCTCCCTCATTCCTCTTTTGCACTTGTAGGTATCAATCCAGTCTCCCTCATTCCTCTTTTGCACTTGTAGGTATCAATCCAGTCTCCCTCATTCCTCTTTTGCACTTGTAGGTATCAATCCAGTCTCCCTCATTCCTCTTTTGCACTTGTAGGTATCAATCCAGTCTCCCTCATTCCTCTTTTGCACTTGTAGGTATCAATCCAGTCTCCCTCATTCCTCTTTTGCACTTGTAGGCATCAAGTTCAGTTTCTGGCTCTTAGCATCAAGAGCCTGTAGAAATTCTTCATCTGAGCCAATAACGTGGATGTCCTTGGGAGTGTGCTTTGCTTCCTAACTTTGTTTTTTTGCAATGTCTTATCTGCTGGTGCAGTTCGCTGCTGTTCGTTCATCAGAGTGTGTGCACAGCCCTTTTTCGTTCTGTGGATCTTCTTGCTAACGCTTGGTGGAGAATCTCCTTCCACAGACACACAGATTTCTATTTGTCCCATACTCGTTGTCCACAAGGCTATTCCCGGCAGTCAATGGTCTGACCATGTGTCAGTAGTAAGAAACCCTGGGGACAGCCGGACAGCAGAAGGTTCCTAGAGAAGGACATGTCAAACAGGTGTTTCAGCCCTCGTGACACTCTAAGGGGGATGGGCCACATCCAGATCATGACTGCTGGATGCCCCTCTGCTGTCACCATCTCATTTTTTTTAAAGAAATTTGTCCTCCTCCGGGAATGGAACATGCGCATCTGAGGTGGACAGTTTTCTCAAGGCAAGTTCACCTTTGTGACAGACATCTTAACCACTTGGCTATTGGTCACTAACAACATATGTGGAAATGTTAAGCCTTATAAAGCTCACATTTGTTCCTCCTGGGCCTCCCCGTATAATATTTAACTTACAGTTGATATCATCCATTCAATATTGCTACACTTAGAGTCTACATCATCCATCCAACATGTTACGCTTACAATGTATTTCATCCATCCAAAATATTTTCTCTTACAATACATGAATATCATCCATCCATTATTACTCTTATAATACATGCATTCGCTATCCATCCAATATTTTTACACCTACAATATACACATCATTCGTCTAAAATTTTTACATTAACAGTATGTATCATCCAACCAGGATGTTTACACTTCTATTATAGAGCATCCTTGTGATGGTTTTACACTTACAGTATATATATCAAATGACTAACTTTTTTACACTTACAGTATACGTCGTTCAGATTACATTATTAAGTTCATTTTACGAAGTGAACAGTTTTCTACGTATGATTTGATGAAGTGCAGATTAATCTCGCCAGCTTTCATTTTACATTACAAAACTGCCCTGAAAACGAGATATTATAGATTTATGTGCGTCTTTAAGACTTTGTGATTATTTTCCAATAAAGTTTTATCATAAAGCAAGTTCACTGGCTGTTGCCGTTTTTACTACACCAGGTTAAAATGAATAGTCAAGAACGAGTCTATATGGCTGTTTATCTATTGAAGATATATGATATGTACATTGGACACAACATACATTGAAACACTTCTGAAAACACTTTTGTCATATATACCTTATATACACAAGTTGTGTCATATGAGTACAATGTGATTGGACATTTATGTTTTAATCATAGAATCATTATGCCTTATACATCATCTGTAAATACAACGATTAAGCAAGTTTTCACTTTCGAGTCCAATCCACCTAGTTGTTAATGGATGCCAGATTTTCTTGTACGTTTAGAAAAGATAAAACAGTGTATGAGAGAAGATGGACATTATCTTCATAATGCTTGTCCCAGGATAAAACAGTGTATAAGACAAGATGAACATTATCCTTATAATGCTTGCCCCAAGATAAAACAGTGTACAAACAAGATGAACATTATCCTTATAATGCTTGCCCCAAGATAAAACAGTGTAAAACACAAGATGGACATTATCCTTATAATGCTTGCCCCAAGATGAAACAGTGCATAAGACAAGATGAACATTATCCTTATAATGCTTGCCCCAAGATAAAACAGTGTATAACACAAGATGGACATTATCCTTATAATGCTTGGCCCAAGATAAAACAGTGTATAAGACAAGATGGACATTATCCTCATAATACTTGCCCCAAGATAAAACAGTGTACAAAACAAGATGAACATTATTCATATAATGTTTGCCCCAAGATAAACAGTGTATAAGACAAGATGGACATTATCCTTATAATGTTTGCCCCAAGATAAAACAGTGTACAAATAAGATGGACATTATCCTTATAATGTTTGCCCCAAGATGAAACAGTGTACAAACAAGATGGACATTATCCTTATAATGCTTGCCCCAAGATAAAACAGTGTATAAGACAAAATTGACATTATCCTTATAATACTTGCCCCAAGATAAAACAGTGTACAAAACAAGATGGACATTGTTCTTATAATGTTTGCCCCAAGATAAACAGTGTATAAGACAAGATGGACATTATCCTTATAATGCTTGCCCCAAGATAAAACAGTGTACAAACAAGATGGACATTATCCTTATAATGTTTGCCCCAAGATAAACAGTGTATAAGACAAGATGGACATTATCCTTATAATACTTGCCCCAAGATAAAACAGTGTACAAAACAAGATGGACATTGTTCTTATAATGCTTGCCCCAAGATAAAACAGTGTACAAATAAGATGGACATTATCCTTATAATGTTTGCCCCAAGATAAAACAGTGTACAAACAAGATGGACATTATTCTTATAATGTTTGCCCCAAGATAAACAGTGTATAAGACAAGATGGACATTATCCTTATAATACTTGCCCTAAGATAAAACAGTGTAAAACACAAGATAGACATCGTCTTTATAATACTTGCCCCAAGACAGGTTCATGTCTCTACAACCTCACTACCCTATGACTTCAGGGTTATACGTCAACTGTTTTTATATGCATTTCGAATGGCTGTTAAATCATGGCAGACACACACACACACACACACACACACAACACACACACACACACACACACACACACCACACACACACACACACACACACACACACACATACATACATACATACATACACACACTCTCACACACACATACACACATAAACACACACATATACACACATTTATATATATATATATATATATTTGTGTACATAATACACATGTACATATATACATGTATATATATATGTACATATGTAGTATGTATATATATATATATATATATATATATATATATATATATATACACATGCATACTACACACACACACACATACATATATTAATGTCAGGTCGGATAGATGTATCTGCTACTGGTAACCTGGAACCCAGTACTACCTGTCACAGGGTCGAATTGCTGGCGACTAAACCAGCAACCCCACCAGTCCTCTCAGGAGGATGGTGAGGAGGGTGGCTAGAAACCCTGGTGGAAATAAATTTGATCCATCAAAGGGCGCCAGCTCTGGAGAGCTACCCGCGGCCATCTAGCTAAGGGAGTAAACCCTGACAGTAAATCCGGTGTGGGGCCCCTAAGGCGGTTGGATGGCAAACTTTGTCACTTTCCGGCAGCTCCTGCGGCCGCGTTGGCACCAAAACGTAACAGTCCTGCTGTTCCTTTGGATCTGTCAGCGAGGTGGAGAGGGGGGACAAGTTGCATGGGCAACAGCCTGTCTTCCACATTACACTGCCCAGGCTTACATCCGTCCATTCATCCACAAACACTCTGCACCTACGACCTGGAGAGGAGACTCCAGCCTCGCTACTAACACTAGTGTCGGCAACACGGGAAGCAACAGATACCGGTGATAAGTCATTGCTCAACTGGCGTAGAGCTGACGCCAGGGGTTGCTTTTGACGGTGGGAGAGACCTTCGTGTCTTACTGGACAGCTACCGCCCACCTAAGCTGGGCAGCCCCCAGCCAGTTAGGTGCTGTCCTGCCACGACCTGCCTTCTTCATTGGGTGCATGAAGATTAGGAGAAAATCTGACAAGCAGGTCGTTAATTACCGCACCAAACAAAAAGAAAAATTCAAATTCAAGAAACGGATCCGGAAAAGGATCAGCAGAGAAACTGGGCTGTTGGAATGTCCGAACAATGATGCCTGGGCTCTCCCAAGATCTGCAAGACATCAGCGATGCCAGAAAAACCGCCGTCATAAACAGCGAACTAAAGAGGCTCAATGTGGACATTGCCACTCTGCAGGAAACACGACTGGCTGACTCAGGAACACTAAAGGAAAGGGACTACACCTTCTTCTGGCAAGGAAAGAGTTCTGATGCCCCAAGAGAGCACGGAGTAGGCTTTGCAGTAAGGAACAGCCTGCTGAACATGATTGAACCAGGCAGCGGCGGTTCAGAACGACTCTTGACTCTCTGCCTCAACACCACCGAAGGCTTTGTCACTCTCATCAGCGTTTATGCCCCAACTCTGTCCGCCTCTCCACACACCAAGGATGAGTTTCTACGAAAATCTTGCATCAACCATAAGGAACATCCCCAGGACAGAACAACTTGTTCTCCTGGGCGACTTCAACGCCAGAGTGGGTGCAGACAATGACTCATGGCCCTTCTGCCTCGGGTTCCTTTGAAGTGGGGAAAATGACTGAGAATGGACAGCGACTGCTTGAGTTTTGCGCCTGCCATGAACTGTGCATCACCAACTCCTTCTTCAAGACGAAGCCTCAGCACAAAGTCTCCTGGAGGCATCCCCGCTCAAAACATTGGCACCAACTGGATTTGATCATAGTAAGACGTGCCGCTATCAAAAACGTTCTCCACACTCGCTCTTATCACAGTGCAAACTGCGACACAGACCACTCTCTGGTATGTTGCAAGATCTGGCTACAACCAAAGAAGTTCCATTGCTCAAAGAAACAAGGGAACCCTCGCATTGACGTCAGCAAGATGTCTCAGCCAGATCTTGTAGAACAGTTCGCAGAGGCCTTTCAGAGAGAATACGATGCATTGTAGCCCAGAGACTCTGCCACTGAGAGATGGGAAACGCCATGAGACACCATGCACCGCATTGCTATGGCCACCTTTGGGAAGAAAACTGTGAAGTCCCACGACTGGTTTGAGGCCAAATCATCAGAGATGACTCCCACTGTTGAGGCCAAGCGTGCCGCACTCACCAAGTATAAGCGGTCACCCAGTGAGAAGAACCTGCAAATCCTCAGGGCTGCCAGAAGTAAGGTTCAGCTTAACGCCAGGCGCTGCACAAACGAGTACTGGACAGAGTTCAGCGAAGAGATACAGAGTGCTGCTGAAAGAGGCAACATCCGAGGAATGCATGATGGCATCAAGAAGGCACTGGGACCAACACAGAGCAAGATCGCCCCCCTCAAATCCTTCACTGGGGAAGTAATCAGCAATCCTAGCCAACAGATGGAAAGATGGGCAGAACACTACTCCGACCTCTACTCCACACAGAACATGGTGTCCCCCTTAGCCCTCGATGCCATCAAGTGCATGCCGGTAATGGAAGAACTTGATGCAGAGCCAACTGCGGACGAACTCAGCAAGGCCAATGATAGCCTGGCATCAGGGAAGGCACCTGGCACCGACGGAATTCCCCCAGACCTCATCAAGCACTGCAAGACTTCTCTTCTGCACCCTTTGCACGCAGTTCTCTGTCAGTGTTGGAATGAGGGAGCTGTACCACAGGACATAAGGGACGTCAAGATCGTCACCCTGTACAAAAACAAGGGCGAAAGGAGCGACTGCAACAACTACAGAGGTATCTCGCTCCTCAGCATTGTTGGCAAAGTCTATGTTCGGGTCCTCCTAATCCGCCTGCAGAAACTGGCTGAACGCGTCTACCCGGAATCACAGTGTGGTTTTTGAGCAGAGAGATCCAAGGTAGACATGGTCTTCTCCCTGCGCCAAATTCAGGAGAAGTGCAGAGAGCAGCGGATGCCCCTGTATGTGGCATTCATTGACCTCACCAAGGTCTTTGACCTAGTCAGCAGAGATGGCCTTTTCAGGGCTCTCCGAAAAATCGGCTGCCCCCCCAAACTGCACAGCTTAATTGAGTCCTTCCACTTAAACATGAAAGGGATGGTGCAGTTCAACGGAAACCTCTCCAAGCCCTTCGACGTACGCAGCGGTGTGAAACAAGGCTGCGTCCTGGCCCCAACCCTCTTTGGAATCTTCTTCGCTCTCCTCCTGAGGCATGCGTTCAGCACAGCGCAAGAAGGGATCCACCTGCGGACCAGATCAGATGGCAGGCTCTTCAACCTCGCCCACCTCAGAGCAAGGACAAAGGTCCGTGAAGCCCTCATCAGAGACATGCTATTTGCCGACGATGCCGCAGTTGTGACCCATACTCAGCGGGACTTGCAGTCACTAATGGACCGCTTCTCCCAGGCCTGCAAAGATTTTGGTCTGACCATCAGTCTTAAGAAGACAAACGTCCTGGGCCAAGACACGCCATCTCCACCAGCCATCACCATTGATGACTACGAGCTTGAAGCCATCCATCAATTCACATATCTTGGGTCCACCATCACCGATAACCTCTCCCTTGACACAGAGGTCGACAAGAGGATCGGGAAGGCAGCCACAACACTAGCCCGCCTCACACAAAGGTTGTGGACAAATTCCAAGCTGACCACAAAGACAAAGATGGCTGTATACAACGCCTGTGTCCTCAGCACTTTGCTGTATGGCAGCGAGGCGTGGACCACGCATGCTCATCAGGAGAAAAGGCTCAATACCTTCCACCTGAGAAGCCTACGGCACATACTTGGCATTTCCTGGCAAGACAAGGTGACCAACACCGAAGTCCTAACCTGCGCTGGCCTCACAACCATGCATACCATGCTGAGACAGCGTCGGCAGCGCTGGTTGGGCCACGTTCGCCGTATGGAAGATGGTCGCATCCCAAAAGACATCCTTTGTGGTGAGCTTGCCACAGGGCAGAGAAACATTGGCCGCCCACAGCTGAGATACAAAGACGTTTGCAAGCATGACATGAAGGCGCTTGAGATCAACACTGAGTCCTGGGAGGACCTCGCAGACGACCGCAACAGCTGGAGAACTACTCTCAAGAAACAGCTGCGGATTGGTGAGGACAAATTGTCAGCTGCTGCAGCCGAAAAGCGAGTTCGCAGAAAAGGGATGACAGCCAACAGACCAGCATCAGCATACACATGCAACCGCTGCGACAGAGACTGCCTCTCTCGCATTGGTCTATAAGTCACAGGCAACGCTGCTTGGACCAAGCAGACAGCCCATCTAGACATTAGAACGGATGTACTTTGTCCATGGTCAGTCATGACCGAAGGAGGCCTACTACTATATATATACACACGGGTGTTTCAAAGAGAATACGCCAAAATCATCACGTGATGTGTCAAAAACGAAAAAAATTACAAACCTCTAGCATGAACACATGTGTTGTATATACATTCAAGTTTCATTTCATGTTTTATTAGTGCTCAATGTGGCCACCACCGGCAGCGCGGACAACATCAAGCCGATATGAGAATTCCTCCCAAACGCGCCTCAGCATGTCACGGTCCACCGTGTTGATTGCAGCTGTTATTCGATCTTTCAAGTCATCGATACTTGCTGGAAGTGGTGGAACATAAACTTGGTCTTTAACATACCCCCACAAGAAAAAGTCACACACAGTGAGGTCCGGGGATCTGGCAGGCCAAGCACAGAGAGCAAGGTCTTTAGCACCTCTCCTCCCAATCCATCGCTGAGGCACGTTTTCATTCAGATAAGCTCTAACCACGAGATGCCAATGGGGTGGTGCTCCATCTTGCTGAAAAATGAAGTCATTCGAATCTGCTTGCAGTAAAGTGAATAGCCAGTTTTGGAGCATTTCGAGATAGGTTTGTCCTGTAACGGTGTTTCCTTCAAAGAAAAAGGGACCATAGACCTTGTCTTGAGACACAGCACAGAAGACGTTCACTTTAGGGGAATCTCTTTCATGCTCAACAGTTTCATGTGGGTGATCTGTTCCCCAAATGCGCACATTGTGACGATTGACTGTGCCGCTCAAATGGAAAGTCGCTTCGTCACTAAAAACTAAACGTGAAAAGAGAGTTTCATCACCTTCCTCCATCTCCAGCATTGACTCACAGAATGTCCTCCGCATCACCTTGTCATCATTAGTAAGTGCTTGGACGAGGCTTAGTTTGTATGGTTTCATGTGTAATCGTCTCTTTAACACACGCCAGACAGTGGTATGAGGGATGGCAAGCTGAAGACTTGCTCGACGTACGGACTTACGTGGGCTGCTCTCAAATGCATCATGAATCCTCTCCACTTGCTCCTCTGTAACACGTGGTCTTCCAGGACTCTTTCCTTTGCACAGACACCCACTCTCTTTAAACTGTCTAACCCACCGTCGAATGCTCTCACGATGGGGCGGATCAATGCCGAATTCTGTTCTGAAAGCACGTTGCACCGTGACAATGGCGTTTGTTTTCGCGAACTCAAGCACGCAAAACGCCTTCTGCTGAGGAGTCGCCATTTTGATTGATCTTCCCACAATTCAGCTGCACCGGAAGTTATACTAACGACAGCGGTGAAACTGACACCCAATCAAACTTTGATAACTACTCTATCAAATAACCACTGATTCAGTCCACTACAATGCTATAGACCTGAAAAAACTGCGTAATGATTTTGGCGTATTCTTTTTAAAACACCCTGTATATATATATATATATACATATATGTATATACCTCGCAACACATACACACACCTCGCAACACACACACACACACACACACACCACACACACACACACACACACACACACACACACACTCAAACACACACACACACACACACACTCACACACACACACACACACACACACACACACACACACACACACACACACACACACAACAAACCAAACACACACACACACACACACACACACACACACACACACACACACACACACACACAACACACACAACACAACACACACACACACAGCACACACACACACAACATATATATATACATATGTATATAACCTCGCAACACATACACACACACTCGCAACACACTCATACACACACACACACACACACACAGCACACCACACACACACACAACACCACACACACATGCATACGCACACACACACACCTCGCAAACACACACGCACACACACACACACACGCACACACACAAACACACACACAGCATCACGCACGCTCACAACAACACACACACAAGACCAGTCACCATGGCCAAGTGGTTACCACAACAGACTACAGACTTACAGGTCTTAAGTTCAAACACCAATCAGCAAAGAAATAATAATGAGAGTTCTCAGACCTGACCAGCTCTTTTACTCATACCCAGAAATGAGCCTGATCTGGTCTAGTTTGGAAAACTGGGACCACACTATCATGTCCATTCCATTGTGCGCATGGTTCACGAAGTTAATCGTTCAAATTTGTTGACCAACACTGCAGGTGGTGTATCTCTCGGGCTTGGTTGACGCCAGGATGTATTAAGAAAGTAAGCGTGGAGTACAACTTTGTTATGGAGTCTCTCGACACGAAATGGAACTTCCGTAACACCATTACTACCATCCCCATTGTCATCATCACAGCATTGTGAACAACTGTCCCACATTCTGTGGTCCTTCATGTCCTGCTCTCCTTGTTCCATTAATGTCGATGGGTCTGGAGGTGTGTTGAAAGCCCCAGTGAGGACGTGGGGGTAAGATAATATAGCAGCAGTGTTGCAGGAAGTAGGCAGCAAAAAGCAACAAATAACAACAATAACAACAGCAATAATAACTATGACAGAAATAAGAAATGAATTAAATTAAATTAAATTTAAAAGACATAAACTAAACTAAACTAAACTAAATTAAACTAAACTAAACTGAACTAAACTAAACTAAACTAAACTAAACTAAACTAAACTAAACTAAACTAAACTGAACTAAACTAAACTAAACTAAATTAAACTAAATTAAACTAAACTAAACTAAATTAAACTAAACTAAACTAAACTAAACTAAATTAAACTAAATCAAACTAAACTAAACTAAACTAAATTAAACTAAACTAAAGTAAAATGAAATGAAATGAAGTGAAGTGAAATGACAAAAAATAAAATAAAATAAAATAAAATATAATATAATATAATATAATATAATATAATATAATATAATATAATATAATATAATATAATATAATATAATATAATATAATATAATATAATATAATATAACATAATATAATATAATATAATATAATATAATATAATATAATATAATATAATATAATATAATATAATATAATATAATATAATATGATATAATATGATATAATATGATATAATATAATATAATATAATATAATATAATATAATATAATAAATGAAATAAAATAAAATAAAATGAAATAAAAGAAAAGAAAACAAAAAATAAATCGAAATAAGATAAAACAAAATAAAAAAATAAAATAAAATAAAATTAAATAATATAAAGTAAAAAATAACATTTTACAAAATAAAATTAAATGACATAAGATTAGATTAAAGCGAATGATCTTGAAATAAAAATTCGGTTAAAAATCAAAGCAACCAGGTAACCTAAGGAATCACTCTAAGTGAAGTCGAAACCGAACCAGTGAGAGACAGAGTGATTGTTACCATGGTTGGAAGATGTCCTGGTCTGTACTGAATAGACTGACGGTGAAGAACCAGAGTGGTGCCAGACACTGATGGGGGTGTGTTGTACCAGACACAATACAATACAACAGTGACTGCCGACTGCTTCTTGTTACAGAGGCCACGTTTTATAAAGTCAGTATGTGACCATCAATTTATAACTGTTGACACTTTGTTAAGTGAAATGTCATTGAACACAAGTCTGTGACTTATCACTTTGTTTATGCACGGTAACATATTGCTGTGGAAACCTCTGTCTGTCTGATTGTCTGTCTATCTGTCTGTATGTCTGTATGTCTGTCTGTCTGTCTGTCTGTCTATCACTTTGTGTCTGTCTCTTTCAGTCTCTGTGTGTGTGTCTCTCTCCGTCTCTCTGGCTCTGTCTCTGTCTTTGTCTGTCTGTCTGTCTCTCTCTCTCTCTCTCTCTCTCTCTCTCTCTTGTGTATACCTATACACGCATGTACGCACTCGCAAAGAGACTGATGGGGATTCGAACCCACAACCTTCCAGTCGGTAGTCTGTTGTGCTAACCACTACACCACGGCAAGTGTAAAGTTTAATCAGAATAAATAACACACACCTAATACTTCTTGTCAGCATTCTCTAGTTTATTGGCACAGTTGTGTGCATGTCATGTGTGTGTGTGTGTGTGTGTGTGTGTGTGTGTGTGTGTGTGTGTGTGTGTGTGTGTGTGTATTAAAACATATGGGGATAGCCACAGGCTTTTCATAGTCTTTTTGTCCTACTGAATGAAATAGAAAGAATGTTTTGGGCTTTTTCCCCCTATGTGTTGTATTTGTTGTTTGTTGTTTGTGGCCTTACTTTACACTTGACAAAGGCCAGGTAGCTTGTTTTGTTTTATTTTATCTCATTTTATCTATTTTATTTATTTATCTATTTATCCATTTATTTAATTTGTTTGTTTGTTTGCTTGTTTGTTTGTTTGTTTGTTTGCTTGTTTATATGTATTATTTGTTTATTCATTTAGTTGCTTTTTTTGTTTTATATTAATTTATTTGCTTGTGTCCATGTTTGTTTATCTGCCTATTTGTTATTCATGTATTTATCTAGTTTCTTTTTTCAAGTTTAATGATCTAATGAACTGTTATATTAAAACATATGGGGATAGCCACTGGCTTTTCATAGTCTTTTTGTCCTACTGAACGAAATAGCAAGAATGTTTTGGGCTTTTTCCCCCTATGTGTTGTATTTGTTGTTTTGTTGTTTGTGACCTTACTTTACACTTGACAAAGGCCAGGTAGCTGAGAATTTGCGCCTGTCTTGTCTGCTTGTATTAAATATGCATTCTGATTTTGTTTTGATGTTTTTTCTGGTGCCTGTTTGAACGTCGGTGGTCACAATTGTTTTGGAGGTCTTACTATTGTTGACGTTTCTGTACTTGATTGGTTGGTTCATTCGTAAATTGGTAGGTAGGTTGGTTGGTTGGTTGGTTGGTTGGTTGGTTGGCTGGTTGGTTGGTTGGTTGGTTGGTTGGATGGTTGGTAGGTAGGTAGGTAGGTAGGTTGGTTGGTTGGTTGGTTTGCTTTTTTTTGTTGGCTGGTTGGCTGATTGGCTGGTTGGTTGGTTGGTTGGTTGGTTGGTTGGTCAGTTGGTAGGTAGGTAGGTAGATAGGTTGGTTGGTTGGTAGGTTGGTTGGTTGGTTGGTTGGTTGGTTGGTAGGTAGGTAGGATGGTTGGTTGGTTGGTTGGTTGGTTGGTTGGTTGGTTGGTAGGTAGGTAGGATGGTTGATTGGTTGGTTGGTTGGTTGGTTGGTTGGTTAGCTTCTAATTTGGCTATTTCGTTACTTCATTAGTTATTTGGCTAGTAAGTTGGCTGGGTGGCTGATTTGTTTGTTACTTGTCTAGTTATTGCCTGGTTGGCTAGCTGGCTGGTCAGTTGGTTGGTTAGCTTTTCAGCTACTAATTTTGATGGTAGTTGCTTGTTTGATAGTTATTTAGCTCAAATATTTGGTTAGCTGTTTGTTGGTTATCTGGTGAGCTGATTAATTGGTTGGTTATTTGGTTGATTTGCTGATTGGTCAGTCAGTCGTTAAGTCACTTGCTTGGTCAGCCAGCCAGTCAATAAGTCAGTGAATCAATCAGTCAGGCAGTTAGTAAGTCAATCAACTGGTCAGTCAGACAGTCACTTATTTACTCTCTCTCTCTCTCTCTCTCTCTTTCTCTCTCTCTCTTTTCTCTCTCTCTCTCTCTCTTATTTTTTTTTCTTTTTTGTCCCCCGCACATAACTTAGGGGATTTACTTTGTGCTTACCCCTCCCCTCTCCCCATTTTCAGCACCATCTTAATGGCTACAGAAGCTGGCACTACCATGTGATGGTGATGATGACGATGGTTATGATGATCATGACGCTATGGAGTTCCATCTAGAATTGAAACTGTATGACAGGACTGTAGTCTACGCTTACTACCATACTATACAGACGTCAACCAGTCCTGAGAGACACAGACATCTGCGGTGTTGGCCAAAACATTTGAGCAACGTTGTCAGGGATGTATCCTTTATGTATGTTCTGACATCTGGGTAATTTCTCCACTCTGGGAGGTCTGCTGTACACTCCCAGTCGACTGCTCCATCCAGAAGACCCTTTGGCAATGTGCTGGTTGTCATAGCCCTTTCGGGCCAGACCTGTTTCCCTCCTGCTTTGTAGAACGTTGTCATAGCAATTGGTGCGTTTGGGGTCATGGTTTTTTCGCTAACCACGTCTGTGATCACTTTCAGAACTTGGTTGTGCCTCCATGTATACCTTCCTTGGGCTAGCGCTACTTTGCAAGAGCTTAGGACATGTTCCACTGTTTGTTTCTTCTGACAGAGCGGACATGCTGGGTCGTCTGATTTCCCCCATTTCACTAAGTTTGCATTCGAGGGGAGCAGGTCATATACAGATCTGAGGAGGAAGCTTATCCTTAGAGGCGCCATGTGCCACATATCGTTCCAGCTGAGACTTCTTTGGAGTGCACTGTCCCATGTTGTCCATTGCCCCTGTTGACCTTGCTGGACTGCCTTCTGCACTCTTTTGACATCTTCTTCTTCCTTCAACTCCTGTATGATCATGTCTCTTTTTTCCTTCCCTTTGGCTTTGGACCACCACTGCATTTTTGTTGCTCCCAGTCCCTGTCTGTTGGTTTGCGTGTGTCCAATTATTTCTTTGATGCTGAGGTTTCTCTTGGCATTGTTTACAGCCTCTTGGACTTTCCACTTTCTGCCAGTTCTCAGCTTTGGATGAACTGATCTCACGATATTGTCTTCCGATTCCTCCAGCATGCTCAACAGTCTTGCTTTTCCAACTTTGTATTCCTCCACTATGGATTTGAGAGGTAGCTTCAGCATTGCTTGACGACAGTAGAATGCAACATCAGTGAGACCAGGTGGGACACCGAGCCATTTTCTTGTGTATTTGTTGATTTTGGCTTCCATTGCTTCGACTGTGCTGGTGCAAATGTCATAGATTAGCAGTGGCCACAGCAGCTTTGGTATCAGCATGAACTGTAGACACCAGACTTTGTATTTGCCTGGCAGTCCGCAGTTATCTATTTTCTTCAGGCCTTCTTCTGCTGTTTGCTTGGTTTCACATCCCCTTTGTGTGTCTTTCAGGGAGTCATCATACCATCTTCCGAGACTTTTTACTGGCTCTTCTGTGACAGTGGGGATGGCTTGGTTGGCTACCATGAATTTGACTGAATCTGCCACTTTTCCTTTTCGCAGTGAGAGACTTCGGGATTTCTTAGGTTTGAACCTCATTCTTGAAGAGGCCACCAGCTCGTCCAGCTGCTTTAAGATTCGGTGTGTCTCTTCCTCATCCGTGGACAAGACTGTTGTGTCATCCATGAAAGCTTTCAGAGGAGGCATCTGGTATCCATCTCCCAGATTCACTGGACATGAACTCTTCATTGCAGCTTTCAAGATGACTTCCATTGCCAACACGAACAGTATGGGAGAGATTGCACAGCCCATTGCAATGCCCACCTCTAGGTCTATCCAGTCCGTGGTGTATTCTTTGGTAGAGAACCGCATTGAGAACCCTTGGAAATACTTCCTCAGCATTGTTCGGATGTTTTCTGGGATGTGATACATTTCAAGAGCCAGCTGGATCATATCGTGTGGAACTGATCCATATGCATTCGCCAGATCAAGCCAAACTACGTCAATGTCTCTCTTCTCTGTTCTTGCTTTTTGGATGGCATCCCAAATCAACGTGGCATGTTCCAAGCATCCAGGCATTCCTGGTATGCCTCCCTTTTGGACTGACATATCCAGATACTTGTTTTCAGTCAGGTATTTTGTCAATCTTGCTGCCATAACAGAGAAGAAGATTTTCCCCTCGACGTTCAGAAGTGATATTGGCCTGAACTGATTGATGCTGCTGGAGTTCTGCTCCTTCGGAATGTACACTCCTTCAGCTCTCATCCATTGGTCGCTGATCTTCTGGTTCCTCCATGCTGATCGAATCATCTTGTGGAGCCACTCGAGCACTTTTGGGCATTTCTTGTAGAGCAGGTATGGTATTCCGTTTGGTCCAGGTGCAAAGTATTATGCTGTGATAAGGATGAGATAGGTGTGTCATTATGTTTCAGCGTGTGTGTAAAGGAATGTGTGTGATGTAATGTAATGTTCAATTTCACATTGTGTTTAGAGTTTGAAGTTTGCTCAAGATGGATTCATTGCACTGGGGCAATTCCATATGCCCTTATCCACATCTGCCATCAGTTATAATAATAATAATGATTACAATATTTATATAGCGCAAAATCTTGATAAAATCAAATCTAAGTGCTGAAGCAGACACACACGCACGCACGCACGCACGCACACACACGCACGCACGCACGCACGCACGCACACACACACACACACACACACACACACACACGCATGGCTATAAATGGGGAGAAAGAATAAAAGCAATAAAAGCAAGAATAAAACCAATGGAAAATTATAGAGAGCATAGCATATACAATTATATATTATAACCATGTGATTCTCCTCCGAGCGGAGACAAGCTGCAGAGGGGGGGGGGGGGGGTTGAGTGAGGTTAGGATTTTATGCGGAGGAGAAAAGGTGAGTTTTGAGAGCGGACTTGAAGGAGACAAAAGTAGGTTGCTGACGGACTGAGAGAGGAAGTTTGTTCCAGGAGAGTGGACCAGAAACAGAGAAGGCTCGTGGACCATAGGTATTGAGCTTAGTGCGTGGAAAGCGAAAAGTCAGAGGATCGGAGGCAGAGCGGAGGGTACGTGAGGGAAGATAGATCTCAAGTAGGCTTGACAGGTAATCGGGGGCTGCGTTATTGAGGCTTTTGTAGCACATGGTGTCTAGTTTGTACTGTATGCGCTTTGATAGAGGGAGCCAGTGAAGTTGTGCCAGGAGAGGAGATATGTGGTCAGCTTTTTTCTTTTTGAGTACAAGGCGTACAGCATTGTTTTGAATGCGCTGTAGGATGTGAATGGTGGAGGCAGGAAGACCAGACATGAGTGAATTGCAATAATCAATGCGAGACATTATGAAGGAGAGAATTAGTTTTGCAGTTGTTTCGACAGAGAGATACTTCCTGATCAGCCTTATACGATGGAGATGATAGTAGCAAGATCTGGCAGTTTGAGAAACAAAGTTGTTCATGTTATCTGGCAGACTCGCTGACTCTATAATTTTCCATTGCTTTTATTCTTTCTCCCCATTTTAGCCGTGTGCGTGTGCGTGTGCGTGTGTGTGTGTGTGTGTGTGTGTGTGTGTGTGTGTGTGTGTGTGTGTGTGTGTGTGTGTGTGTGTGTGTGTGTGTGTGTGTGTCTGTTTTAGCGCTTAGATTTGATTTTATCAAGATTTTGCGCTATACAAAATAAAATATTGTATTGTATTGTAAAACCCTATGCACTGGTAGGGTCTTGAAATTGGGGAAAGGGGAAGAAGAGACCCATGAAAATATTTCAGCTGACACCACCAGAGTGATGGAGACATTAAGATGGGCAGGGAATACCAGTCGCCATGGTGTAATGGTTAATGCAACGGACTACCGACTGGAAGGTTGTGGGTTCGAATCCCCATCAGTACCTTCAAAAATCATTGTGGGATTTTTCAGCTCTAACCAGCTCCTACCCAGAGTTAGGCGTGCTATGGGGTCATTGGGAAGACTGAAACCACACAGTCGAGTCTCATCCA
>JAPXFY010000012.1:3244489-3246989 GCA_030674185.1 Monoplex corrugatus
GAGTCAACAAGTGTGATGGAGGTTGGAAGAGAGGGGTGATTTTGGAGTTTGGGTGGGGTGATCAAGATCAATTCGGATTTCTCTTCATTCAATTTCAGTTTGTTTTCAGTCATCCAATCCTTCAGGTCGGCTACACAAGATTGGGTGTTTTGGATCATGAGGGGAAGGTCAGGGAGAGGCCCAGAGACATACAGCTGATTATCATCCGAGAAAGAATGATGCTGAAGTAGGTGTTCTTGGACAATAGAGGAGACAGGATAGGTGTAGAGAATGAAAAGTAGGGGGCCCAGAACAGATCCCTGTGGCACTCCATAGGTCAGACAGGAAGCATTAGAAGAAAGACCATTGACAGAAACTACTTGCAGACGATCGGTGATGTAAGAATGAAACCAATTCAAGACAGTATCATGGAGCCCAAAAGAGTGATGCAGACGGGAGAGAAGGATAGAGTGGTCAATAGTGTCAAAGGCAGCAGATAGGTCCAAGAGAGTCAAAAGTGATACATTGTTAGAGTCAAGAGTAGTCAGTAAGTCGTTGCAGATTTTGAGAAGAGCAGTCTCGGTGCTATGTGCAGAACGGTAAGCAGACTGAAGGGGATAGACAAGGTTATTGGAATTAAGGTGGTTTAACAGCTGGTTGAGAACAACTTTCTCTAAGACCTTGGAAAGAAATGGAAGATTTGACACAGGTCTATAGTTTTTCAAATTCTCAGGGTCAAGAGTCGTCTTTTTTAGAAGAGGTCTAACAATTGCTGACTTGAAAGAAGAAGGAAAGGAGCCAGTTGAGAGGGAATGGTTGATGATGTTGGTGATGTGAGGAAGAAGAGTATCAAGACAATGGGTGAGGAAAGAAACTGGCAATGGGTCAAGTTCACAGGTTTTAATGCCGGATTTCATGATGATTTTCTTAACAAAGTCCTCAGAAACGGGTTGGAAGGAAGTAAGGGGGATTCCAGAGAAAGGGGGTTCAGGAAATGTTGCATGAGTGTTCGTCGTGGAATCAAGAGAAAGCCTGAGGTTAGCAATCTTGTTGACAAAATAGTCGGAGAAAGCCTGTGGAAGATCAGATGGTGGCAGGTTAGATGGAAGAGGAGAAGAGCCAGTTTTGCCAAGAAGAGTATTAGTGATATTATACAATTGTTTGGACGTGGAGCAAGCAAGAATTTTGGCATTGTAATAGGCTGATTTAGCGGCGTCTACCAGGCTATTAACAATTTTGTTGGCAGTTTGAAAGATTTGCCTGTGCACAGTTAGACTGGACTTGAGCCATTGTCTCTCAGCTTGACGTCTGTCACGCTTGGCATCTTGCAGTTGTGAAGCTATGGAGGAGAACCAAGGTGTAGGCGGTCGTTTGGAGACTTGGCGTGTTGTTGATGGAGCATGTTGATCCAGTAGCCCAAGAAGGAGGTTGTTCAGTTCATCAGCAGTACTAGGAGGCGAGGCAGTAAGGAGAGAGTGAAGATCAGCATCGAACACAGACAAGTCAACAGCAGATAGGTGTCTGGCTTGCACAGCAGTTTTCTGAGGAGGAGGACGGGAAAGCAGGAGACCAGAGATGAGGCAGACTACCACCAAGAACTGATCCGTTCTGCTTTCTGCATCGTCAGCAATCCACAGGCTGAACTGGGCTGTTCTTGTGGCGCCTCTTTCTCCCTCAAGCTGTGAGCATGGACATCTTCACTGCATGGTTGTTGTAGACGTCATGGCCCCTTAGCTCAGTTGTAGGCGCTATCCATGGGCGTGGGTTTGATCCTAGCACAGGCCAGGGTGCTTGCTTCTTCAGTTTTGTGTTTGGTTGGGTTTGGTTTTTAGTTTCAGTGGGTGGTTCTTGCTCTTTTAACCCTTTGACTCCCTCACCCTATCTGCCAGCATCCTGCATCGTCAGCCATGACAGCAGAGCAAAAACGTAACCCTTTCACTCCCGTACCCTATCAACCAGCTTCTTGCAGAAAGCTGGTGGATAGAGTGAGGGAGTGAAAGGGTTAAGTTTTTGCAGCTGGTGGATAGGGTGCAGGAGTGAAAGGATTAACAGAGCCATGGGCTTGGGATCTGGTGTGTGATGTTCAGTTCCTGCCTGTAACAGAAAGACTGGCATGTTTGTTGCTCTTCTTTATGTGCCAGTCATCCTGGTGGTGATTGCTTAGTGCTCTGTAGGTCCTGTACCCCGTAGTCAGCCCCCTTCCCCCCCCTCCCCATTCACTTCTACAGCCTGCCCACAGGGTTATGTGCAGCCTCAAGGAGTCCACCAGATAAGACGGCAGAACGGGCATAGCGCATATGGAATTGTCTGAGCGTGATGAATCTCTCATGAACAAACTCCAAGCCCAAGCTCAAAGAGTGCAGTGGATTGAGTGTGTCTGCTGTTTCCTGCTTTGTTGTGATGTGATGTACAATTCATTCTGTTCACTGCCAGTGTCGTGTTCTTTTTTTTTTTTTTTTTTTTGGGGGGGGGGGGGGGGGGTTCCATACAGGCTGGTTGTTGTTGTTTTTTCCATACAGGC
>JAPXFY010000012.1:3261989-3319489 GCA_030674185.1 Monoplex corrugatus
CCATTTTACTACTCTACCACCTATTTATGACTTTTTCCTCTGTCTCCCCTCTGCCCCAATCCAACCTGTCCAACTATCGTTCTCCATTTTATTGTATATATACTTTTTCCCCCTCCTCCCCCCCCCCCTTCCCCGTCTAATATCACTTACAGTGAAAAGACGTTAAATCAAAGAACGAACGAACACAGACTCGCACATATTGCAGACACACATACACACTCACACACGTAGATACAAACGCACAGACACAGGCAGACACACACACACGTACGCACGCATGCACGCACACACACACACACACACACACACACACACACACACACACACACACACACACAGATATCGACCGGCTCTTCAAAGTACACAGGCCAACAACAGCATGTAGAGTATTATATTATTCACGTCTTGAAAACTAAATGAGCAACTCGAGGGGTGTATTGCCTAGTGGATAAATCACTACCTTGGACGAAAAAAAAAAAAAAAAAAAACGAAAAAGAAAAGCAAACAAACAAACAGGTAGATCTAGTAATCGAATCGTGTTGATTACAGTCCAGCCGACCACTAAGTCCATACCAGGAATACCACCACATTAAAAACGAATCCAAGTTTGATCAAAAAGCCGACAGGTAAAATACCAAGTAGCACATAGTCAGCTTTTGAAGTCTGAAATGCATTCGAATAAAAACTCTTTCCACTACATATGATCAAATAGGATGAAAGCTGTGGATCTCTTGTAAAAACAAGTCTGCTATTGTTCACCCTCTCCTCAAGAAACACAATTTAGACCCAAATGAACTGAAAAATTACCGGCCTATCTCTAATCTCTCTTTCTTGTCAAAACTCCTTGAAAAAGTCGTCCTCAACCAGCTGAACTCTCACCTGTCTGCCAACAATCTCCTCAATCCTTTCCAGTCAGCCTACCGCCAGTGCCATAGCACTGAAACTGCCCTACTACACATTCTCAACAATCTCCTCCTTGCAACTGATACTGGCAAAGTCTCTCTCCTCACACTCCTTGATCTGTCTGCAGCCTTTGATACCATTGACCATGGTATTCTTCTTTCTAGACTTCATCATACTTTTGGCATCTCTGACATTGCTCTCTCCTTGTTCACTTCATATCTATCAAACAGAAAAGAAACTGTTCTCATCAATGGCACTTACTCTCAGCCTGCATACCTGACCTGTGGTGTTCCACAAGGATCTGTCCTTGGCCCTGTTCTTTTGACTCTTTATACCTCCCCCCTGTCCACCATTATCAACTCCCACTTTATAAAACACCACTTCTATGCTGATGACACCCAACTTCAAGACAGTGACTCACCTGATAATATACAGCGCCTGTTGACTCGCACCACTGAGTGTTACTCGGACATTAAGAACTGGATGACGTTCAACAAACTTCAGCTTAATGACGAGAAGACAGAAGCTATCCTCATTGGCACCCGTCAGAAACTTTCTCAGCTGCCTCCTCTTTCTCTCCCATTATGTAACACATCAGTCCCAATTTCTGATTCAACTAAAAACCTTGGTGTCTGCATTGACTCTATCCTGTCCATGAACAACTTTGTTTCTCAAACTGCCAGATCTTGCTACTATCATCTCCATCGTATAAGGCTGATCAGGAAGTATCTCTCTGTCGAAACAACTGCAAAACTCGTTCTCTCCTTCATAATGTCTCGCATTGACTATTGCAATTCACTCCTGTCTGGTCTTCCTGCCTCCACCATTCACATCCTACAGCGCATTCAAAACAATGCAGTATGCCTTGTACTCAAAAAGAAAAAGCTGACCACATATCTCCTCTCCTGGCACAACTTCACTGGCTCCCTGTATCAAAGCGCATACAGTACAAACTAGACACCATGTGCTACAAAAGCCTCACTAACGCAGCCCCCGATTACCTGTCAAGCCTACTTGAGATCTATGTTCCCTCACGTACCCTCCACTCTGCCTCCGATCCTCTGACTTTTCGCTTTCCACGCACTAAGCTTAATATCTATGGTCCACGAGCCTTCTGTTTCTGGTCCACTCTCCTGGAACAAACTTCCTCTCTCAGTCCGTCAGCAACCTACTTTTGTCTCCTTCAAGTCCGCTCTCAAAACTCACCTTTTCTCCTCTGCATAAAATCCTAACCTCACTCAACCCCCTCTGCAGCCTGTCTCCACTCGGAGGGGAATCACATTGTTATAATATATAATTGTATATGATATGCTCTCTATAATTTTCCATTGCTTTTATTCTTGCTTTTATTGCTTTTATTCTTTCTCCCCATTTATAGCCATGCGTGTGTGCGTGTGTGTGTGTGTGTGTGTGTGTGTGTGTGTGTGTGTGTGTGTCCGTGCGTGCGTGTGCGTGCGTGTGCGTGCGTGCGTGCGTGTGTGTCTGTTTCAGCGCTTAGATTTGATTTTATCAAGATTTTGCGCTATATAAATATTGTAATTATTATTATTATTATTATTATTATTATTATTATTATTATTATTATGTCTGGAGAAACATGTCTGAAAAGGTTCTTTAACCTTTTGAGTCTGGCACCCTATTCACAAACTGCAAAAACTTAACCCTTTGACTTCCTCACCCTATCCACCAGCTTCCTGCAGGAAGCTGGTGGATAGGGTGAGGGAGTCAAAGGTTAAGTTTTTGCTTTGCTAGCATGGTTGACAATGCATGATGCTGGTGGATAGGGTGAGGGAGTCAAAGGGTTAAGTTTTTGCTTCGCTAGCATGGTTGGCAATGCGGGATGCTGGCGGACAGGTGCAGGAGTCAAAGGGTTAAGGAGTCTGCTGTATAGTGGTGATGTCTCACATCGTGAAAGTCCAAGTATTTAATAACGAGCAGTTTGATGCAGTGTGGCTCGTTACACGGTGCACACTAAGGTGATTCCTTCATTTCTTAACAGGTAGGAGTGAGTGTGGAATGTGTGATCCGTGTGTAACTACATAACACTAACCTCAACAAAGAACCAAGAGCACGGGTTTGATTCCAGGGAGAACAAGGATTTTTCTCTCTTTCCCCCTCCCCCATCCCCTCCACCACACCTTGACTGGTGGTCTGAGTGCTAGTCTTTCCCATGAGGTGTTAATCCAAAGTCCCGTGTGCAGTTTCAGTTTCTGTTTCACTTTCTCAAGATGACGAATTCATGCACGAAATAAATTCCATAGGCACTGACCCTACAGGTGCCATGTGATGAAGAAGATCCAAAATGATCATGGCAGGAGTCTTAAGTCTGCACATAAGCCCCATGGTCTGGTAAGTTCTTGAAGTCCTACCTAGCGTATGCTCTGCAGGTTACACTTAGCGCACGTTAGAGATCCCTTGACAACAAAAGATCTGTCCCTACAAAAAATTGCTGTAGAAAAACCCACGGTCATTAGCTTACAAACATAAGAAAAAGCGGATGGCACATTACTACGGCGACGCGCCTATCCCCGGAAGAATGGCCCGCATTTCACACAGGAACTTTCAAATGTGACGACAGTAGGAAACCCAATGAAACTGAATCCAACTGATGAGAGTTTTGGCAAACTGAAAACAACACGATGAACATCCAATAACGGTCAGAACACAGTGAACAGAACTTAATATGATAGAGATGGGTTTTGTCATCACATTCATCATCATCATCATCAACAGTAGCAGCAGCAGCAGCAACAAAACAACAACGACAGGAAGAACAACAACATCAACAATAACAACATTATAAATGGCAACAACAACGAATTATTCTTACTTCGGAGGAGACAAAAATACCCCACAGGTACGATGTATTACACAAGTGCTAGGGTTTGAATGTTTGTTGTTTGTTTGTTTGTTTGTTTGTTTGTTTGTTGATCACTTTTATCATTGATATGAACTTTAATCACAAATTCTATGTTTTAAATAGCTATGCTTTGTTGTCAGTGGACATTCTGATTTTACTTGAGAAAGACATTAAAGTCGAAAATTTGACCCCTCTACAATAATAATTATAATTACAATATTTGTATAGCGCAAAATCTTGATAAAATCAAATCTAAGCGCTGAAGCAGACACACACGCAAGCACGCATGCACGCACGCACGCACACACACGCACGCACACACACACACACACACATACACACACACACACACGCATGGCTATAAATGGGGAGAAAGAATAAAAGCAATAAAAGCAAGAATAAAACCAATGGAAAATTATAGAGAGCATAGCATATACAATTATATATTATAACCATGTGATTCCCTCCGAGCGGAGACAGGCTGCAGAGGGGGGTTAGGATTTTATGCGGAGGAGAAAAGGTGAGTTTTGAGAGCGGACTTGAAGGAGACAAAAGTAGGTTGCTGACGGACTGAGAGAGGAAGTTTGTTCCAGGAGAGTGGACCAGAAACAGAGAAGGCTCGTGGACCATAGGTATTGAGCTTAGTGCGTGGAAAGCGAAAAGTCAGAGGATCGGAGGCAGAGCGGAGGGTACGTGAGGGAAGATAGATCTCAAGTAGGCTTGACAGGTAATCGGGGGCTGCGTTATTGAGGCTTTTGTAGCACATGGTGTCTAGTTTGTACTGTATGCGCTTTGATACAGGGAGCCAGTGAAGTTGTGCCAGGAGAGGAGATATGTGGTCAGCTTTTTTCTTTTTGAGTACAAGGCGTACAGCATTGTTTTGAATGCGCTGTAGGATGTGAATGGTGGAGGCAGGAAGACCAGACAGGAGTGAATTGCAATAGTCAATGCGAGACATTATGAAGGAGAGAACGAGTTTTGCAGTTGTTTCGACAGAGAGATACTTCCTGATCAGCCTTATACGATGGAGATGATAGTAGCAGGATCTGGCAGTTTGAGAAACAAAGTTGTTCATGGAGAGGGTAGAGTCAATGCAGACACCAAGGTTTTTAGCTGAATCAGAAATTGGGACTGATGTGTTACATAATGGGAGAGAAAGAGGAGGCAGCTGAGAAACAAGGTGTTCGGCTGTTGTGCACAGTAAGAATTTGTTTGTTTGTTTGTTTGTTTGTTTGTTTGTTTGTTTGTTTGTTTGTTTTCCAAGAGGGTTTCATGGCACTCGGATATATCCACATCTGCTCTACCCAAATATACCAGCAAATCATCTTACAGACTCCCCGAGCCTGCGCAAAACCCTATGTGCTTGCAAAGGTTAAAAACAGGGAGGGGGGAGGGGGAGAAAGGATCCATGAAACATTAAGCTGACACCATCAGAATGTTGGAAATATTAGGATGGGCACCGAACGGGTCATTTTCAATGTTATAGGCTGGAATTGAACTCGAGATATCGATGCTTACAAAGAGTTGTCAACAAGACCAAATGAGACATGATCAGGTGTACAACAATCAGATACAAGATACAAGATACAAGAATTTTATTTAGCCCAAAGCATCACAATGGGAAATTGTTTTGGCATTCGCATTAAAATACATATAGGCACAAGAACGCATAAACAAATGTACACACATACTCTTACTCTCTCTCACTCTCTCTTTCACCCCTGTCTCACCCTCTTCCTCCCCTCATCTCTCTCCCCCTCCCTCTTTCCTCTTTGTCGAAACAATATCAATGATAATGACTAAATCTAAATATGTACGGTTAAAAAAGCACATCATAAGAGTCAGATGCCTTGTTCAGGACTTTTAACAATGGACAAAAAGGGCAATACTCATTGAAAAACAACTTCGGTAGGTATAGAAAAAAATTGATTAAAGATGCAACGCGATATGCACATTAAAATGGTGGGGACAACACTGATCCTCCATCACATAAAGGGGCAGAGGGTAAAATGGTTTGGATACCTTACGCGTGTGCCAACCTCCCACCCGGCCCATCGTGCATACAACATATGATTGACAAGGTACACAGGCAGACCAAGATCTGATAGCTCGAGTTCAATCCCAGCCCGCAACATTAAAAGCTGTCCTGTTGGCTGTCCATCTTAATGTTTCCACCGTTGTGCTGGTGTCGGCTTAGTGTTTCGTAGTTCTACTGGCCTGTTCACTGCCCATCTGAATGTTTCCATCATTCTGCTGGTGTCAGCTTAGTGTTTGATAGGTCCACTGGCCTGTTGGCTGCCCATCTGAATGTTTCCATCGTGTTGGTGGTGTCAGCTTACTGTTTGATAGGTCCACTGGCCTGTTGGCTGCCCATCTGAATGTTTCCATCGTTTTGGTGGTGTCAGCTTACTGTTTGATATGTCCCTTCTTACCTTTCCCCGTTTCAAGACTGCTTTGGTTTTGTACAAGATCAGGAAATCCAAGTCCATTTTCTCTATGATAATTCTTAGGATGTGTATGGCATTAACAGTTCCTTTCCCTTCCACAAATCCACACTGTTTATCTGCTATTTCTCTTTTGATTCTATTCCTTGTCCTAATCATGATTATTCTTAATTGAATTTTTGTTACATGACTCATTAATCTGATTTGCGGTGGAGCTCGCATTCTATAGCCCCTGTCTTCTTTAGATGTGCTATGAAAATTGATTTTGACGTGTGTTTGGGGATATTTCCAGTGTCGTAAATTACATTTAGGAGGACTGTTATTCTTTCAATATCAAATTCCTCCAGGGCTTCAGTCATCTCTGTAGTAATGTTGTCTGGTCCTGGGGCTTCTCCTGGTTTCATCTTTTTCAGAACTGCTCTAACTTCATCTTTCATTATGGGTGGTCCTTCAACGTTCTTTCTTATATTGTGTGTTTCGAAAAGGTCTTTAGTGTACTCTCCCCATCTATCTAATATTTTTTTTCTTTTACCATGATAAGCGTACCATCTTTTGATTTTCAGCAGCCAGTTGGTGTGCATGTATTTTTCCTGTGGACAATTTCTTCAGTTCTTTTGTACATACCTGAGGATTGTTTTGTGTCGGTCTTCTATTACTCTGCATTTTGTTTTCATCCAAACTTCCTTGGTTTCATTGCACCTATTCCTGATTTCTTTGTTTATCTTCCTGTATATCTCATCCTTTCTCTTTGCCTTCCTCCGTTCCTCCATCAAGCCTAGAATTTCTTTTGTCATTCAGTTCTTTTTTGCTTTTTAATCTACTACAGGGATTTCTTCACAAGCTTCATTTATCGAATTTATCAACTTTGTCCATTTTTCCTCACTGTCACCAACGTCTTCCAGAGCACTGAATTTGTTTTGAACATGTACGTTACATTTTTTTTACTTATCACTTCATCTGTCTTTTAGAGTCCAAGATTTAGTTTGGTCTTGCTTTTGGTCTGTTTCCTTTTCCTTAATTTCAGCCTAAATCTTCCCACTACAGGATTTTTGTCACTGTTGCAGTCTGCGCCTGATAGCGTTTTTGCTGTCAGTAAAGAATTTCTTAATCTTTTATTGATCAGGATGTAGTCAATCTGATTTTTGATATTATCTTCTGAAATCATCCAAGTCCATTTTCTTCTATTAGGCTGCTCAAACCAGGATTTTTCCTACTATGAACTCATTCATCTGTGCCCATTCTATAAGTTTCCCTCCCCTTTCATTTTGTGTACCAGGGCCATAAGGTCCCACTATATCCTCCACCCTATCCTGTACCACTTTAGCATTAAAAGCTCCCATTATTATTGTAGCTTCTTGTGGTTTACATTGGGCCTTGGCTATCTCTAATACTTCGTAAAAGTTGTCAATTTCGTTCTGAGTACTTGCGGATGCTGGTGCATACACCTGAATGATGTTCATATCAAGTCGCCTGCCTCCCATTTTAACCAGCAAAACTCCGTAGAACACAGCCCAGTATTCCTTAACTGCTTTTGATTTGTCCCTGTCCATTATGATGCCTACTCTTCTTTCATGTGAGTTTCCACCAATTACTGTATGCTGTCCTGATGTTATCATGCCTGCCCCATTCCGTCTGACTTCCCCCAGAGTTAAGCCTTTCCATTTCTATTTTGATATTGTCTAATTTACCTTTTTGTAACAATATTCTAATGTTCCATGTTGTGATTTCTTTTTTGAGATTTAATGCAGTAGCTTGCTGACGGTCTTGTGTCACTTGCGCAGCATGGCGGTCACTACCGGACGAACATGCTACATAGGAGATCTTATTTACCTCGTTACATATATTTTCCTTGTTTTGTCTGGTTATGACTCGTCTTGGGAAAGTACGATGGTGGTTTCCCGTTCCCTTCCATCGGCTTGTGTTCGGTCTCTCTATCAGCCTTTGTCGTTCCCACGACAACCTACAAGACAGTAGGGTGATTTTTTTCAGGGTTTACACCCTTAGCCTTATTCTCTCCCGAGATGTCCATGAGGCAGTTGAGCTACTAACCCATAGCTGGGGGTCTGGTTCGTGTATATATATATATACTTTCACTTTCAATTTCTTTGCATTCAGTCAGTAAAATGCTCTCAACGATAATATGTTTCTGTGCTGATTTACTACGGATGATTGTAACATTGCACGGTTTAATTTTAAATACAATTTTCTCTTAACTGAATCAAATGAAAAACGTTGCAAAGGGAAACTCACCTTGCTTTCACATGTAGCCCTATTGTCCTTTTGTGTTTGGATGAGGAGATTTTGAAAACAATTTTGAAATGTTTACAGCACATAAGCTTGAAATAGTGTATGTTAACTTGTTCGTTTCTTATCTCTTTTAACGTCTGTTCACATATGTGTTTTTAGACGATTGTTAACTGTCAACTGTTAACTTGTATACTTCTGGCTTTGACCTGTTTTGTTTTGTCGCATGTTTGTCTCCAGCTACTTTTGTTCCTGGTTTCCCTTTGATTGTATGATCCATTTGACATCAGTGATCCAACTAAACTCAGAAACCATTTCTCACTTTGATAAGATTGATATTGCACGACATAGACAAACTGGTTACTAGTTCAAAGGAACACGGAAAGTCGTAAATCAATGGGCCAGTTTGTTCTGACTGGGACCTTGAGTATGAATTGCCTAATACTAGCATTACTGGACACGAACAATGGAACTAGCTGCCGGCATGGTATATTATCGTGATGAAATTAATGTGGAAAATGTGGCCAGGTGGATAAACCATCCATCTTGGATGTAGAAAACACAGATTTGAGTACTAATCAGACACAGGTGTTAATGTTTCACGTGAGACCACTGTCCTATGTGCATTATGCACTAAGCAGCAACAGATTTGTCTCTGGCATAAATCTGTAGAAAAATATCATAAAATAAGGAAACGTACACGCCAGCAAAAAGGAGACAGCATACTATAGGTTTGCGTTTTCCACAGGGAGAGTAACCTGCATTTGCAGAACTTGCAGATTCAACAAAAAGAGACAAAGTACATACAAAAAAGACAGTCCAGTACCTAAATACATAAGTAGTAGAATTGTACTAACTGGTGGGACGTTATAGCACACAGGATCCTCCATCTCTGTATCTGGTATGAACGACAAACATGTCTGATATGTGCTGCTTTTCAAACGTCTGGTCAGTGTGGCCATTGCTCTTATTGTTCAGTGTGACTATTGTTGTTCAGTGTGATCATTGCTGACAATCCGCGGTGTGACCATTGCTGTTCAATGTGGTCATTAGTGTCACTGCTGTTTGGTGTAACCATTACTGTCAATGTCCATGTGACCATTGCTGTCATCGTAGTTCAGTGTGTCCATCACTCTTATTGCAGTTGTCATCATGATGCATCTTTCTGCTGTGTACCTGGTATTGCTATTGTCATCATGATGCATCTTTCTGCTGTGTACCTGGTATTGCTGTTGTCATCATGATGCATCTTTCTGCTGTATACCTGGTATTGCTGTTGTCATCATGATGCATCTTTCTGCTGTGTACCTGGTATTGCTGTTGTCATCATGATGCATCTTTCTGCTGTGTACCTGGTATTGCTGTTGTCATCATGATGCATTTTTCTGCTGTGCACCTGGTATTGCTGTTGTCATCATGATGCATCTTTCTGCTGTGTACCTGGTATTGCTGTTGTCATCATGATGCATCTTTCTGCTGTGTACCTGATATTGCTGTTGTCATCATGATGCATCTTTCTGCTGTGTACCTGGTATTGCTGTTGTCATCATGATGCATCTTTCTGCTGTGTACCTGGTATTGCTATTGTCATCATGATGCATCTTTCTGCTGTGTACCTGGTATTGCTGTTGTCATCATGATGCATCTTTCTGCTGTGTACCTGGTATTGCTGTTGTCATCATGATGCATCTTTCTGCTGTATACCTGGTATTGCTGTTGTCATCATGATGCATCTTTCTGCTGTGTACCTGGTATTGCTGTTGTCATCATGATGCATCTTTCTGCTGTGTACCTGGTATTGCTCACCTGTCACAGAAATGTATCAAAGTCTGACCACTGTCATTCAACAGTTTCTTGAAGCCACAGGTTTGGAGAGTTGATGAACAGGTGGAGGCTAATGGTAGACAAACTATCCAGAGAGAAAACAACCCTCTCCGCCATCAGAGGAGCTCCTTCTTCCATGAACATCTAAAGATACCTGATATACATATGTAAATCTATGATGATGTGACAGCTCTTCTCAGCTCACTCATCATCCCACTTTAAAAAAAAACTACAAAAATCTTTACATTTAAGATGATAGTATTTTGTAGGCTATATATCAGTGGTGTGATTTTTTTTGCTTGTCTCTAATATTTGTTTTTCACTACAATGGATACTGCCCAATAGGTTTGCGCTTACAGTTGATATGATCCATCCAACATTTTGCACTTACAGTATATTTCATTCATCCTATATGTTTACACTTACAGTGCGTGAATATAATCCATCATATACTTTACACTTACAGTATATGTTATCCATCCAATGTTTTTACACCTAAGTATATATCATTCGCCTGATGTTTTTACACTTGCAGTATGTATCATACATCCATGATTTTGACACTTCTGTTATATATCATCCATCTAATGTTTTTACACCTACAGTATAAATCATGTGTGTGTGTTTTACACCCACAGTATATGTCGTTCAGTATGCATGTGAAGTTTGTTTTACGAACTACACAATTTTGTTCATATAATTTTATGTAGTGCAGACTAATGTCACGAACTTTTATTTCATACTGTATAATTGCCGTGAAAACGAGAGCATATATAACGTAATGTGTGTCTATATGTCCTTGCAATCATTTTCCAATAAAGTTTTATAATAAAGCGAGTTGACTGGCTGTTACTGTTTTCATTACACCGGGTAAAAATAAATAAGTCAAGAATAAGTCTACGTGACAATTTATCTATTGTAGATATATGGTATGGCACTGAACACAACACACACTGAAACGCTTTGAAAACACGTTTTCTGGATATACATTACAAACACAAACTATGACATATGAGTACGTTATAACATGATAATTATGAATAGAATCATAAAATAACCATTGTATCGTGTACGTAAGTTTTACACGCAATGATTTAATGTTCACTTTCTAGTCCAATCCACTTGGCTGTTGATGGGTACCACATTTTCATGATCGTCAAGAAAAGATAAACACAATGTATAAGAGAAGATGGACGTCATCCTCATAACGCTTGCTCCAAAATATAACAGTGTATGAAAGAAAATGGACATTATCCTCATAATGCTTGCCCCAAGATAAAACAGTGTATAAGACAAGATGGACATTATCCTCATAATGCTTGCCCCAAGATAAAACAGTGTATAAGACAAGATGGACATTATCCTCATAATACTTGCCCCAAGATGAAACAGTGTATAAGACAAGATGGACATCATCCTTATAATACTTGCCCCAAGATAAAACAGTGTATAACACAAGATGGACATTATTCTCATAATACTTGCCCCAAGATAAACAGTGTAAAACACAAGATAGACATCGTCTTTATAATGCTTGTCCCAAGACAGGTTCATGTCTCTACAACCTCACTACCCTATGACTTCAGAGTCATACGACAACTGTTTTTATATGCATTTCGAATGGCTGTTAAATCATGGCAGACACAGACACAGACACACACACACACACACACACACACACACACACACACACACACACACACATCACACCACACACACACACACACACACAAACTCACACATACACACACACACACATACACACACATACACACACATACACACACACACACACACACACACTCACACACACACACACACACACAAACTCACACATACACACACACACATACACACACATACACACACACACACACACACGCGCGCGCGCGCACGCGCACACGCACCACACATACTCACTCATACTCACACACACATACACTCAAACACACACACATACACTCAAACACACACACACACACACACACGCACATACACATATACACATACACACAAATTCACACACACACACACATACATACACACACACGCACACACACACACACACACGTATACACACACACACAAACACATAAACATCATTTTCATCATCATTGCGATCATCATCATCATCTTTATCGTTACTATCGTTATCGATGTTGTCATCATTACAGAGAGTTGCTATGAATTCATCTCTCCTTTTAAAAGAAAAGAAATATGAAAAGTTTTATGATGAAAGACTTACGTCATCACACGTAAGATTAAGATTAACTGTTCAGATTTGACGAAATACACACGGCTCACAAAGAAGCACATTAACGGTTCTTTTTGGCGTTGGGTCGAGTTCGTTACAGCATGCCAGACAACAAAACAAAACACAGCTCTTCCCATTTAGTCAATTGAGATTGTAAATTTTAGATTGTACCTTCCGATAGTTTCTAGTAAATACGTATGCTACAGGCATAAGCACCTTTTTCTTCATTAATTTAAAGTTTGATCCACCTGATCTACGGTCAACTTAAAAAAGCTTGATGTGTTAGTTATACGGCAGTTTTACTAACCTGTCAGCCAGTACAGCAATACAGTCGCTTGAAGACTTTCTCTATAAATCAGTTTATTGAGAATTTTATTTTGTTTGCTTGCTTGCTTGTTCATCTTTTATTTCTCGGCTTGTTTGTTTGTTATATCTATCACTTATTTCATATTTTCCAATCGTTTATGGGTTCAATTATTTTCCTAATGTTAATAAATATTTTAGTTTTGACCTGTTAATAAGCTGGAAACATTGAGAACTTACCACGAACCTCTGGTACTTCTAATTAACCAGTAACTGAAGGATTTTTTTAACTTTTTTGTTTTTTTAATAGGTGTTTTCCCTCCTTTCAGATTCAGTTCAAAAAAATGTTATTACTGCATAAATAAATTAACAAAGGAAAAACGAGAAAGAACAAACCAAGACCATAGCGAAATAAAGAAGTGTGTTTTCCCTTTTCTGTGCCAACTTGATAGCCACAGAAGCTAAGACAGCTTTTACAAAAGATATAGCGATGATTACGATGAGGATGACAATCATGATGATACGAAGTTCAATCCATGATTGTGACTGTTACAAGGCAACACTCTACACTTACTGTCATAATATATCCTGGCATCAACCAAGCCTGACAGACACAAAAACTGGCAATGTTGCCAGAAGATGTGAGTAGCACATTAAATGGTGCACATGTAAAGTAGTCCAGATTGCACTGTGTGATCCCAGTCTTCCCATAGGACCCACAGCGTGTTCAGCTCTAGGAGCAGGCTGGGTCCCCAAAACTCCAAACGGTTTACAGGATTGATGAAGATTTGAACCTACAGCTGTCTTGTTGCTGATCTATGTTTCAAATGTTTCATGCCAGGGTAGTCGAGCGAATGCCCTGCTCTTCACAACTTTCAACTGCCATGGGATCTTTTAGCATATGAAGTTCAGAAGGCACACAGGTCCCCAAAACAATCGCCAACAATGACCAAGCCTCTGGGTCACAAAGCACACGAAAACTGAACAGGCAAGAAAGGAGGGCAGTAGGGTGTGTGACCCCTGACCCAAGCTGTCATTCTACCTCTGCCTCATACACACACACACACACACACACACACACACACACACACACACACACACACACACACACACACACACACACACACATACAGAGAGATAGAGGGGGGGAGAGAAAGAGAGAAAGAGAGAGAGAGAGAGAGAGAGAGAGAGAGAGAGAGAGAGAGAGAGAGAGAGAGAGAGAGAGAGAGAGAGAGAGAGAGAGGAGAGAGGATGCAGAGCAACAAATGATAAAACTTTCCGTTCAAAATTTATATAAAAAAATGCACTATTCTTCCATGTATCATTTGAGATCGATTATTGCTGTTCGTTTTCGTATTCAGCTAAACGCATCGAAAACAAAATATTGTAAAAATGTCAAGTGTATTTGCAGCAAACAGTTCAAATTGTTTCACTGTTTATTTTATTGCAAAATGCTACGTTCTTTTCTACCGAAAATGTTTACACAAGAAAAGTATTCTGAAACTCATTTCAAAAAAGTAACATCAGATCAACTTGGTTATTTAAAATTTCAGAATCATTAGTTCACAGTCCTGTTATCTTTATGCAGTTTGTGTTTTAGTGTTAAACTTTCCCTTCACATTGTTGAAGTTAATTGTTACTAGTGTTAGAGTTAAGATTTTTCGTTCCATTTTACTATTCTACCACCTATTTATGACTTTTCTCTCTGTCTCCCCTCTGCCCCAATCCAACCCGTCCAGCTATCGTTCTCCATTTTATTTTATTTATACATGTTTTTATTCCCCTTCTCCTCCCCCGTCTAATGTCACTTACACTGAAAAGACGTTGAATCAAAGAACGAACGAAAGATGCAGAGCTAGGGTACATTAACCTATTGTACGAATGACCCTTGAAAATCCAAAATTTACTTAAATGATCAAATGATCCAACTTGCTTATAATGCCATGATGTTCTGCCTCAATAAGAAATCCTATACACTGCTGTTTAATCTTGTGTCAGTCTCTTATCATTACAAAACTAGGTTGTGTGTTGTTTCATCTTGTATCAGTCTGTTATTGTAACAAAACCAGCTTATATGTTAATTAACCTTTCTTCAATAAGTTACTGTAGCCAAACCTAGGCTATATGTTCTATTTGTATAAGTCTGTTACTGTACCAAACCAGGCTATATGTTCTATTTGTATAAGTCTGTTACTGTAGCCAAACCTAGGCTATATGTTCTATTTGTATATAAGTCTGTTACTGTAGCCAAACCTATGTTATATGTTCTATTTGTATAAGTCTGTTACTGTAGCCAAAACTAGGTTATATGTTCTATTTGTATAAGTCTGTTACTGTAGCCAAACCTAGGTTATATGTTCTATTTGTATAAGTCTGTTACTGTAGCCAAACCTAGGTTATATGTTCTATTTGTATTTAAGTCTGTTATGGTAGCCAAACCTATGTTATATGTTCTATTTGTATAAGTCTGTTACTGTAGCCAAACCAGGCTATATGTTCTATTTGTATAAGTCTGTTACTGTACCAAACCAGGCTATATGTTCTATTTGTATAAGTCTGTTATTGTAACAACACCAGGCTATATACTGTTTATCTTGTGGTCAGTGTGTTACTGTAACAACACCAGGCTATATACTGTTTTATCTGGTATCAGTGTGTTACTGTAACAACACCAGGCTATATACTGTTTTATCTTGTTTCAGTGTGTTACTGTAAAACTACCAGACTATATATTGTTTTATCTTGTATCAGTCTGTTACTGTAACACTACCAGGCTATATATTGTTTTATCTTGTATCAGTGTGTTACTGTAACAACACCAGGCTATATACTGTTTTATCTTGTATCAATGTGCTACTGTAACAACACCAGGCTATATACTGTTTTATATTGTGTCAGTGTGTTACTGTATCAACCCCAGGCTATATACTGTTTTATCTTGTATCAGTGTGTTACTGTAACAACACCAGGCTATAAACTGGTTTATCTTGTATCAGTGTGTTACTGTAACAACACCAGGCTATATGCTGTTTTATCTTGTATCAGTCTGTTACTGTAACAACACCAGGCTATATACTGTTATATCTTGTATCAGTGTGTTACTGTAACAACACCAGGCTATATACTGGTTTATCTTGTATCAGTGTGTTACTGTAACAACACCAGGCTATATACTGTTTTATCTTGTATCAGTCTGTTACTGTAACAACACCAGGCTATATACTGTTATATCTTGTATCAGTGTGTTACTGTAACAACACCAGGCTATATACTGTTCAATCTTGTATCAGTCTGTTACTGAAACAACACCAGGCTATATACTGTTCAATCTTGTATCAGTCTGTTACTGTAACAACACCAGGCTATATACTGTTCAATCTTGTATCAATGTGTTACTGTAACAACACCAGGCTATATATTGTTTTATCTTGTATCAGTCTGTTACTGTAACAGCACCAGGCTATATACTGTTCAATCTTGTATCAATGTGTTACTGTAACAACACCAAGCTATATACTGTTTTATCTTGTATCAGTGTGTTACTGTAACAACACCAGGCTATATACTGTTTTATCTTGTATCAGTGTGTTACTGTAAAAACACCAGGCTATATACTGTTTCATCTTGTATCAGTGTGTTACTGTAACAACACCAGGCTATATACTGTTTTATCTTGTATCAGTGTGTTACTGTTACAACGCCAGGCTATATACTGTTTTATCTTGTTCGTTTTGAACATAAACATTAAATTTTTGACGTATCACTTCATATGTCTTTTAAGAGTCCAAGATCTAGTTTGATGTTGCTTTTGGTCTGTTTCCTTTTCCGTAATTTTAACTTAAATCTTCCCACTAGAGGATTGTGGTCACTGTTGCAGTCTGCGCCTGGTAGTGTTTTTGCTGACTGTAAAGAATTTCTAAATCCTTTGTTAATCAGGATGTAGTCAATCTGATTTTTGTTATTATCTCCTGGACTCATCCAAGTCCATTTTCTTCTGTTAGGCTGCTCAAACCAGGTGTTTCCTACTATGAACTCATTCATCTGTGCCCATTCTACAAGTTTCCCTCCCCTTTCATTCGGTGTCCCAAGGCCACTGTAAACTCTACCCTATCTTTTCCCACTTTAGCATTAAAATCTCCCACGAGGAGGCATAACGTAGGGCTTGCTGATGGAGAGGCTATGTACTGACAGGAAGAGACTTACGCTTCTGCTCTTCTTTTTGCATAGCTGCAAGCAGCAGCACTAGCCAGTGGTACAGGCTGAAAGTGAGAGGTGACCAGTGCACAGTCATTAGCCGACACACTAGAAGCATCACATCTGCCATTCACACACGTTTTATCTTGTATCAGTCTGTTACTGTAACAACACCAGGCTATATACTGTTTTATCTTGCATCAGTGTATTACTGTAACATCACCAGGCTATATACTGTTTCATCTTGTATCAGTCTGTTACTGTAACAGTACCAGGCTATATACTGTTTTATCTTGTATCAGTGTGTTACTGTAACAACACCAGGCTATATACTGTTTTATCTTGTATCAGTGTGTTACTGTAACAACACCAGGTTATATACTGTTTTATCTTGTATCAGTGTGTTACTGTAACAACACCAGGCTATATTTTGTTTAATCTTGTATCAGTCTGTTACTGTAACAACACCAGGCTATATATTGTTTTATCTTGTATCAGTCTGTTACTGTAACAACACCAGGCTATATATTGTTTAATCTTGTGTCAGTCTGTTACGGTAACAACACCAGGCTATATATTGTTTAATCTTGTATCAGTGTGTTACTGTAACAACACCAGGCTATATACTGTTTTATCTTGTATCAGTCTGTTACTGTAACAACACTAGGCTATATATTGTTTAATCTTGAGTCAGTCTGTTACTGTAACAACACCAGGCTATATACTATTTTATCTTGTATCAGTGTGTTACTGTAACAACACCAGGCTATATACTGTTTTATCTTGTATCGGTCTGTTATTGTAACAACACCAGGCTATATGTAATGTCCCAGGACACACCCCACCCCCATCCCAATCCCTACCCCCAAAGACGACATGAATGACCCTAACCTTGAATGAAATGTCTGCTTGTTCAAAGAGTTGAGAACGTTTCATGACATCATCACTTGGATAAAGCAGAAACCAGAAAAAATATATTTATATGTATATATATATATATATATATATATATATATATATATATACATATGTATGTATACATATATATATATATATATATATTATGTATATATATATATATTATATACATATACATATATACATGTACATGTACATATGCACACATATACATATGTACACACATCGTCATCATTACAGAGTGAGAGTGGCAGTGACAGTGAGAGAGTGGGGGAGACAGGGAGAGAGAGAGTGAGAGGAAGAGAGAGACAAAGAGAGAGAGAGAGAGTAAGCGTGAGAGAAAGAGAAAGACAGAGACAGATAATATGGAATTATTGCTACTTTTAAAAAGAAAGGCTTATGAAAATACTTTTGATAATAAAATATTGACGTCATTAGAAGTAAGATTAAGATTAACTGTATCGATATGACGTAATACACACGGTTCACAATGTGTTAACGTTAACGATTCCCTTTGGGGATGGGCTGATTTCGATACAACAGGTAAAATAACATAACACAGCACTTCATTTTCATACAGGTATGATCTTATATTTTAGAGAGTAGCTTTTAATGATATACTAATATTAACCAGGTATGCTACAGAAAGAGGATTTTTTTCATATCCATATATTTTATTTTCAACAGTTTACCGTCTACTTAAAAGGAAAATTTGAACAGTAATATCATAGTTTTACTAAAGTCTTACTCACTACGATCGTTTGAAAGCTTTCATCATACACCAGTGTGTTTGATTTCTTTTGTTTCTGTGTTTACTTGTTTACCTATTCATTTATTTCTTTATCTATTTGTTTGTTTGTTTGTTTGTTTGTTTGTTTGTTTGTTTGTTTGTTTGTTTGTTAAATCAATCACTTATTTCATATTGTTCTTCCTTGACGACATTAATGTTTCTCTAATTCTAACAGTTTATTGATTAATTTTTTAATGTTAATCTACTGATGGCATTGATTACTCCATTGATTTGATTTTTTTAACATACCAGTAATTGAATACTTTTTTCAATAATTTGGAATTTTCTTAAATATGTGTTCCTGTCCTTTTACATTCAACAACAAAAATGTAATTACTACATAAAATGTCTTGAGGAAAATAAAGAAAAATATGATAAAATCATAGGCATTGAAAAACTTTTTTCCTCATGTTCTGTGCCACCTTGATGACCACAAAAGCTGGGACAGATTTTGCAATGATATATTGATGATATGATGAGGATGACAGTTATGTTGCTACGAAGTTCTGTCCATGATTGAGACTGTGTAACAGGGCTGTACTCTGTGCTTACCATCATAATATATCCTGGCATAAACAAGGCTTACCAGACACAGACACCTGTGGTGATGGCCATAGGATTCAGCAACATCTTGAATGACGAACATGTCAGATGGATGTAAGGGGACTGTGTAATCCCTGTCTTCCCACTGGGTAGGAGACCTTTGTAGCTGAAAAAAACCTTAATGACTTTGACAGGATTCATGAAGATTTGAACATACATCTTTCTACATAGTGCTGTCAGTTCTAACCACTATACCGTGGCAACTGATGAGAAACAAATAGGTTTATGGTCAAGCCAATCTAACAATCTCTCTTTTTATGCAAACACGAGCGCGTGTATACTTTAAAAGTCAAGATTTGTATCATAAGATTGTCAATGACCTTGAAAAAAATTGGATTGAAATAGAATTTAAATAATTTTAAAATCAATGCTAGTCTCTCACAATAGTAATCACAGCTTTCAAACACTGTTGAAAATTTCAGAGCTGGTTACATACCTCCCTGAAAAATACCGATTTCAGACCCTTTTTGTCCATGTGATCTTACGTTGGAGGTTTTAATTCCAAAGTTGTGTTTTCGTGACTCGTCAACCATCAAGAGCTATGACCACATTATTGTTAAAATTCACCCTCAAAGAGCTGAGAACATCTTTTTTGAACATTGTTTTCACAGACAAACAACAACACATACACAGATACACATAATTCAAACGCACACATATACACGCATGGAGTGAAGGAGACAAAAGAACAATGCAAGTATACATCAATTTTATATCAACGATATTTTGATGGTGGTTCATTCCCTCCCTGGTCATAATTAATTAAAAAACATTATTTCAATGAGGGTGATGATGAACTCAAAATCTGTCCAACTTATGTGGTGTGGTGTGGTGTGGTGTGGTGTGGTGTTGTGTTGTGTTGTGTGGTGTGGTGTGGCATGGTGTGGTGTGGTGTGTGTGGTGTGGTGTGGTGTTGTGTGGTGTGGTGTGGTGCATTATGGTGTGGAGCGGTATGGTGTGGTATGGTGAGTTTTATGAGACAATTCAAACCGGAAATAATTTTATTATCCTTGAGTAGTAGAGTGATTTGAAGTCTGAAGTTTCAATTCTGTCTCTAACAGATACTTAAACCACCTATATCCCAACCAAGGCCAAACATGATGGTGTACGAACCAGGAACACACATGGTGATGTGTCCACCAATCTAAGGAACCAGGATGGAGCCAACACAGCAGAAAGAGGTAAGACAACGACCAAGACAACAGCATGGTGTGTCCCCACAACCCAACCAAACACGTGCCTCGTGCTCACAAGCTCCCCATTCTCCAGTGCCTTCTACATCAAGGGATGAAGGTGGTGTTCAACACACCATGGAGACAACGCTCACTTCTACAGCACAAATCACAACCACTACTACAACACGTACAGGTACCATTTCAGATTCTAACATCAACCCTGAAGAAGGAGGAAATGTTGATGAAACTCTAAAAGACTCAAACTCTGGTGGTAAATCAGAAAGTCTGTTTTCATGTCAGGTGTGTGGTGACTCTTTCCAGACAAGGAAATCTCTTAAAATCCATCAGAGACAACATGATCAACAAACAGACGAGGTCTCTAACAAAGAAGATCAATCTACTGAACGTCTGTACCACCATCAGAGGCAAAACCACCCAGAACAATCACACAGTATGACCAGTTCTGAACAAACGCCACATGTCACGTGTCAAGCAGGAAGCAGTGATGGACCGTCACAACACGTGGTCAACACGCAGACTGCATCAACCAGCCACGGTTCCTATGATATTAGTGCAGATGTCATGGATCTAACTACCAGGCATACAAAGACATTAGCCCAGGGCGCACACGGCGAGGAAAAGTACACGTATACCCATCCTAGTTGCAGCAAGGAATTTAGATATAGACAAGGTCTTTCGCGTCATAAGCCAAACCATCAAGATGAAAGAGAAAACCAGTGTGATCAGTGTGAAAAAACGTTTGCTACAAAAGATAACTTGCAGCGGCACATGAAATCACATGGTGAAAACATATACATGTGTGATCAGTGTGGAAAAACGTTTGCTACAAAAGATAACTTGCAGCGGCACATGAAATCACATGGTGAAAACATATACATGTGTGATCAGTGTGGAAAAACGTTTGCTACAAAAGATAACTTGCAGCGGCACATGAAATCACATGGTGAAAACATATACATGTGTGATCAGTGTGGAAAAACGTTTGCTACAAAAGATTACTTGCAGCGGCACATGAAATCACACGGTGAAAAGATATACATGTGTGATCAGTGTGGAAAAACGTTCGGTAGAAAAGATATTCTGGAGGAGCACATAAAAACACATGCTGAAAATAGATATACATGTGATCAGTGTGAGGAAACATTCAGTCGAATTGACATGCTGAAACAACACAAGCAGACACATGGAGAAAAAAGATACACTTGTGATGAGTGTGAGAAAACGTTCGAAAGAAAACAGAACCTAAAACACCACAAAGAGACACATGATGGCAAAATATATCCATGTGATCAGTGTGACAAAAGATTCACCAGATCGGACAGTCTGAAAAAACACAAGAAGGATCACGACAATGTAAACCTGTATGCATGTGATCAGTGTCTAAAAAGATTCTGTAGAAAATTCCATCTGAATCGGCACAAGAAGACACACGGAAAGGACTCTAACACAGGCAGAGGACCAGAAGATGATTCAGATTCATAAACAAGAGTTGCAGGAGTCAGCAGTTCTGTAGGAATACCTTCACAATATACACTGTACTGACAATTATTTATATTTTTCAGAATAGTAGCATGAGTCAGCTCAGAACAATCCCATATGATGATAGTGATGTACAGGAAAGAGAATCTCATGGGAATACAAGGTGAAGACAACTAAGTAACATAACTCTTGAGACAAGGTGAAGACAGTTTGGGATGGTCCTGATTGCAGCACATGATCACGACGTCTTGTGTCACATCATCCTCTTTACCTTCCACAACACGTTAATGGGTCTATTTTCTTGCTCGTTTGGTAGACAAGCCTTTTCCTGATGAGAGGTTGATACCTGTTTGCTGCCCCACCCCCCACCCCACACATACACTCCAATCTCTTCATACACAAGTCAGACAAACACAGGGGGTAAGAGGAGTGTTGGCAAAAGACAACATGAAAAGAAATCTGGTTTTGCAGATGATATACATAGTTTTATATAGATAGAATAGATACATTACATTGATACAGAGATAGCGATGTGTGTGTGTGTGCGTGTGTGCGTGTGTGCGTGTGTGCGTGTGTGCTGTAAATGCCTATTTTTGTTTATCCCAGTCCATGCATGTTAGTCTGCGTGTACCCTATTGTTTCTCTGGTCATGCGTTTTCTTTTGCTGCCACCAACTGTTCCGAGACTTTCCATTTCCTACCAGTCCTCAGATTGGGCTGAATTGATCTGCAGAGTCTTTAAGCATGCTAAGAAGCCTGACCTTTCCTGCCTTGTACTCCTCAACAATGGATTTCAGGGGTAGATTTAACTTTGCCTTGCGACAAAAGAGCAAAACTTCTGTGAGACCGGGTGGGACATCAATCCATTTTCTTGCGTATGTTGATTTTGGCCTCCATTGATTCCACTGTGCTGGTGCAGATATCGTATATCAACAGAGGTCAGAAGAGCTTTGGAATCAACATGAACTTCAGGCATCATACTTTGTATTTGCCAAGAAGACCACAGTGGTCTATTACCTGCAAACTTTTTTCTGCCATTTGCTTGGTTTTCTTACCCCTTTGTGTATTTTTTACGGAGTCGTCATACCGCCTTCCAAGGCTTTTCACTGGTTCTTCTGTCACTGTTGGAATGGACTGATTGGCGACAGTAAACGTTATTGTTGCGTCTGCTTCACCTTTCCTCTGTGAGAGGCTCCGTGACTTCGTCGGTTTGAAATTCATCCCAGATGAGGCGACGACATTGTCCAACTGCTTCAGGAAACCGCATGTCTCTTCTTCTGTTGTTGAAAGCACTGTCGTGTCATCCATGGAGGCTTTAGAGGGGGCATTTGGTATCCATTTCCAAGGTCAGCTGGGCCTGAAGTCCTCACTGCTGCTTTCAAGATGATCATTGCCAACACGAACAGTGTTGGAGAAGTTGTGCAAACCATGGCTATGCCTACTTCCAAATGTATCCAATCTGTAGCTTCTTCGTAGTAGCGCATCCAGTTTTTGGACAATTCTTGATCCAGTCTCCCTCATTCCTCTTTTGCACTTGTAGGTATCAATCCAGTCTCCCTCATTCCTCTTTTGCACTTGTAGGTATCAATCCAGTCTCCCTCATTCCTCTTTTGCACTTGTAGGCATCAATCCAGTCTCCCTCATTCCTCGTTTGCACTTGTAGGTATCAATCCAGTCTCCCTCATTCCTCTTTTGCACTTGTAGGTATCAAGTTCAGTCTCCCTCATTCCTCTTTTGCACTTGTAGGTATCAATCCAGTCTCCCTCATTCCTCTTTTGCACTTGTAGGTATCAATCCAGTCTCCCTCATTCCTCTTTTGCACTTGTAGTATCAATCCAGTCTCCTCATCCTCTTTCACTTGTAGGCATCAATCCCGTCTCCTCATTCTCGTTGCACTGTAGGACAATCCAGTCTCCTCATTCTCTTTGCACTTGTAGGTATCAAGTTCAGTCTCCCTCATTCCTCTTTTGCACTTGTAGGTATCAATCCAGTCTCCCTCATTCCTCTTTTGCACTTGTAGGTATCAATCCAGTCTCCCTCATTCCTCTTTTGCACTTGTAGGTATCAATCCAGTCTCCCTCATTCCTCTTTTGCACTTGTAGGTATCAATCCAGTCTCCCTCATTCCTCTTTTGCACTTGTAGGTATCAATCCAGTCTCCCTCATTCCTCTTTTGCACTTGTAGGTATCAAGTTCAGTCTCCCTCATTCCTCTTTTGCACTTGTAGGTATCAATCCAGTCTCCCTCATTCCTCTTTTGCACTTGTAGGTATCAATCCAGTCTCCCTCATTCCTCTTTTGCACTTGTAGGTATCAATCCAGTCTCCCTCATTCCTCTTTTGCACTTGTAGGTATCAATCCAGTCTCCCTCATTCCTCTTTTGCACTTGTAGGTATCAATCCAGTCTCCCTCATTCCTCTTTTGCACTTGTAGGTATCAATCCAGTCTCCCTCATTCCTCTTTTGCACTTGTAGGTATCAATCCAGTCTCCCTCATTCCTCTTTTGCACTTGTAGGTATCCAATTCCAGTCTCCCTCATTCCTCTTTTGCACTTGTAGGTATCAATCCAGTCTCCCTCATTCCTCTTTTGCACTTGTAGGTATCAATCCAGTCTCCCTCATTCCTCTTTTGCACTTGTAGGTATCAATCCAGTCTCCCTCATTCCTCTTTTGCACTTGTAGGTATCAATCCAGTCTCCCTCATTCCTCTTTTGCACTTGTAGGTATCAATCCAGTCTCCCTCATTCCTCTTTTGCACTTGTAGGTATCAATCCAGTCTCCCTCATTCCTCTTTTGCACTTGTAGGTATCAATCCAGTCTCCCTCATTCCTCTTTTGCACTTGTAGGTATCAATCCAGTCTCCCTCATTCCTCTTTTGCACTTGTAGGTATCAATCCAGTCTCCCTCATTCCTCTTTTGCACTTGTAGGTATCAATCCAGTCTCCCTCATTCCTCGTTTGCACTTGTAGGTATCAATCCAGTCTCCCTCATTCCTCTTTTGCACTTAGGTATCAATCCAGTCTCCCTCATTCCTCTTTTGCACTTGTAGGTATCAATCCAGTCTCCCTCATTCCTCTTTTGCACTTGTAGGTATCAATCCAGTCTCCCTCATTCCTCTTTTGCACTTGTAGGTATCAATCCAGTCTCCCTCATTCCTCTTTTGCACTTGTAGGTATCCAGTTCAGTTTCTGGCTCTTAGCATCAAGAGCTGTAGAAATTCTTCATCTGAGCCAATAACGTGGATGTCCTTGGGAGTGTGCTTTGCTTCCTAACTTTGTTTTCTTGCAATGTCTTATCTGCTGGTGCAGTTCGCTGCTGTTCGTTCATCAGAGTGTGGGCACAGCCCTTTTCGTTCTGTGGATCTTCTTGCTAACGCTTGGTGGAGAATCTCCTTCCACAGACACACAGAATTCTATTTGTCCCATACTCGTTGTCCACAAGGCTATTCCCGGCAGTCAATGGTCTGACCATGGGTCAGTAGTAAGAAACCCTGGGGACAGCCGGACAGCAGAAGGTTCCTAGAGAAGGACATGTCAAACAGGTGTTCAGCCCTCGTGACACTCTAAGGGGGATGGGCCACATCCAGATCATGACTGCTGGATGCCCTCTGCTGTCACCATCTCATTTTGTTTATAGAAATTTGTCCTCCTCCGGGAATGGAACATGCGCATCTGAGGTGGTCAGTTTTCTCAAGGCAAGTTCACCTTTGTGACAGACATCTTAACCACTTGGCTATTGGTCACCAACAACATATGTGGAAATGTTAAGCCTTATAAAGCTCACATTTGTTCCTCCTGGGCCTCCCTGTATAATACTTACACTTACAGTTGATATCATCCATTCAATATTGCTACACTTAGAGTCTACATCATCCATCCAACATGTTACGCTTACAATGTATTTCATCCATCCAAAATATTTTCTCTTACAATACATGAATATCATCCATCCATTATTACTCTTATAATACATGCATTCGCTATCCATCCAATATTTTTACACCTACAATATACACATCATTCGTCTAAAGTTTTTACATTAACAGTATGTATCATCCAACCAGGATGTTTACACTTCTATTATAGAGCATCCTTGTGATGGTTTTACACTTACAGTATATATATATACATATATATATATAGACCCCTATATATATATATATATATATATATATATAAATATATATATTATATATATCAAATGACTAACTTTTTTACACTTACAGTATACGTCGTTCAGATTACATTATTAAGTTCATTTTACGAAGTGAACAGTTTTCTACGTATGATTTGATGAAGTGCAGATTAATCTCGCCAGCTTTCATTTTACATTACAAAACTGCCCTGAAAACGAGATATTATAGATTTATGTGTGTCTTTAAGACTTTGTGATTATTTTCCAATAAAGTTTTATCATAAAGCAAGTTCACTGGCTGTTACCGTTTTTACTACACCAGGTTAAAATGAATAGTCAAGAACGAGTCTATATGGCTGTTTATCTATTGAAGATATATGATATGTACATTGGACACAACATACATTGAAACACTTCTGAAAACACTTTTGTCATATATACCTTATAACACAAGTTGTGTCATATGAGTACAATGTGATTGGACATTTATGTTTTAATCATAGAATCATTATGCCTTATACATCATCTGTAAATACAACGATTAAGTAAGTTTTCACTTTCGAGTCCAATCCACCTAGTTGTTAATGGATACCAGATTTTCTTGTACGTTTAGAAAAGATAAAACAGTGTATGAGAGAAGATGGACATTATCCTCATAATGCTTGTCCCAGGATAAAACAGTGTATAAGACAAGATGAACATTATCCTTATAATGCTTGCCCCAAGATAAAACAGTGTACAAACAAGATGAACATTATCCTTATAATGCTTGCCCCAAGATAAAACAGTGTAAAACACAAGATGGACATTATCCTTATAATGCTTGCCCCAAGATAAAACAGTGTATAAGACAAAATTGACATTATCCTCATAATACTTGCCCAAGATAAAACAGTGTACAAAACAAGATGGACATTATTCTTATAATGTTTGCCCCAAGATAAACAGTGTATAAGACAAGATGGACATTATCCTTGTAATGCTTGCCCCAAGATAAATCAGTGTACGAACAAGATGGACATTATCCTTATAATGTTTGCCCCAAGATAAAACAGTGTACAAACAAGATGGACATTATTCTTATAATGTTTGCCCCAAGATAAACAGTGTATAAGACAAGATGGACATTATCCTTATAATACTTGCCCTAAGATAAAACAGTGTAAAACACAAGATAGACATCGTCTTTATAATACTTGCCCCAAGACAGGTTCATGTCTCTACAACCTCACTACCCTATGACTTCAGGGTTATACGACAACTGTTTTTATATGCGTTTCGAATGGCTGTTAAATCATGGCAGACACACACACACACACACACACACACACACACACACACAACACACACACACACACACACACACACACACACACACACATACATACATACATACATACACACACTCTCACACACACATACACACATAAACACACACATATACACACATTTATATATATATATATATTTGTGTACATAATACACATGTACATATATACATGTATATATATATGTACATATGTAGTATGTATATGTATATATATATATATATATATATATACATGCATACTACACACACACACATACATATATTAATGTCAGGTCGGATAGATGTATCTGCTACTGGTAACCTGGAACCCAGTACTACCTGTCACAGGGTCGAATTGCTGGCGACTAAACCAGCAACCCCACCAGTCCTCTCAGGAGGATGGTGAGGAGGGTGGCTAGAAACCCTGGTGGAAATAAATTAGATCCATCAAAGGGCGCCAGCTCTGGAGAGCTACCCGCGGCCATCTAGCTAAGGGAGTAAACCCTGACAGTAAATCCGGTGTGGGGCCCCTAAGGCGGTTGGATGGCAAACTTTGTCACTTTCCGGCAGCTCCTGCGGCCGCGTTGGCACCAAAACGCAACAGCCCTGCTGTTCCTTTGGATCTGTCAGCGAGGTGGAGAGGGGGGACAAGTTGCATGGGCAACAGCCTGTCTTCCACATTACACTGCCCAGGCTTACATCCGTCCATTCATCCACAAACACTCTGCACCTACGACCTGGAGAGGACACTCCAGCCTCGCTACTAACACTAGTGTCGGCAACACGGGAAGCAACAGATACCGGTGATAAGTCATTGCTCAACTGGCGTAGAGCTGACGCCAGGGGTTGCTTTTGACGGTGGGAGAGACCTTCGTGTCTTACTGGACAGCTACCGCCCACCTAAGCTGGGCAGCCCCCAGCCAGTTAGGTGCTGTCCTGCCACGACCTGCCTTCTTCATTGGGTGCATGAAGATTAGGAGAAAATCTGACAAGCAGGTCGTTAATTACCGCACCAAACAAAAAGAAAAATTCAAATTCAAGAAACGGATCAGGAAAAGGATAAGCAGTGAAACTGGGCTGTTGGAATGTCCGAACAATGATGCCTGGGCTCTCCCAAGATCTGCAAGACATCAGCGATGCCAGAAAAACCGCCGTCATAAACAGCGAACTAAAGAGGCTCAATGTGAACATTGCCACTCTGCAGGAAACACGACTGGCTGACTCAGGAACACTAAAGGAAAGGGACTACACCTTCTTCTGGCAAGGAAAGAGTTCTGATGCCCCAAGAGAGCACGGAGTAGGCTTTGCAGTAAGGAACAGCCTGCTGAACATGATTGAACCAGGCAGCGGCGGTTCAGAACGACTCTTGACTCTCTGCCTCAACACCACCGAAGGCTATGTCACTCTCATCAGCGTTTATGCCCCAACTCTGTCCGCCTCTCCACACACCAAGGATGAGTTCTACGAAAATCTTGCATCAACCATAAGGAACATCCCCAGGACAGAACAACTTGTTCTCCTGGGCGACTTCAACGCCAGAGTGGGTGCAGACAATGACTCATGGCCCTTCTGCCTCGGTTCCTTTGAAGTGGGGAAAATGAATGAGAATGGACAGCGACTGCTTGAGTTTTGCGCCTGCCATGAACTGTGCATCGCCAACTCCTTCTTCAAGACGAAGCCTCAGCACAAAGTCTCCTGGAGGCATCCCCGCTCAAAACATTGGCACCAACTGGATTTGATCCTAGTAAGACGTGCCGCTATCAAAAACGTTCTCCACACTCGCTCTTATCACAGTGCAAACTGCGACACAGACCACTCTCTGGTATGTTGCAAGATCAGGCTACAACCAAAGAAGTTCTACTGCTCAAAGAAACAAGGGAACCCTCGCATTGACGTCAGCAAGATGTCTCAGCCAGATCTTGTAGAACAGTTCGCAGAGGCCTTTCAGAGAGAATAAGATGCATTGCAGCCCAGAGACTCTGCCACTGAGAGATGGGAAACGCCATGAGACACCATGCACCGCATTGCTATGGCCACCTTTGGGAAGAAAACTGTGAAGTCCCACGACTGGTTTGAGGCCAAATCATCAGAGATGACTCCCACTGTTGAGGCCAAGCGTGCTGCACTCACCAAGTATAAGCGGTCACCCAGTGAGAAGAACCTGCAAATCCTCAGGGCTGCCAGAAGTAAGGTTCAGCTTAACGCCAGGCGCTGCACAAACGAGTACTGGACAGAGTTCAGCGAAGAGATACAGAGTGCTGCTGAAAGAGGCAACATCCGAGGAATGTATGATGGCATCAAGAAGGCACTGGGACCAACACAGAGCAAGATCGCCCCCCTCAAATCCTTCACTGGGGAAGTAATCAGCAATCCTAGCCAACAGATGGAAAGATGGGCAGAACACTACTCCGACCTCTACTCCACACAGAACATGATGTCCCCCTTAGCCCTCGATGCCATCAAGTGCATGCCGGTAATGGAAGAACTTGATGCAGAGCCAACTGCGGACGAACTCAGCAAGGCCATTGATAGCCTGGCATCAGGGAAGGCACCTGGCACCGACGGAATTCCCCCAGACCTCATCAAGCACTGCAAGACTTCTCTTCTGCACCCTTTGCACGCAGTTCTCTGTCAGTGTTGGAATGAGGGAGCTGTACCACAGGACATAAGGGACGTCAAGATCGTCACCCTGTACAAAAACAAGGGCGAAAGGAGCGACTGCAACAACTACAGAGGTATCTCGCTCCTCAGCATTGTTGGCAAAGTCTATGTTCGGGTCCTCCTAATCCGCCTGCAGAAACTGGCTGAACGCGTCTACCCGGAATCACAGTGTGGTTTTTGAGCAGAGAGATCCACGGTAGACATGGTCTTCTCCCTGCGCCAAATTCAGGAGAAGTGCAGAGAGCAGCGGATGCCCCTGTATGTGGCATTCATTGACCTCACCAAGGTCTTTGACCTAGTCAGCAGAGATGGCCTTTTCAAGGCTCTCCGAAAAATCGGCTGCCCCCCCAAACTGCACAGCTTAATTGAGTCCTTCCAGTTCAACGGAAACCTCTCCAAGCCCTTCGACGTACGCAGCGGTGTGAAACAAGGCTGCGTCCTGGCCCCAACCCTCTTTGGAATCTTCTTCGCTCTCCTCCTGAGGCATGCGTTCAGCACAGCGCAAGAAGGGATCCACCTGCGGACCAGATCAGATGGCAGGCTCTTCAACCTCGCCCACCTCAGAGCAAGGACAAAGGTCCGTGAAGCCCTCATCAGAGACATGCTATTTGCCGACGATGCCGCAGTTGTGACCCATACTCAGCGGGACTTGCAGTCACTAATGGACCGCTTCTCCCAGGCCTGCAAAGATTTTGGTCTGACCATCAGTCTTAAGAAGACAAACGTCCTGGGCCAAGACACGCCATCTCCACCAGCCATCACCATTGATGACTACGAGCTTGAAGCCATCCATCAATTCACATATCTTGGGTCCACCATCACCGATAACCTCTCCCTTGACACAGAGGTCGACAAGAGGATCGGGAAGGCAGCCACAACACTAGCCCGCCTCACACAAAGGTTGTGGACAAATTCCAAGCTGACCACAAAGACAAAGATGGCTGTATACAACGCCTGTGTCCTCAGCACCTTGCTGTATGGCAGCGAGGCGTGGACCACGCATGCTCATCAGGAGAAAAGGCTCAATACCTTCCACCTGAGAAGCCTACGGCACATACTTGGCATTTCCTGGCAAGACAAGGTGACCAACACCGAAGTCCTAACCTGCGCTGGCCTCCCAACCATGCATACCATGCTGAGACAGCGTCGGCAGCGCTGGTTGGGCCACGTTCGCCGTATGGAAGATGGTCGCATCCCAAAAGACATCCTTTGTGGTGAGCTTGCCACAGGGCAGAGAAACATTGGCCGCCCACAGCTGAGATACAAAGACGTTTGCAAGCGTGACATGAAGGCGCTTGAGATCAACACTGAGTCCTGGGAGGACCTCGCAGACGACTGCAACAGCTGGAGAACTACTCTCAAGAAATAGCTGCGGATTGGTGAGGACAAATTGTCAGCTGCTGCAGCCGAAAAGCGAGTTCGCACAAAAGGGATGACAGCCAACAGACCAGCATCAGCATACACATGCTACCGCTGTGACAGAGACTGCCTCTCTCGCATTGGTCTATAAGTCACAGGCAACGCTGCTTGGACCAAGCAGACAGCCCATCTAGACATTAGAATGGATGTACTTTGTCCATGGTCAGTCATGACCGAAGGAGGCCTACTACTATATATATACACACGGGTGTTTGAAAACGAATACGCCAAAATCATCACGTGATTTGTCAAAAACGAAAAAAATTACAAACCTCTAGCATGAACACATGTGTTGTATATACATTCAAGTTTCATTTCATGTTTTATAAGTGCTCAATGTGGCCACCACCGGCAGCGCGGACAACATCAAGCCGATATGAGAATTCCTCCCAAACGCGCCTCAGCATGTCACGGTCCACCGTGTTGTTTGCAGCTGTTATTCGATCTTTCAAGTCATCGATACTTGCTGGAAGTGGTGGAACATAAACTTGGTCTTTATCATACCCCCACAAGAAAAAGTCACACACAGTGAGGCCCGGGATCTGGCAGGCCAAGCACAGAGAGCAAGGTCTTTAGCACCTCTCCTCCCAATCCATCGCTGAGGCACGTTTTCATTCAGATAAGCTCTAACCCCGAGATGCCAATGGGGTGGTGCTCCATCTTGCTGAAAAATGAAGTCATTCGAATCTGCTTGCAGTAAAGTGAATAGCCAGTTTTGGAGCATTTCGAGATAGGTTTGTCCTGTAACGGTGTTTCCTTCAAAGAAAAAGGGACCATAGACCTTGTCTTGAGACACAGCACAGAAGACGTTCACTTTAGGGGAATCTCTTTCATGCTCAACAGTTTCATGTGGGTGATCTGTTCCCCAAATGCGCACATTGTGACGATTGACTGTGCCGCTCAAATGGAAAGTCGCTTCGTCACTAAAAACTAAACGTGAAAAGAGAGTTTCATCACCTTCCTCCATCTCCAGCATTGACTCACAGAATGTCCTCCGCATCACCTTGTCATCATTAGTAAGTGCTTGGACGAGGCTTAGTTTGTATGGTTTCATGTGTAATCGTCTCTTTAACACACGCCAGACAGTGGTATGAGGGATGGCAAGCTGAAGACTTGCTCGACGTACGGACTTACGTGGGCTGCTCTCAAATGCATCATGAATCCTCTCCACTTGCTCCTCTGTAACACGTGGTCTTCCAGGACTCTTTCCTTTGCACAGACACCCACTCTCTTTAAACTGTCTAACCCACCGTCGAATGCTCTCACGATGGGGCGGATCAATGCAGAATTCTGTTCTGAAAGCACGTTGCACCGTGACAATGGCGTTTGTTTTCGCGAACTCAAGCACGCAAAACGCCTTCTGCTGAGGAGTCGCCATTTTGATTGATCTTCCCACAATTCAGCTGCACCGGAAGTTATACTAACGACAGCGGTGAAACTGACACCCAATCAAACTTTGATAACTACTCTATCAAATAACCACTGATTCAGTCCACTACAATGCTATAGACCTGAAAAAACTGCGTAATGATTTTGGCGTATTCTTTTTGAAATATCCAGTATATATATATATATATATACATATATGTATATACCTCGCAACACATACACACACCTCGCAACACACACACACACACACACACACACACACACACACACACACACACACACACTCAAACACACACACACACACACACACACACACTCACACACACACACACACACACACACACACACACAAACTCACACACACACACACACACACACAACACACACACACACACAAATCGCAATACACAAACACACACACACACACACACATACACAAACACACACACATGCACACACACACACACACATATATATATATATATGTGTGCATATATATATATATATGTGTGTGCATATATATATATAATATATATATAACCTTGCAACAAACACACACACACACACACACACACACACACACACTCATACACACACACACACACACACACACACACACACACACACACACACACATGCATACGCACACACACACCTCGCAATACACACACGCACACACACACACACACGCACACACACACAAACACACACACATGCATGCACGCACGCTCACACACATACACACACACAAGACCAGTCACCATGGCCAAGTGGTTACCACAACAGACTACAGACTTAGAGGTCTTAAGTTCAAACACCAATCAGCAAAGAAATAATAATGAGAGTTCTCAGACCTGACCAGCTCTTTTACTCATACCCAGAAATGAGCCTGATCTGGTCTAGTTTGGAAAACTGGGACCACACTATCATGTCCATTCCATTGTGCGCATGGTTCACGAAGTTAATCGTTCAAATTTGTTGACCAACACTGCAGGTGTCTGTATCTCTCGGGCTTGGTTGACGCCAGGATGTATTAAGAAAGTAAGCGTGGAGTACAACTTTGTTATGGAGTCTCTCGACACGAAATGGAACTTCCGTAACACCATTACTACCATCCCCATTGTCATCATCACAGCATTGTGAACAACTGTTCCACATTCTGTGGTCCTTCATGTCCTGCTCTCCTTGTTCCATTAATGTCGATGGGTCTGGAGGTGTGTTTGAAAGCCCCAGTGAGGACGTGGGGGTAGAGACAATATAGCAGCAGTGTTGCAGGAAGTAGGCAGCAAAAAGCAACACAATAACAACAATAACAACAGCAACAATAACTATGACAGAAATAAGAAATGAATTAAATTAAATTAAATTAAATTAAAAGACATAAACTAAACTAAACTAAACTAAATTAAACTAAACTAAACTGAACTAAACTAAACTAAACTAAACTAAACTAAACTAAACTAAACTAAACTAAACTAAACTAAACTGAACTAAACTAAACTAAACTAAACTATAATGCTACCAATTTTGAAGAACAAGGTCTCCCAACAGTGTAAAAATCGCTACTCACAGTTCCGTAGCTTTCGATGGCGTTCTCGCCATCTTCGTCAGCGCTCTAATGCTGTCTGCGTGAATCTCTACTCAGATCTCGCGAACATGGGATGAACCCAGTTCACGAGATCGAATCAGAGAATGGTACACCGGGGGCAGGGTGTAACGGCCCCGGTCCCTGTTGAGCGGGGGGTTGGTGGCTGCGATGTAGATGGCCTCCTTGACTCCTCGCTGGAACCACTTATTTTCTCTGTCCAGGATGTTGACATTGTCCGCACTGAATTGATGTTTTTCGGCGTGTAGGTGAGCTCCTACTGGAGAAGAGTCCCTCTTGTGTTCTGTTAGTCTCTTCTGAAGGGGGCGTTCAGTTTCACCGACATAATGTTGGTTACAGTCCTGGCAGTCTATTCTGTATATAATGCCAGCTTTGTCGAGTTTGCTGGTTTTGTCCTTGGGGGTGACCAGCTGGCTGCGTATGGTGTTGGAAGGTTTGGAATGTACAGCCACCCCCAGTTTTCTGATCTTTCTGGACAGAGCGTCACTCACACCTCCTACGTATGGGATGGTGATGTGTCCCTTGCGCTGGTGTTGTTTCACTGGCTGTTGGGATGCGGTGTTGGATTTCCTGCCTCCCGGGCTGTTCCAGGCCCACTTTTTGTAGCCCGAGATGGTGAGCACTTTTTTCAGGTGGTTTGTCTCCTTGTCTTTTGCCTCTTGGGTACTGCATATGGTGTTAGCTCTGTGGGTAAGGGTTCGAATCACTCCCAGTTTGTGTTCAAGGGGCTGGTGGCTGTCGAACTGTAAATATTGGTCCGTATGAGTTGGTTTACGGTAGACCGAGAAGGATAGAATGCCATCAGTTCTGGTGATGAGGGTGTCCAGCATGGCTATGGAGTTGTTCTGTTCCACTTCCCTCGTGAATTTGATGGCTGGGTGTTGGTTGTTCAGATGTTCTGTGAACTGTTCGACCAGTTGCTGGGGGAGGATAGTCATGGTGTCGTCTACGTAGCGCCCCCAGTATCGTGGTGGGGAGTGGAAAGAAGCCAATGCTTTCTCTTCAAAATCCTCCATGAACAGGTTGGCTACTATTGGGCTTACTGGGGAGCCCATGGCTGCTCCTTCTTTTTGTTGGTAGAATTCACCTAAATTAAACTAAACTAAACTAAACTAAACTAAATTAAACTAAATTAAACTAAACTAAACTAAATTAAACTAAACTAAAGTAAAATGAAATGAAATGAAGTGAAGTGAAATGACAAAAAATAAAATAAAATGAAATAAAATAAAATAAAATAAAATAAAATATAATATAATATAATATAATATAATATAATATAATATAATATAATATAATATAATATAATATAATATAATATAATATAATATAATATAATATAATATAATATAATATAATAAATGAAATAAAATAAAATAAAATGAAATAAAAGAAAAGAAAACAAAAAATAAATCGAAATAAGATAAAACAAAATAAAACAAAATAAAATAAAATAAAATTAAATAATATAAAGTAAAAAATAACATTTTACAAAATAAAATTAAATGACATAAGATTAGATTAAAGGGAATGATCTTGAAATAAATTCGGTTAAAAATCAAAGCAACCAGGTAACCTAAGGAATCACTCTAAGTGAAGTCGAAACCGAACCAGTGAGAGACAGAGTGATTGTTACCATGGTTGGAAGATGTCCTGGTCTGTACTGAATAGACTGACGGTGAAGAACCAGAGTGGTGCCAGACACTGATGGGGGTGTGTTGTACCAGACACAATACAACAGTGACTGCCGACTGCTTCTTGTTACAGAGGCCACGTTTTATAAAGTCAGTATGTGACCATCAATTTATAACTGTTGACACTTTGTTAAGTGAAATGTCATTGAACACAAGTCTGTGACTTATCACTTTGTTTATGCACAGTAACATATTGCTGTGGAAACCTCTGTCTGTCTGGTTGTCTGTCTATCTGTCTGTATGTCTGTATGTCTGTCTGTCTGTCTGTCTGTCTATCACTTTGTGTCTGTCTCTTTCAGTCTCTGTGTATGTGTCTCTCTCCGTCTCTCTGGCTCTGTCTCTGTCTTTGTCTGTCTGTCTGTCTGTCTCTCTCTCTCTCTCTTGTGTATACCTATACACGCATGTACGCACTCGCAAAGAGACTGATGGGGATTCGAACCCACAACCTTCCAGTCGGTAGTCTGTTGTGCTAACCACTACACCACGGCAAGTGTAAAGTTTAATCAGAATAAATAACACACACCTAATACTTCTTGTCAGCATTCTCTAGTTTATTGGCACAGTTGTGTGCATGTCATGTGTGTGTGTGTGTGTGTGTGTGTGTGTGTGTGTGTGTGTGTGTGTGTGTGTGTGTGTGTGTGTGTGTGTGTGTGTATTAAAACATATGGGGATAGCCACAGGCTTTTCATAGTCTTTTTGTCCTACTGAATGAAATAGAAAGAATGTTTTGGGCTTTTTCCCCCTATGTGTTGTATTTGTTGTTTGTTGTTTGTGGCCTTACTTTACACTTGACAAAGGCCAGGTAGCTTGTTTTGTTTTATTTTATCTCATTTTATCTATTTTATTTATTTATCTATTTATCCATTTATTTAATTTGTTTGTTTGTTTGTTTGTTTGTTTGTTTGCTTGTTTATATGTATTATTTGTTTATTCATTTAGTTGCTTTTTTTGTTTTATATTAATTTATTTGCTTGTGTCCATGTTTGTTTATCTGCCTATTTGTTATTCATGTATTTATCTAGTTTCTTTTTTCAAGTTTAATGATCTAATGAACTGTTATATTAAAACATATGGGGATAGCCACAGGCTTTTCATAGTCTTTTTGTCCTACTGAACGAAATAGCAAGAATGTTTTGGGCTTTTTCCCCCTATGTGTTGTATTTGTTGTTTGTTGTTTGTGACCTTACTTTACACTTGACAAAGGCCAGGTAGCTGAGAATTTGCGCCTGTCTTGTCTGCTTGTATTAAATATGCATTCTGATTTTGTTTTGATGTTTTTTCTGGTGCCTGTTTGAACGTCGGTGGTCACAATTGTTTTGGAGGTCTTACTATTGTTGACGTTTCTGTACTTGATTGGTTGGTTCATTCGTAAATTGGTAGGTAGGTTGGTTGGTTGGTTGGTTGGTTGGTTGGTTGGCTGGTTGGTTGGTTGGTTGGTTGGTTGGATGGTTGGTAGGTAGGTAGGTAGGTTGGTTGGTTGGTTGGTTTGCTTTTTTTTGTTGGCTGGTTGGCTGATTGGCTGGTTGGTTGGTTGGTTGGTTGGTTGGTTGGTTGGTCAGTTGGTAGGTAGGTAGGTAGATAGGTTGGTTGGTTGGTAGGTTGGTTGGTTGGTTGGTTGGTTGGTTGGTAGGTAGGATGGTTGGTTGGTTGGTTGGTTGGTTGGTTGGTTGGTTGGTTGGTTGGTAGGTAGGTAGGATGGTTGATTGGTTGGTTGGTTGGTTGGTTGGTTGGTTGGTTGGTTAGCTTCTAATTTGGCTATTTCGTTACTTCATTAGTTATTTGGCTAGTAAGTTGGCTGGGTGGCTGATTTGTTTGTTACTTGTCTAGTTATTGCCTGGTTGGCTAGCTGGCTGGTCAGTTGTTTGGTTAGCTTATCAGCTACTAATTTTGATGGTAGTTGCTTGTTTGATAGTTATTTAGCTCAGATAGTTGGTTAGCTGTTTGTTGGTTATCTGGTGAGCTGATTAATTGGTTGGTTATTTGGTTGATTTGCTGATTGGTCAGTCAGTCGTTAAGTCACTTGCTTGGTCAGCCAGCCAGTCAATAAGTCAGTGAATCAATCAGTCAGGCAGTTAGTAAGTCAATCAACTGGTCAGTCAGACAGTCACTTATTTACTCTCTCTCTCTCTCTCTCTCTTTCTCTCTTTCTCTCTCTCTCTTTTCTCTCTCTCTCTCTCTCTTATTTTTTTTTCTTTTTTGTCCCCCGCACATAACTTAGGGGATTTACTTTGTGCTTACCCCTCCCCTCTCCCCATTTTCAGCACCATCTTAATGGCTACAGAAGCTGGCACTACCATGTGATGGTGATGATGACGATGGTTATGATGATCATGACGCTATGGAGTTCCATCTAGAATTGAAACTGTATGACAGGACTGTAGTCTACGCTTACTACCATACTATACAGACGTCAACCAGTCCTGAGAGACACAGACATCTGCGGTGTTGGCCAAAACATTTGAGCAACGTTGTCAGGGATGTATCCTTTATGTATGTTCTGACATCTGGGTAATTTCTCCACTCTGGGAGGTCTGCTGTACACTCCCAGTCGACTGCTCCATCCAGAAGACCCTTTGGCAATGTGCTGGTTGTCATAGCCCTTTCGGGCCAGACCTGTTTCCCTCCTGCTTTGTAGAACGTTGTCATAGCAATTGGTGCGTTTGGGGTCATGGTTGTTTCGCTAACCACGTCTGTGATCACTTTCAGAACTTGGTTGTGCCTCCATGTATACCTTCCTTGGGCTAGCGCTACTTTGCAAGAGCTTAGGACATGTTCCACTGTTTGTTTCTTCTGACAGAGCGGACATGCTGGGTCGTCTGATTTCCCCCATTTCACTAAGTTTGCATTCGAGGGGAGCAGGTCATATACAGATCTGAGGAGGAAGCTTATCCTTAGAGGAGCCATGTGCCACATATCGTTCCAGCTGAGACTTCTTTGGAGTGCACTGCCCCATGTTGTCCATTGCCCCTGTTGACCTTGCTGGACTGCCTTCTGCACTCTTTTGACATCTTCTTCTTCCTTCAACTCCTGTATGATCATGTCTCTTTTTTCCTTCCCTTTGGCTTTGGACCACCACTGCATTTTTGTTGCTCCCAGTCCCTGTCTGTTGGTTTGCGTGTGTCCAATTATTTCTTTGATGCTGAGGTTTCTCTTGGCATTGTTTACAGCCTCTTGGACTTTCCACTTTCTGCCAGTTCTCAGCTTTGGATGAACTGATCTCACGATATTGTCTTCCGATTCCTCCAGCATGCTCAACAGTCTTGCTTTTCCAACTTTGTATTTTAAGTTTATTATAGTATAGTATTAGTAATCCACTTAGTCTGTTACCAGTCATTGGTTATATTAGTAAGTTGGTTTTGTCTTGATCTTGATATCACAGAAATTATGATCAGAATAAGGTTTTGCGCTTAGTGTAATAGCAGGTGTGTGGTTTGCACAGTTTTTTTCAGCCGCAGCTTTTCCTTGCAAACCTGTTATCATTAGGGTTGTGTTGGCATTACAGGTTATATGGCTGTGGATTGTGTTGGTGTTACGGGTTATATGGCTGGGGTGGGGTTGGGGGGGGGGGGGTTGTTGGCTGCACGGCTGATATTTCACTTGTCTTTCTTTTTTTCTTTTGCTTTTGCCGGCAGTTGACACTGGCCTGTGGGTTCATTGAACATTTTTTAATTTGTTTTTTTATTGGTCCATTTGACTTTAGGAAGTTGCCTGTAGAACCACATCTCTGCTGCTTTGATCGTATTTTCACCTGCTTTTCTGCATGTCCATGCTTCACATCCATACAGCATTACCAGCCAGATCAGACATTTTAGAATTTTGATTTTGAGGGCTCTTGGAATGCCTCTGTCTTTAAAAATGTTCTTGAGTTAGATATTTTTTTCTGTTTTGCCATTCCTATGTTTATTTTGATGCCTTTAGTGCAGGTGCCATCATGAGCTTGAGCTGAGTCTAATTTAAGACCACTCACATTTTCTAATGCGGTTTTGTTGATTTGAATGTTTTGATTTGCTGGACTTCCTTCTCTTTCTGATTGCATTTGTTATGAAACTAAATAACTATGGATTTTATCTCAATTAACAGATGTGTAAGTCTTGTTAAATCTACTGATTATTAATCATATAGCGATCAGTTGTTCACAATCACAAGAGAATTTAAGAGTAAGAAGTCATGAGTGCAGACTAATCATAAATCCAGTCTGAACCAAGTAGTACATTTTCTGTGATGATTTGACCAGAGATGGAGATGGGGGATAGGGGGGAGCATATTCCCTGGCACAGTACAAGCGTCACTGGCTAGATGTGCACATATCACATCTCATGTGCTTGAGAGTTACTAATCATTTAATAATAATAATAATAATAATAATAATAATGTTTATTTGTATAGCGCATATTCCATATAAAAACATGCTCACCAGCGCTTTACATTTCGCAAGAAAGGCAAAAGGTGATAAAAAATGTTCATAATTACATACACAATAAGATAACAACAAACATTTAAGTTATACAAGTAAGAATACACATAAGAAACCACAGAATATTAAAATTTAAACACTGACTTATGTAATGAAGAAAGATTAACAAATTTTTCATATGAATAAAGAGGCATGCTGTGTTTATATATTGCTGCGTGTGTGTGCTTGTGTACGTGTGTGTGTGTGTGTGTGTGTGTGTGTGTGTGTGTACGTGTGTGTGTGCGTGCGTGTGCGTTGCTGTGCGCGTATGTATATGTACGAATGTGTGTGTGTGTGTGTGTGTGTGTGTGTGTGTGTGTGTGTGTGTGTGTGTGTGTGTGTGTTTGACAGTCTGTAATTTTGATGTAAAGCACCAGCATATTTTATTCATTTTATCATACATAACATATGTTCATTATGAAGAAACAGCACTACTAAATGATGATTCTTGATAAGAGATGAGTGTGATGTACAGTCCTCTTACCCACACGGCCTGGAGGACGTCACAGTCCCAGCGCAGAGTGTTGGCCCCACGTCTGTGTTCCACAGCACCACACACATCTCAGGCTTCTGACAACACTGACACTGAACCTGAACATCTACAGGATGAATTGAACATCACTGATGTCTGTGTGAAGGTGGGTGGATTATGGTGTGTGTGTGTGTGTGTGTGTGTGTGTGTGTGTGTGTGTGTGTGTGTGTATGTGTGTGTGTGTGTGTGTGTATGTGTGTGTGTGTGTGTGTGTATGTGTGTGTTGTGTGTGTGTGTGTGTGTGAATGTGTATGTGTGTATGTGTGTAGTGTGTGTGTGTGTGTGTGTGTGTGTGTGTGTGTGTGTGTGTGTGCTGAACTCAATATCACAGAGGTGTGTGTGAAGGTAGGAGGATTATGGTGTGTGTGTGTGTGTGTGTGTGTGTGTGTGTGTGTGTGTGTGTGTGTGTGTGTGTGTGTGTGTGCTGAATTCAATATCAATGATACCTCTGTGATGTTGAGTTCCGTACACACACACACACACACACACACACACACAAACACACATCACACACACCCTCCCCCCATTATCATTCTGTGTGTATGTGTGTGTGTGTGTGTGTGTGTGTGTGTGTGTGTGTGTGTGTGTGTGTGTGTGTGTGTGCTGAACTCAACATCACAGAGGTGTGTGTGTGTGAAGGTAGGAGGATTATGGTGTGTGTGTGTGTGTGTCTGTGTGTGTGTGTGTATCTGTGTCAGTGTGTGTGTGTCTGTGTGTCTGTGTTTGTGTGCCTGTGTTTGTGTGCATATATTGAATGTCTGTGCAAGTAGATGTGTTCATTTTGACCTGATGTTTTGAGTTTAGTCCCAGTCCACAACTTCAAAAACTTATCTGTTCACTGCCCATTTTAATGTTTCCATTATTTTCATGGTGTCAGCTCAATGTTTCACGGGTCCCTCTTCCACACCCACCCCATTTAAAGCATGTAGGGTTTTGCACAGCCTCAGGAAGTCTGTCAGATAATTGCTGGCAGTTTCTGTGGAACACATCTGGAATTGTCTGAGCGTGATGACGAGTCCCTCTTGAACAAACTTACATGTATACTTGAAATGAAGACGTACTAAAAATAAATTATCAAGGGAAGTAACTCATTTTTTGGCTCATGCATTTTATAGTTCTGATATGCATGAATTGTTTCCCTTCTCTAATATTTTTAGAGTGCTTAATAATTCAGAGAGGGTGGGGGGAGGGGGGGATAGTAAGTTTATCCGATCCATCACTTGACACTACCAGAACAACAGTCATGTTATCGCTGTGACTCCCTCACCTTATCCACCAGCTTCCTGTAGGAAGTTGGTAGACAGGACGAGGGTGTCAAAAGGGTTGGTTTTTGCTTTTCTGTCACTGATGATGATACATGATGCTAGTGGATAGGGTGTGGGAGTGCGAGGTTAATTAAGGTGGGCAGTAAGAATATGTTGTTGTTGTTGTTGTTGTTGTTGTTGTTGTTGTTGTTGTGTGTGTGTGTAAATGAGCGACATCATTGCTGTTGTCGAGATCCAAGGAGCATTCTCCTTGCCAGACCACCGCCTTCACAGGATACTTGGTGAGGCACTCCAGCCTCCCGCTGTCCTCCCCGAATAATTGCCATCACATGTACTCGGTTGCAGGGCATCTTTGGATCCAATGTGCCAGATTTTGTTCCTCCTCGTTGCACAGGGGACACATTGGATCCGTTGTTGAGTCGATCCTATGTTTATAGGCCCGCAGCGAAGGGTGGTGACCCGACCTCAGCTTTGCAAGTAGGGTTATCTCTGCAGGAACTTTATTTCTGCCTTACTCTGCATGGAGAATGCCCCGTACACCTCACTCTGCATGGAGAATGCCCCGTACACCTCACTCTGCATGGAGAATGCCCCGTACACCTCACTCTGCATGGAGAATGCCCCGTACACCTCACTCTGCATGGAGAATGCCCCGTACACCTCTCTCTGCATGGAGAATGCCCCGTACACCTCACTCTGCATGGAGAATGCCCCGTACACCTCACTTGCATGGAGAATGCCCCGTACACCTCACTCTGCATGGAGAATGCCCCGTACACCTCACTCTGCATGGAGAATGCCCCGTACACCTCACTCTGCATGGAGAATGCCCCGTACACCTCACTCTGCATGGAGAATGCCCCGTACACCTCACTCTGCATGGAGAATGCCCCGTACACCTCACTCTGCATGGAGAATGCCCCGTACACCTCACTCTGCATGGAGAATGCCCCGTACACCTCACTCTGCATGGAGAATGCCCCGTACACCTCACTCTGCATGGAGAATGCCCCGTACACCTCACTCATGTCTTGCATGCTGTATCGGGGTGGGGTGGGGTGGGGGGTCCTTTGTTTTGGTTTTTATCTGGGCGCAAGCGCTACTGTAGGATATGGGTCTGCCAGGGCCTGGAGATGTTGTTGCCTGCTTTTGCAGCTTCGTCCACAAGGTCTCAGCTGTTGTTGTTGTTGTTGTTGTTGTTGTTGTTGCTGTTGTTGTTGTTGTTGTTGTTGCTGTTGCCAGCAACTGAAGGCGGTGAACACAGACAGCCAGTCTTTTCTACGTGTCATGGTGGAGGGAGGGGGCTGTTCTGGCTTCCAGTACAAGTTTGAACTAGACAGCCAGCTTACTGATGAGGACAGGTATGATCTGTCTGTCCCTCCATCTTTATTTATAATGATAATGATGATGTGATGGAGTGAGTGGTTAAGGGGGGGTAGTAGGTGAGTTTGCTTGGTCGCAGCGCCAGGTGAGATGGAGCGAGTTGGTTAAGGGGTTAAGGGTGATGATGATATTTGCTGTGGTGGTCGGTTGAATCCAGAGCAGAAAGGGAAGTCTCTCAATCAAAAGACAAGTCCTCATTTTGCTACTTGACTCTTTATTATTGAGAAAAGAAGACGAGGAAGGAGACAGGTAAGAAGGAAGACATGTAAGAAGAAGACGCCAAAGAAGACAGTGCCTGTAAGACACAAAATAAGTTTCATAAATACACTGACAAAGTACACATTTTGTGAACTAACAATGTCAATGTACAAGAGTGAACTACTACATTCTAACAGAAGATGTCTACATTTACAAACAAAAGCACTAGCATTTGTAAACATGCAACAAATAATTGATAACAAAATGTTGTGTAAAGAACTACTACATTATACCAAAATATGTGGTGTTGATATTTACACTCTAAAACTCTAGCACTTGTAAACACGGAACAAATAATTGGTGAGAAAACATTGAGTAACCCTTTGATAAGTTGAGGGTAAACTACCATACTGCTTGTTCGATAGCCTTAGCATAGAGTAGACTTTCAATAATGTACTGGCAAAATAATGCACAGTCATACTAAGCTGTTCGGCCGCCATGGCTGAGTTAGTTGTAACATAGCATCTGAGTGGGCAGCTATTGGACAGTTAATATTCAGTAGTGATGACAGACATAGTATTTGACTATGTGAACTGTCATCACAAACATTGGGTCTACCTTATCGAATAGCAGTCAACACACTTGAGTCATCCATTAAATATTTGCTCCATGTAGTTATGTGTAATTCTATATCTAGTGCTAGAGATAGTGATGACAAAATAGCATAACATATTACTAATTAAGCTATGTCATCAAAGCAACATTCAATAATGATTAGTGGTGGTGCTAAGCAGACAAGGGATACAACAATTGGATCAATTCGCTGAGCACATGTTTCATCAACTACCATTATGTCACACATACAACATTATCAAGTATAAAATAGTGCACAATAATGCATTGCACCTGGTAGCTTTCAGACAGTTAATATTCAGTGGTGATGACATAGTAGGCCTATTTGACAATGAGAACTATGTCATCACAAACAGCACCTAATCAAATAGCAGTCAGCAGTGTTGAGAGAACAACACACTTGAGTAATCTATTACCCATTATCTCTATGTGATTAAGTATAATTCTAGATCAAGTGCTAGAGACAATGATAACAAAATAGTATAGCATATTACTATTAAACCATGTCATCAAAACAACACTCTATACATGATTATCAGTGGTGCTGATCAGCTAAGGGATACACTAAACAGATCAATTAGCTGAGCACGTGTTTCATCAGTCATCATGTCAGTATGTAAAAATACAACCTTATCAAGTATAAAATACTCTTCCTCTGCACAACAATGCCTTGTATCTTGGCTTTTGGCAGAATATGGTTGTCGATAGTCCTACAATAGCCACATGAAAATAGGGGCTAAATCTATAGTGGTTATTACATTTAAACCTCATTCCCATCTTTACAATGGTGGCCGCCACGCTAAGTGCTACAGATCTTGTGAGATAGCACATCGTTTAGATCAAAACATACTTTCTCGCTGTGCGAATTCTGCAAATCTAGCGCGGTACTCAATAGACTCGAGCTAGAATCTAAAGAAATAAGAGACATTAAAGTCCCTAAGCTTACTGCAAATGACAATGAATAATAAAGTGATAAAAATCCAGAACTTACTACAGTAACGCCGTGAAGTTGATCACCTGCTGTGAGATCAAGAGTGGTGGCAGGAAAGGGCACCTCTAGTGAGACTGAGAGTGGCAGTGGAAAAGCACACGCTATGACGCGCCTTGTTATTTTTACACTTTGGGAACCAAGCATGGTCATACTTTCAAACCTTTCAGATAATAAGGTCTGATTGTTGTTCTCACCTACCCAATCAATCAACACTTGGGGCGTGGCGAAAAGTCAACTCTGTTTGAAATTAATGGAGATCTAATTTAATTATGGAGGTCTTACATAAGTGCAGTGCCTCGAACCGGCATACTCGTCTGGTGGTTTTGTTGGTGGCTATCGGCTATTACGCCACAAACACCGAAGGGCGGCATGAAACAAAGACAGTCCGCCCCGGGCTCCATACAACCGCAACATAACCTGCGGTCATTGTACGTGGGTTTTCGCGGGTCACACAATGGCTATTAGGACGGTGGTTGTACTACAAATTGGCTGGAGGCGGCATAGATTAAAGACTGTCTCCTCTACGTTCTGTAGGACGACAACGTAATACTGTGGAGATGACGACAAAATCTTGTCGTAGGCCTGCTTCAGAATACATGTACACATTGTAGATCTGCTCATTGTTTAGCAGTGTGTTATCTATATGCGTCATGTATTGGTTAGATCTTTGGAATGTTCAATGCATAGCTATGGGTAGGCAGAGGCTGTGAGACAACAGTACAATTTGACCAAGAGAATGCAAGGCGTTTTTGATCTAGGCAAGCACGCTACACGGTGTTGCCTTTGAAACGTTGTAGGTAAATGGGGAAAGATCGTAACAGAGCAAGGCACTCTGTTACAATGATAATAGTGATAACAAATAATGGTAATAATAATAATTATAATAACAATGATGATGATGATGACAACAACAACAGTAGCAGCAGCAACAACAACAACAACAACACAGCAACAACAACACCACCACTAATAATGATGATAATAATAATAATAATAATATAATAATAAAATAATAATAATAATAATATAAGATGATACTACTACTACCACTACTACTATTAGTAGCAGTACTACTAATTCTACTACTACCACTACTAATAACATCAATAACAACAATAATAATAATGATAACAATAAAATAATGATGATGAATGATGATGATGATGATGATGATGATAGTAATGGTGGTAATAATTATAATAATGATAACGTAAAATGATATTAATAGTAATAGTAAAGATTAATGATATGATAATGATAATAATTTCATTTCTATAGAGTAAATAGTCGTCTATATGAAAGCATGCTTATTGCACTTTACAGACAAAACCAAAACAGAATTTGGGGGTTGGAGGGGTTGCCATGTCCAAAAATTAATACATTGGTATGTTCTTCTTCTTTATTATTTATTTAATTCTTTTTTATCACATGAGAATCACCAATGAATTTCAGACTGTTCACTATGGGGAGAGTGTGTACAGTGCAGCACCATCCATTTTTGTGTGTGTTATTGTTGATGTTTTTCATTCTTCTCATTATTATTATCATTATGTTGCTGATTATTTGAAAATGATGTGACATGCATGATTATTGCTATTATCAATTATGACTTAACAAGGATGACAACATGATGTAATATTTATTTCAGTTCTGTTTGTAAAAGTTACTGTTAGCAAAGTATTATGCTGTGATAAGGATGAGATAGGTGTGTCATTATGTTTCAGCGTGTGTGTAAAGGAATGTGTGTGATGTAATGTAATGTTCAATTTCACATTGTGTTTAGAGTTTGGAGTTTGCTCAAGATGGATTCATTGCACTGGGGCAATTCCATATGCCCTTATCCACATCTGCCATCAGTTATAATAATAATAATAATTACAATATTTATATAGCGCAAAATCTTGATAAAATCAAATCTAAGCGCTGAAGCAGAAACACACGCACGCACGCACGTACGCACGCACGCACACACACGCACGCACACACGCACACACACACACACACACACACACACACACACACACACACACACACACACGCATGGCTATAAATGGGGAGAAAGAATAAAAGCAATAAAAGCAAGAATAAAAGCAATGGAAAATTATAGAGAGCATAGCATATACAATTATATATTATAACCATGTGATTCCCCTCCGAGCGGAGACAGGCTGCAGAGGGGGGGGGGGGGGTTGAGTGAGGTTAGGATTTTATGCGGAGGAGAAAAGGTGAGTTTTGAGAGCGGACTTGAAGGAGACAAAAGTAGGTTGCTGACGGACTGAGAGAGGAAGTTTGTTCCAGGAGAGTGGACCAGAAACAGAGAAGGCTCGTGGACCATAGGTATTGAGCTTAGTGCGTGGAAAGCGAAAAGTCAGAGGATCGGAGGCAGAGCGGAGGGTACGTGAGGGAAGATAGATCTCAAGTAGGCTTGACAGGTAATCGGGGGCTGCGTTATTGAGGCTTTTGTAGCACATGGTGTCTAGTTTGTACTGTATGCGCTTTGATACAGGGAGCCAGTGAAGTTGTGCCAGGAGAGGAGATATGTGGTCAGCTTTTTTCTTTTTGAGTACAAGGCGTACAGCATTGTTTTGAATGCGCTGTAGGATGTGAATGGTGGAGGCAGGAAGACCAGACAGGAGTGAATTGCAATAGTCAATGCGAGACATTATGAAGGAGAGAACGAGTTTTGCAGTTGTTTCGACAGAGAGATACTTCCTGATCAGCCTTATACGATGGAGATGATAGTAGCAAGATCTGGCAGTTTGAGAAACAAAGTTGTTCATGTTATCTGGCAGACTCGCTGACTCTATAATTTTCCATTGCTTTTATTCTTTCTCCCCATTTTAGCCGTGTGCGTGTGCGTGTGTGTGTGTGTGTGTGTGTGTGTGTGTGTGTGTGTGCGTGCGTGCGTGTGTGTGTGTGTGTGTTGTGTGTGTGTGTGTGTGTGTGTGTGTGTGTCTGTCTGTTTTAGCGTTTAGATTTGATTTTATCAAGATTTTGCACTATACAAAACAAAATATTGTATTGTATTGTAAAACCCTATGCACTGGTAGGGTCTTGAAATTGGGAAAGGGGAAGAAGAGACCTATGAAAATATTTCAGCTGACACCACCAGAGTGATGGAGACATTAAGATGGGCAGGGAATACCAGTCGCCATGGTGTAATGGTTAATGCAACGGACTAGCGACTGGAAGGTTGTGGGTTCGAATCCCCATCAGTATCTTCAAAAATCATTGTGGGATTTTTCGGCTCTAACCGGCTCCTACCCAGAGTTGGGCGTGCTATGGGCTCATTGGGAAGACTGAAACCACACAGTCAAGTCTCATCCACTTCGCGGATGCGTCATTGAGGGTATTGCTCAGATCTTCTGACCAACACCGCAGGTGTTTGTATCTCTCAGGCCTGGTTGACGCCAGGATATATTATGATAGTAAGCGTAGAGTACAATCCTGTCACACAGTCTCAATCCTGGATGGAACTCCATAGCATCATGATTGTCATCCATATAGACATCATCATCATCGCATAATTATAAAAAAAACACACAACTGTTTCAGCTTCTGTGGCCATTAAAGTGGCGAAGAAAATGGGACGAAAAAAAATAGGTGAGCACAAAGGTAACTCCCTGAGTGCAATGATCCTAACAAAAACAAAACAAAAAAAGATGGGCAGGGAACAGGCCAGTTTTTAATGTTGTGGGCAGGGAACAGGCCAGTTATTAATGTTGTGGGCAGGGAACAGGCCAGTTTTTAATGTTGTGGGCAGGGAACAGGCCAGTTTTTAATGTTGTGGGCAGGGAACAGGCCAGTTTTTAATGTTGTGGGCAGGGAACAGGCCAGTTTTTAATGTTGTGGGCAGGGAACAGGCCAGTTTTTAATGTTGTGGGCAGGGAACAGGCCAGCTATTAATGTTGTGGGCAGGGAACAGGCCAGTTTTTAATGTTGTGGGCAGGGAACAGGCCAGTTTTTAATGTTGTGGGCAGGGAACAGGCCAGTTATTAATGTTGTGGGCAGGGAACAGGCCAGTTTTTAATGTTGTGGGCAGGGAACAGGCCAGTTTTTAATGTTGTGGGCAGGGAACAGGCCAGTTTTTAATGTTGTGGGCAGGGAACAGGCCAGTTAATTAATGTTGTGGGCAGGGAACAGGCCAGTTTTTAATGTTGTGGGCAGGGAACAGGCCAGTTTTTAATGTTGTGGGCAGGGAACAGGCCAGCTATTAATGTTGTGGGCAGGGAACAGGCCAGTTTTTAATGTTGTGGGCAGGGAACAGGCCAGTTTTTAATGTTGTGGGCAGGGAACAGGCCAGTTATTAATGTTGTGGGCAGGGAACAGGCCAGTTTTTAATGTTGTGGGCAGGGAGCAGGCCAGTTATTAATGTTGTGGGCAGGGAACAGGCCAGTTATTAATGTTGTGGGCAGGGAACAGGCCAGTTATTAATGTTGTGGGCAGGGAATAGGCCAGTTATTAATGTTGTGGGCAGGGAACAGGCCAGTTATTAATGTTGTGGGCAGGGAACAGGCCAGTTATTAATGTTGTGGGCAGGGACCAACAAGCTGCACTGAAAAAAAACAACAACCACCTACCTGATGGTTGAACCCACTATTCCTACGTTATGAGCCTGACACTCTAACAGGTAAGCTGATCCCCCCCCCCCCCCCCATGGGGATGCTGGTGGCTCTTTCAGTATAAATAGTATCCCCACCTTCTGGAAATTCTGTGCCAGAAATTTCCTTTTTTCTGTCACTCTCTTTGTTTCTGCCTTGTTCCTTTGCTTTCTGTCATCTCTTCCTATCATTTTCTGCCTTGCTGCTCCATTCACCTGTATGTGTTGGATAACGTCTTACCTACTTTCTGTCATTTCTTCCCATCATTTTCTGCCTTGCTGCTCCATTCACCTGTATGTGTTGGATAACGTCTTACCTGCTTTGTCTTAGGATTGATAACTGGGTACGTGTGTTGAGTGCATTTTGGGCTCTAGGGGTATGAGATGTGTGGAAGCAATTTTAGGTCATTTAGGCTCGTTTTTATATATGTTTTAGTGTCCTTATTTATGTTTAAATTTGTATTCAGGTATGTTTTTTTAAATCCCCGTGTGTGATGAATTGGACGGAATGGTCAACGCCAGGGGCATTTCCTTAGATTATGTGCATGAATGCACTGATATGTGTACTTAATTTTCTTTTCCTTTTTTGTCCTGTTGAAATATTGTGTATGTTTTGAACTGGTTATAGCCCTGATATGGCTCTACACGGTCGGCTGGGCTTTAAACAACAATAACAAGATAACAAGGTAAGCTGATATGCCCCTGTTCATAAAAAAATTCTGTCTCCGTGTGTTTCTGTTCCAGAGTGTTTGAAAAAGACGGGGCACGTGTGGTGATCGACAAGGACTCACTGGAGTATGTCAAAGGAAGCACGGTGGACTACCACCAAGAACTGATCCGTTCTGCTTTCTGCATCGTCAGCAATCCACAGGCTGAACTGGGCTGTTCTTGTGGCGCCTCTTTCTCCCTCAAGCTGTGAGCATGGACATCTTCACTGCATGGTTGTTGTAGACGTCATGGCCCCTTAGCTCAGTTGTAGGCGCTATCCATGGGCGTGGGTTTGATCCTAGCACAGGCCAGGGGTGCTTGCTTCTTCAGTTTTGTTTTGGTTGGGTTTGGTTTTTAGTTTCAGTGGGTGGTTCTTGCTCTTTTAACCCTTTGACTCCCTCACCCTATCTGCCAGCATCCTGCATCGTCAGCCATGACAGCAGAGCAATAACGTAACCCTTTCACTCCCGTACCCTATCAACCAGCTTCCTGAAGAAAGCTGGCGGATAGAGTGAGGTAGTGAAAGGGTTAAGTTTTTGCAGCTGGTGGATAGGGTGCAGGAGTGAAAGGGTTAACAGAGCCATGGGCTTGGGATCTGGTGTGTGATGTTTAGTCCCTGCCTGTAGCAGAAAGACTGGCATGTTTGCTGCTCTTCTTTATGTGCCAGTCATCCTGTGGTGATTGCTTAGTGCTCTGTAGGTCCTGTACCCCGTAGTCAGCCCCCTTCCCCCTCCCTATTCACTTCTACAGCCTGCCCACAGGGTTATGTGCAGCCTCAAGGAGTCCACCAGATAAGACGGAAGAATGGGTATAGCGCATATGGAGTTGTCTGAGCGTGATGAATCTCTCATGAACAAACTCCAAGCCCAAGCTCAAAGAGTGCAGTGGATTGAATGTGTCTGCTGTTTCCTGCTTTGTTGTGATGTGATGTACAATTCATTCTGTTCACTGCCAGTGTCGTGTTCTTTTTTTTTTTTTTTTTTTTTTTTTTTTTTGGGGGGGGGGGGTTCCATACAGGCTGGTTGTTGTTTATTTCCATACAGGCTGGTTGTTGTTTATTTCCATACAGGCTGGTTGGTTTTTGTTTTTTTGATAGAGCAGTGGATTCAAGTTCTGGTGTCTCAAGTTCAATTCCACCCAACAGCATTAAAAACTGATCTGTTTACTGTCCATGTGAATGTTTGAATCATTCTAGTTTTCTAGTTGTGTCGGCTTAATGCTCCATAGGTCCCTTCTGCCCCCACCACCCCCACCGTGCCCCTTCTTGCCACACTTGAAGACTTTGCCAGCAGGTAGGGTGTTGTACAGGCTCAGGGAGTCTGCCAGGTAATTGCTGGCTGATCTGGTTGGAGCGCATATGGAACTGTGAGATGAATCCCTCATGAACATTCTACAGACTCCAAACCCCAAATCACTGAAATGTTTTAAGCACAGACACTTTGTCTTAAAACCGCTGTTGGGAGCCAGAGGGCTCTTTAATAATAATAATAATAATAATTACAATATTTATATAGCGCAAAATCTTGATAAAATCAAATCTAAGCGCTCTTTCAGTATAGACAATAGCCCTACCTTGTGGACTTTCTGTGCTAGACATTCCCTCTTCTCTGTCACTCTCTTTGTTTCTGCCTTGTTCCTTTGCTTTCTGTCATTTCTTCCTATCATTTTCTGCCTTGGTGGTCCATTCACCTGAACTTGTTATGTAAAGCCTTATATACTTTCACTTAGGATTGATTACTGGGTACATGTATTAAGTGCATTTTTGGCTCTAAGGAAATAAGCAGAAGCAATTTTAGGTAATGTAGGCCAGTTTTTATGTTTTAGTGTTCTTAGTTATGTTTCAGTTTGTGTTCAGGTTAATGTTTGAAACCCCCTGTGATAAACTGGACTGACTGGTCAATGCTGGAGGCATATCCTCAGGTTGTGTGTGTGAACGCATTGGTATGTTTACTTGATTTTCTTTACCAGTTCTTTTTCCACAACGAGGTGTACATTTTGAGATGGCTATTGCTCTGATGTGACTCTGCGCAGTCTGCTGGGCTTTGAACAAAAATGTGACCCTCCACCACGGAATGAGTCGCAATGCACCTGGGGTGATTTTTAATTTTTTTTAATGAAATGAATAAGCAAAAAACGCAGTTTTCACAGATCCAAGTTTTATTAAAATCGGGCATTCCTTTTCAAAGTTATGATCTTTTAAAGTTGGATATGTGGAAAAATGCATATATGAGAAATTGTATTTTGAAAATGTCACACTTATGCCCATAGCAACCAGGTACTTCAAATAGAGCTACACTTTTTCACCCGTTTATAAGATCAAATAAGCACAAGTATTTTAGCAAGACATAAAATAATGACCATAGAATCATAGTGAAAATCTCAAAATTGGTACCCTGACCCCCCTACATGAACTATCGCTGCTAGCGAAAAAGTATGTCAGGTGCAATCCGACTCATTCCGTGGAGGAGGGTCACAAATAGCAGTAACAGTCTGTCTTGAGAAAACTAAAAGTGTTGTATGTGCTTTTGTTATGGTTGATATTTTGCTGCTTGTTATTGCTCCTACTGCTTGTTATTGCTCCAGTCTGTGATATTATATGTTTGTATGTGTTGTAAAGTAGTTGATGTCTAACTCTTCCAGGGAAGCTGATGATGAAAGGGATGGTAGTGCTGATTAAAGTGGTGAGTGAGTCATCGTTCTGGCAAGTTGTGGTTGTTCATATTTGCTGTTCTTTTGGTTTGTTTTTTGGTATGGTACCATGGTTTGTTAGAAGGTGCCTGCAGGCCTGGTACCTTTCACTTCAGCCCTGTTATATTGCATGGTACCATGGTTTGTTAGAAGACGCCTGCAGGCCTGGTACCTTTCACTTCAGCCCTGTTATATTGCATGGTACCATGGTTTGTTAGAAGGTGCCTGCAGGTCTGGTACCTCTGACTTCAGCCCTGTTATATTGTATGGTACCATGGTTTGTTAGAAGACGCCTGCAGGCCTGGTACCTCTGTCTTGAGCCCTGTTATATTGTATGGTGCCATGGTTTGTTAGAAGACACCTGCAGGCCTGGTGCTTCTGACATGTCTACCTATCTACCTGTCTGCACACACACACGCACAGACAGACAGACAGACAGACACACACACACACACACACACACACACACACACACACACACACACACACACACACACACATTCTCTCTCTCTCTCTGTGTCTGTGTGTGTGTGTGTGTCTCTCTCTCTGTCTCTCTCTGTCTCTGTCTCTCTCTGTCTCTCTGTCTCTGTCTCTGTCTGTCTCTCTGTCACTCTGTCTCTGTCTGTATATATATATATATATATATATATATATATATATCTATATCTGTCTGTCTATCTGTATCTATCTGTCTATCTATCTATCTATCTATCTATCTATCTATCTATCTATCTATCTTTCTGTCTATCTGTCTATCTATCTATCTATCTATCTATCTATATATATATATATATATGTGTGTGTGTATGTGTGTATGTGTGTGTGTGTGTGTGTGTGTGTGTGTGTGTGTGTGCGTGTGTGCACATACATGTGTGTGTAGGTGAAATAAGAGAGAGGATGACAACTTGAGGCAGGAGTTACACATTTAACAGGCTGCGTACACTGGCTCAGCATTTTGTATGTATGTGTGTGCGTGCACCACACAATGTGTGTGTGTGTGTGTGTGTGTGTGTGTGTGTGTGTGTGTGTGTGCGTGCACCACACAATTGTGTGTGTGTGTGTGTGTGTGTGTGTGTGTGTGTGTGTGTGTGTGTGTGTAGGTGAAATAAGAGAGAGGAAGACAACTTACGATTGTCATCACTATTACTACTATCACTGTTATCATCATCATCATTATCATTATCATCATCATCATCATCATCATCATCATCATCATCATCATCATCATTATCATCATCATCATCATTATCATCATCATCATCATTGTTTTTATTATTATTTGTAGTAGTGGTAACAGTAGTGGTAACAGTAGTGGTAACAGTAGTGGTAACAGTAGTGGTAACAGTAGTGGTAACAGTAGTGGTAGCAGTAGTGGTAGCAGTAGTGGTAACAGTAGTGGTAGCAGTAGTGGTAACAGTAGTGGTAACAGTAGTGGTAACAGTAGTGGTAACAGTAGTGGTAACAGTAGTGGTAACAGTAGTGGTAACAGTAGTCATTATTTAGGCCAGTGGATATGTGTGTAAACTGGAGAGGCATTATTCTGGAAGCGTCCTGTGAGGACATTTGGCTTTGTTTTATTTCTGATGATTTTCTGTTGTAAACTGTACACAGACATGAATAGTTGGCAAGTAAATGTCAAAATAATGCTGTACAGGGAATCATTATTATTGTTATTAAATTGTGCAAACGAGCGTCATGCAGTTTTTGTTTTCCTCTGTGTGTGTGTGTGTGTGTGTGTGTGTGTGTGTGTGTGTGTGTGTGTGTGTGTGTGTGTGTGTGTGTGTGTGTGTGTGTGTGTGTGTGTGTGTGTAAGCTGATGGATAGGATGAGGGAGTCAGAATCATGGTTACTCTCTCTCTCTCTCTCTCTCTCTCTCTCCCTCCTCTCTCCCTCCTTTTTCTTTCTTCCTCACTCTCTCCCTCTCTCCCTCCCTCTCTCTCTCTCCCTCTTTCTTTTTCTCTTCCCACTCTCTCTCTCTCTCTCTCTCTCTCTGCTCTTCCCACCCTCTTTCTCCTGCTCTCTCTCTTTTCCCACCCTCTCTCTCCCTCTCTGTCTCCCTCTTTCCCCCTCTCTGTCACCATCTGTCTCTGTCGTAGAATACCAGTAAGCTAGTTCTGGATGTTATAAAAAAAAGCATTATTTTGCTTGTGCCACTGCCTTCGAAAAAAGATATAGGTCTTCCCTCTTATTCATGACATCTCCATTTTTACCATTTTTGTTAATGTTCTTACACTTTTTTGTTGTTGTTGATTATCTTCTTTTTGGAAATATTAAACTCCATGATACTACCGGAAATATTGGTTGATTTGATTCATAGGATTGTAATTTCCTTCGTTTAATTGTTTGTTTATTTGTTTGTTTGTTTTTGCTTTGTTTTGTTTTTTGTTTGTTTGTTGTTTGCTTTTTTTTAATTTATTTTTTTAAAAATAAATACATCTGTATACTAGTGTAGCACTGAGAAAGTAAGAGCTTTCTTACTCTTAGCAAATCCAGAAACACCTTCAGAATGCTGAACAGCGTGTGGACCCTCACATCTTTCTCCTCACTCCTTCTCCCCCCCCCCCCCCCCCCCGCTCCCATCCAGTGCAGCACCAACACCAAGGTGAGACTATACAGAGCTGTGTCCTGTCCACACTATGACTGAGAATGACAGAGAGAACTTACCACACAACCAATCTTCCACACACACAACCTCCAAAGCGTCATGCTAATCTTTTGGTCTAACACATCTCCAGTCAACAACTACTTGTCCAGTACAGTCAACTGAAGTCATGGTGATCAGTAAAAAACATGAAATCCCCTCATGCAAAATAACAGCAAATGGCAAAACCTTGACACAGGTTAATAAGTTCAAATACCTGGGAATGGTCATCTCATCAGATGGCAGATGCACAACGGAAATAGCTGGCAGAATCGGCCAAGCCAAAACAGCATTCAAGAAGATGACAAGCATTCTTACCAACAAATGCCTATCAATTAACATCAGAAAGAGTGTCCTTGAATGTTCTATAGAACCAATACTGTTGTACGGATGCGAGGCGTGGACAGTCAGCAAGCAAATCCAGAACAGGATCGAGGCAGCCGAGATGTGGTTTCTAAGAAGAATGTTGAGAGTTCCATGAACAGCAAAGAAAACAAACGAGACAGTCTTGATGGAGGCAGACACAAGTAGATCACGCATAAGGAAGATTAGGAAAAGACAAACAACATTTATAGGCCATTTTATGAGGAAGGGGGATTTGGAGCACCTTGTCACAACGGGAAAGCTGGAGGGAAAGAGAGCACCAGGTAGACCCAGGGAGAGAATGCTGAACGGACTTGCAGAGTGGCTGAGGATGAGGAGGGTGGGGGAGATGCTGGGGGCAACGAGAGATAGAGATGGTTGGAAGTCCATGGTCGCCAACGCCATGCGGCAGGGCACCTGATGATGATGATGATGACAGTCCACAGGGTATGGGCACTATCATCATGAAAAGACTGTGTAGAAAGGATTGGACACGTCATCTGAAGACAGCAGGATAACGTCACCCGGACTGCCCTTCACTGGACACCAGAAGGAAGATGTAAGAGAAGAAGACCCAAGAATACCTGTTGACTAATAATAGGAGACATACTTGAGTGGTCATATGATTAATACAGAGGCTGACCCGAGAACAGACACAAGTGAAGAATTTTCATCATTACATACGTGATAGTGGCGCAATGGGAAATGAGACGCTGCTCAAAAACTTAGAGGGAAAGAACTCTGTATTGCCTTTGGAAAGCTTGGAAAAGAAAAATTATTTCCCTTTCTCCGTTATTCTGGTGTGTGAGCGTTTTACCGTGGTTT
>JAPXFY010000012.1:3324489-3326989 GCA_030674185.1 Monoplex corrugatus
CTGATCAGGCTTATACGATGGAGATGATAGTAGCAAGATCTGGCAGTTTGAGAAACAAAGTTGTTCATGGAGAGGGTAGAGTCAATGCAGACACCAAGGTTTTTAGCTGAATCAGAAATTGGGACTGATGTGTTACATAATGGGAGAGAAAGAGGAGGCAGCTGGGAAAGTTTCTGACGGGTGCCAATGAGGATAGCTTCTGTCTTGTTGTCATTAAGCTGAAGTCTATTGTGTGTCATCCAGTTCTTAATGTCCGAGTAACACTCAGTGGTGCGAGTCAACAGGCGCTGTATATTATCAGGTGAGTCACTATCTTGAAGTTGGGTGTCATCAGCATAGAAGTGGTGTTTTATAGAGTGGGAGTTGATGATGGTGGACAGGGGGGAGGTATAAAGAGTGAAAAGAACAGGGCCAAGGACAGATCCTTGTGGAACACCACAGGTCAGGTATGCAGGTTGAGAGTAAGTGCCATTGATGAGAACAGTTTGTTTTCTGTTTGATAAATACGAAGTGAAAAAGGAGAGAGCAATGTCAGAGATGCCAAAAGTATGATGAAGTCTAGAAAGGAGAATACCATGGTCAATGGTATCGAAGGCTGCAGACAGATCAAGGAGTGTGAGGAGAGAGACTTTGCCAGTATCAGTTGTAAGGAGGAGATTGTTGAGAATGTGTAGTAGGGCAGTTTCAGTGCTATGGCACTGGCGGTAGGCTGACTGGAAAGGATTGAGGAGATTGTTGGCAGACAGGTGAGAGTTCAGCTGGTTGAGGATGACCTTTTCAAGGAGTTTTGACAAGAAAGAGAGATTAGAGATAGGCCTGTAATTTTTCAGTTCATTTGGGTCGAAGTTGTGTTTCTTGAGGAGAGGGTGAACAATAGCAGACTTGAAAGAATCTGGGACAGTTCCAGTTTGAAAAGAAGTGTTGATGATGTCAGTGATGAATGGGAGGAGAGTAGGGAGACAATCGGAGTAGAGAGAACCTGGAAGAGGATCCAGTTCGCAGGTTTTGAACGACATGGATCTGATTGTGTTGAAAATTTCTTCTTGTGAGACTGGGGTAAAAGTAGTGAGAGGTGTGCCAGAGAAGGAAGGGTCAGGTGGGCATGGTTGACAGGGTGTCCTGTCAAGCCTGTCACGAAGAGTTTGTATTTTGGTGGTGAAATACTTAGAGAATACAGATGGGAGTTCTTCATTTGTATGTTTTGTTGGGAGAGGTAAGTCTTTTCGTGTGCCAAGGAGATGATTCATGGTTGTAAAGAGTTCTTTTGAAGAAGAGACATTCAGGATTTTGGTTTGGAAATAGCTTGTTTTTGCTGATGCAATGAGGGTGGATACTTTTGTTTTAGAGGCTTGGAAAAGTTGCCTGTGTACAGTGAGTTTGGATTTGCGCCAGCGGCGCTCTGCTCTGTGGCGGGCACGTTTTGCACAGGCGATCTCATGAGTGAGCCAGGGGGTAGGGGGGCGGTCAGGTAAAAAACGGGTTGTGGCTGGAGCATGAGTGTCCAGAAGATGGTGGATAGTAGTATAGAATTCATCGGCAAGGTTATGTGACTTTTCAGAAAGGAGACGGGAGGCATCAGATGAAAATGTGGAGAGGTCGATAGATTTGAGATTGCGTCGAGTCACTGTGCGCGTGGTACGGGAAGGAGGAGAAATGTCAAGAGAACAGAGAATTGCAGAGTGGTCAGATGGAAGGGCTGAAGTTAGACGGGTAGAAAGAACTAAGCAGTTGTTAGTAGCTGAATTGTGGTGATCACGAGAAATGATCCAGTCAAGAATGTGACCTTTTTGATGGATTGGTTCAGAAATGTGTTGAGTCATATTGTGATTGGACCGAGAGTTGATGATATGTCTTGTGTCATAACGGTGAGTGTTGTCATAGTGGACATTGATGTCACCTAGAATGATGAGATTTCCAGGTAAGAGGCAGTAGTGGTCAAGCAGTTGATCAAAGTCAGAGAGAAACGTGGATGTGGTGAGTTTGTTGGCAGAGCTAGGTGGAGGTCGATAGACACAGGAGAAGGTGATGGGGTGAGGGGTGGATTGGAAGGATACTTCAACGTGCTCGAAAGAAGGATGGGAGAAAGGCAGAGACTGCGAGAAAGATAGGCGGGAATGGAGTGAGTCGTTGTAGAGGATGGCGATACCGCCACCTCGAGATGAGCGATGGAAAGAAGCAAGCCTGTAACCACTCGGAGTGAGGCTAGCATGTATAGGTTCATGACCAAGGGGGTTAAGCCATGTCTCTGTGATAAAAGCAATGTCAACGTGCTCATCAGCGATAAAATCGGCAATGACCTCGGCTTTGCCATCTTTGCATATTGATTGAGCGTTAAAAAGGCATAGTTTAAGTTTATCACAGTCATATGGCGGCGGCCGAGGTGGCGAAGAAGGCGGCACCGACGGGACAAAAGACGAAGGCGACACCAGCGGGGCAGAAGACGAAGGCAGCAACGATGGAACAGAAGAAGAAGACAAAGGTAGCACCGGCGGGACAGAAG
>JAPXFY010000012.1:3331989-3336989 GCA_030674185.1 Monoplex corrugatus
AATATCATGGTGATTGGTTAATTATAATTGAAACACTGAACATCACAATCTTGGTACCCAAATCTGGGTAGGTCTGCCCCCATAAGTCTGCACATAAGCCCCATGATCTGGTAAGTTCTTGAAGTCCTACCTAGCCTACGCTCTGCAGGTTACACTTAGCGCACGTTAGAGATCCCTTGACAACAAAAGATCTGTCCCTAAAAAAATTGCTGTAGAAAAACCCACGGTCTATAGTTTACAAAAATAAGAAAAAGCGGGTGGCACATTACTACGGCGACGAGCCGATCCCCGGAAGAATGGCCCGCATTTCACACCAGGAACTTTCAAATGTGACGACAGTAGGAAACCCAATGAAACTGAATCCAACTGATGAGAGTTTTAGCAAATTGAAAACAACACGATGAACTTCCAATAACGGTCAAAACACAATAAACAGAACATAATGTGATAGAGATGGGTTTTGTCATCACATTCATTATCATCACCATCAACAGCAGCAGCAGCAACAACAAAACAACAACGACAGGAAGAACAACAACATCAACAATAACAACATTATATATGGCAACAACAACGAATTATTCTTACTTCGGAGGAGATAAAAACACCCACAGGAACGATGTATTACACAAATGCTAGGGTTTGAATGTTTGTTTGTTGTTTGTTTGTTTGTTTGTTTGTTTGTTTTCCAAGAGGGTTTCATGGCACTCGGATATATCCACATCTGCTCTACCCAAATATACCAGCAAATCATCTTACAGACTCCCCGAGCCTGCGCAAAACCCTATGTGTTTGCAAAGGCTTAAAACAGGGAGGGGGGAGGGGGAGAAAGGATCTATGAAACATTAAGCTGACACCATCAGAATGCTGGAAATATTAGGATGGGCACCGAACGGGTCATTTTCAATGTTATAGGCTGGAATTGAACTCGAGATATCGATGCTTACAAAGAGTTGTCAACAAGACCAAATGAGACATGATCAGGTGTACAACAATCAGAGAAATGGTGGGGACAACACTGATCCTCCATCACATAAAGGGGCAGATGGTAAAATGGTTTGGACACCTCACGCCTGTGCCAACCTCCCACCCGGCCCATCGTGCATACAACATGTGATTGACAAGGTACACAGGCAGACCAAGATCTGATAGCTCGAGTTCAATCCCAGCCCGCAACATTAAAAGCTGTCCTGTTGGCTGTCCATCTTAATGTTTCCACCGTTGTGCTGGTGTCGGCTTAGTGTTTCGTAGGTCTACTGGCCTGTTCACTGCCCATCTTAATGTTTCCATCATTCTGCTGGTGTCAGCTTACTGTTTCATAGGTCCACTGGCCTGTTGGCTGCCCATCTGAATGTTTCCGTCATTCTGGTAGTGTCAGCTTACTGTTTCATAGGTCCACTGGCCTGTTGGCTGTCCATCTTAATGTTTCCATCATTCTGGTGGTGTCAGCTTACTGTTTGATAGGTCCACTGGCCTGTTCACTGCCCATCTTAATGTTTCCATCATTCTGGTGGTGTCAGCTTACTGTTTCATAGGTCCACTGGCCTGTTGGCTGCCCATCTGAATGTTTCCGTCATTCTGGTGGTGTCAGCTTACTGTTTCATAGGTCCACTGGCCTGTTGGCTGTCCATCTTAATGTTTCCATCATTCTGCTGGTGTCAGCTTACTGTTTGATAGGTCCCTCATCTCCCTTTCTCCCGTTTCAAGACCTTGCTAGGGTTTTGTACAAGGTCAGGAAATTTGTCAGGTAATGGCTGGCAGATTTGCGTGGAGCGTATATGGAGTTTACCATCAACCAAGAAAGACCTGGTCTCAATCCTAGGTAGAACTCCGTAGTATCAAGATTATTATCATCATCGTCATTATCACCATCACATTGTAAAAAACTGTGGCCAATAAAGTGGCGTAGAAAGTGGGACAGAACAAAGAAAAGGAGGTGGGTGGAGGGGGTGGAGGTCACAGAGGAATTGTGGCTACAATTCTCCCTAAGTGCAATGATCCTAAAACAATCTGTGTCATCGTGTTTTTCAGTTTCGATTACAATAGAATCCGTGAAGAATCTTGACAAAATCAACCTGTTCTTGTTTGATTCACGTCTTATGCTGTATTATAAAAGTCCTGGAAGAAACAAATAACGAGATGGTCAAGCCATTCTAACAAGGTTTCTTTTTATACACACATTCTTACTAAAATTCAGATTGTATAATTCCCAAGGTTATTGTGATCTTGAAGATGCATCAGATGAAATAACTTTGACATGCATCGAGAACAATGGTAGACTGAGATTACAGAGAAAAGAGAATAAAAATATTTTCAAAAACTCCTCAAAAACTTTCTTTTTTGTTTGTTTGTTTGTTTGTTTGTTTGTTGTTTTTTTGTTTTAGGGGGGGGGGGGGTGCGGGAGGTTGCCCTTGCTTTGACCTTGACTTCTTGTCCTCGAAAATTACGCATTCAGGACAACTGTGCGCTGCAAACCTTTGACAAAATTTGGGAAAGGTCAACCCACAAAGAGGCTGAAACATCTTGCTAACATCTTTTTGTGTCACAGGAGAGAGAGAGAGAGAGAGAGAGAGAGAGAGAGAGAGAGAGAGAGAGAGAGAGAAAGAGAGAGAGAGAGTATACACAACATATACACACACATACACACACAGAAACACACACAGCACACACACACACACACACACCACACACACACACACATCACACACACACCACACACACACACACACACACACACACACACACAACACACACACACACCACACTTCCCAGGTAATGTAAAACAATTTCCCTTTCGAGGAAAAGAAGCGAAAAAAAAAGAATATTGTGAAAGAAAGGGTAAGAGAAACTGATGTCACAGTCTGACCAATGCTGTTTGAGCGAACAAGCGAGAGAGGAGAGAGGGGGGGGGGGGGGAGGAGACAGAAATAGAGAGACAGACACTAAATAGAGACAGAGACAAAGACAGAGGCACAGAGATACAGAGAGAGAGACAGAGAGAGACAGAAAGAGACAATCGAAAGAGACACAGAGAGACAAGGAGAGAGAGAAAGAGAGAAAGGAATGGAGAAATAGAGAGAGAGACAGATATTGTGAGAGAGATAGAGAGAGAGGCAGAGAGGGAGAGAGAGAGTGAGAGAATATGATGAGAGAGAGAGACAGACAGACAGACGGACGGACAGGCAGACAGAGACAGACAGACAGACACAGACAGACAGACAGACAGCAGACACAGACAGACAGACAGGCAGGCAGAGACAGACAGACAAGACAGACAGACAGACAGACAGAGACAGACAGACAGCAGACACAGACAGACAGACAGGCAGGCAGAGACAGACAGACAAACAGCACAGACAGACAGACAGCAGCAGAAACAGACAGGCAGAGACAAACAGACAGGCACAGACAGACAGACATCAGACATCAGACGCAGACAGACAGGCATACACAGACAGACACAGACAGACAGACAGACAGACATCAGACGCAGACAGACAGGCAGAGACAGACAGACAGACACAGACAGACAGACAGCAGACAGACAGACAGCAGACACAGACAGACAGGCAGACAGACAGCAGACACAGACAGACAGGCAGAGACAGACAGACAGCCGAAAAAAAAAACCATGATGTAAACAATACGATAATTCTGTGATCTGTTTAATACACACACCGACATTTCATCAAAACAACACCATATACACACACAAAACTTTGCTGAAACTCCTAACTTGGACACACACATTGCAGTGTGCAGTTTGGTCAGAAGGGGCTCATCACACTCAGACAAGCCCTTATACGCTCTGCCCAAACCTGTCAGTAATTATCTGTCAGTCTCCTTAAGCCTGCCCAAAACGTTATGGCTGGCAAGGTATTGAAATAGACAAAAAGACGAGGGGGGGGGGGGGGGAGTTTAGAATATTCATTATCATCATCATGTGCCTTGCCGCATGACGTTGGCCATCAAGGCCCTCCATACGAATCTATCCTTTGTTGCTGCAAGTATACCTCTTAGCTTTCGTGTCCCCACCTACTCTACAAAACTTATATTTTCTACCTGGGTCTACCTGGTGCTTTTTTCCCTCCAGCTTTCCTGTTATGACCAGACGCTCAAATTTCTTTTGCTTCATAAAATGTCCTTTCGATGTTGCTTTTCTCTTTCTACTTTTCTTTATTAATGTTCTTTTTGTGTTTGCTTCTTTCGTGGCTGTCTCGTTTGTTTTCTTTGCTGTCCTTGGAACTCTTCTTCTTCTTCTTCTTAGAAACCACATTTCAGCTGTCTCAATCTTGTTATGACTTTGTGTGTTGACTGTCCAGGCTTCACATTCTAATGGTAATACTGGTTCTACATTACATTGAAAACACTGATGTCAGTTGATAGACACTTCTTGGTAAGAACTCTTTTCATTTTCTTGAGAACATGCAGCGACAAGGGATAGATTCGTACGGAGGGCAATGATCGCCAACGCCGTGTGGCAGGGCACATGACGATGATGATATGAGAACATTAAGAAACAGTAAGTTAACACCACTAGAATGATGGAAACACTAAGATGGGCAGTGAACAGGTCAGTTTTATGATGGATAGTGGAGGTTATAAACAAGGTATCATGCGTGCAGATTTTAATGGAAACCCAGCGACCATTATCATAACACACTACACACCAGTAGAAGGCAACGACGAAGCAGAAGAACATTATGCCACACTCACCAATGTCATCAACAACTGTCCAAATCATGATGTAATCATTGTTCTTGGTGACTGTAACGCACATCTGGGTGAAGGTTCAGTGAGATACACATACCATCAACATACAAACAACAATGGTGAACTGCTTCTAAGATTAGCAGAGGAAACGCAAAATGGTTATAACCAACACCAACTTTCTGAAAAGAATGGGCAAGCTGTGGACGTACATATCTGACATAAGTGGAAGAAGGACACAAATAGATTACATTCTTATCAACCGGAAGTGGAAGAACACAGTGAAAAAT
>JAPXFY010000012.1:3341989-3346989 GCA_030674185.1 Monoplex corrugatus
ATGTAAACATTTGTCACTGACCATATCTATGTAAACATTTGTCACTGGCCATATCTATGTAAACATTTGTCACTGACCATATCTATGTAAACATTTGTCACTGGCCATATCTATGTAAACACTTGTCACTGACCATATCTATGTAAACATTTGTCACTGACCATATCTATGTAAACACTTGTCACTGGCCATATCTATGTAAACACTTGTCACTGACCATATCTATGTAAACATTTGTCACTGGCCATATCTATGTAAAAATCTGTCACTGGCCATATCTATGTAAACACTTGTCACTGACCATATCTATGTAAACATTTGTCACTGACCATATCTATGTAAACATTTGTCACTGGCCATATCTATGTAAAAATCTGTCACTGGCCATATCTATGTAAACACTTGTCACTGACCATATCTATGTAAACATTTGTCACTGGCCATATCTATGTAAAAATCTGTCACTGGCCATATCTATGTAAAAATCTGTCACTGGCCATATCTATGTAAACATTTGTCACTGACCCTATCTATGTAAACATTTGTCACTGACCCTATCTATGTAAACATTTGTCACTGACCCTATCTATGTAAACATTTGTCACTGACCATATCTATGTAAACATTTGTCACTGACCATATCTATGTAAAAAAGTGTCTATGATCATATCTATGTAAACATTTGTCACTGACCATATCTATGTAAACATTTGTCACTGACCATATCTATGTAAACATTTGTCACTGACCATATCTATGTAAACATTTGTCACTGACCATATCTATGTAAACATCTGTCACTGACCATATCTATGTAAACATCTGTCACTGATCATATCTATGTAAACATTAGTCACTGACCCTATTTTTGTAAACATTTGTCACTGACCATATCTATGTAAACATTAGTCACTGACCATATCTATACTCCTAATCATAATTTAAGGGCCACTTCTTCCTTCCTCTCTAATTTTAAGTTGAAATAATTGACAATGTTTAGAATTGATTCTATGTTTTATTTCATCATTTCCACACCTGTTTTGGAAAAAGAAATTAGCACAATGACCCATTAGTGAACAGCACATGCATTTAAAGGAACATCCCCCCTTTTCAAAAAACAGAAAGTGTCAGATTTGGCCAATCTGTTTTCAATATCGCGTGTGTCCGCCCCGAGCCTGGATGCATGCTTCACAGCGCCGATGCATCGACCCCACAAGGGTACGGAGTGTGTCCTGAGGGATGGCCGCCCACTCGATCTGCAGGATGTCGACCAGCCTGGCCAGGGTGCCCGGTGGGGGGTGGTTGTCCCTGATGCGCCTCCCGAGCACATCCCAGAGGTGTTCAATTGGGTTCAGGTCAGGTGAGCACGCTGGCCAGGCCATACGGACGACTTCATGCTGCTCCAGGAAGTCGGTCACAAGGCGTGCTCGATGCGCAGGTGCATTGTCGTCCTGGAAGATGGCGCCTTGACCAAGGTCCACAAGCGCAGGCAGTGCCACGGCCGCCAGAACCTCGTCCCGGTACCGGACCCCGTTCAGGATGCCGTCAATGGGGAGCAGGGGGGTCCGGGTACCACGGCTCATGCCACCCCACACCATCACCGACCCGCCGCCGTACCGGTTATGCTCTTGGACAGTGGCGTCAGCGAACCTCTCCCCTTGACGTCGCCACACCCGAGCCCGGCCATCGTTAAAGGTCAGGGTGAACCTGCACTCATCCGAAAACAAGACCCGGGCCCACTGTTGCCTTGTCCAGGTCACGTGCTCCCTGGCCCAGGTCATGCGGCGCACTCTGTTGACCGGTGACAGCACGGGTCGGACGGCCGGTCTCCGTGACCTCAAGTTTGCCTCATGTAGCCGTCTTCTCACCGTGCTGCAGCTGATGTTAGCACATGTTGCGTCCCTCAGCTGACCCCTCAAGGTCACCGCAGTGGATGCCCTTTCCCTCAGGACGGAGAGGGCAAGGTAGCGGTCTTGCTGTCTTGTCGTTACTCTGGGTCGACCCGTGTGACGCCTTTCCTGGACTGCTCCAGTCTCATTGAAGCGCTCCAGCAGTCTCTGGATTGTGGAATGCGACACTTCAAGTCGTCTAGCAACTTCCCGCTGCGCTAGGCCTTCATCAAGCAGAGCGAGGGCTCTCCCCCGCTGCTCATCCGTCATCCGTCGTCTTGCAAGCATGGTTAAAACGAACCAAGAACGGGTCCTTTTTATCCTCGTCTGCGGGCAACTTTGGCTGGAGTAGTGTTCAAAAAGGGCTTGCCTTGCACGTGCAAAGCGAATTTTGTCGCTACCTTGCCTGCGTCGTCAGAGAGACCCTGCTGAAGATTCGACAATTTCGTGTGGAAATTGTCTTCCTTGGGCCGCCCATTGCAAATCGGCAAATCCCCAAACACGTGCCAAAAGGAAACTGCAATGTTGTCTGAGCTCTTATCCATTCAGTTACGGCAACGAATTGGAGAAAAGAGTAAGAGAAAATAGGTTATTTCTCCTTTCAAAAATGGACTCAAAAACGTTCCTGGCCCTTCAATAATGACGTGTAGTATATGTAAACATTTGTCACTGACCATATCTATGTAAAAATCTGTCACTGACCCTATCTATGTAAACATTTGTCACTGACCCTATTTTTGTAAACATTTGTCACTGACCATATCTATGTAAAAATCTGTCACTGATCCTATCTATGTAAAAATCTGTCACTGATCCTATCTATGTAAAAATGTTCACTGACCCTATCTATGTAAAAATATTCACTGATCCTATCTATGTAAAAATATTCACTGATCCTATCTATGTAAAAATATTCACTGATCCTATCTATGTAAAAATGTTCACTGACCATATCTATGTAAAAATGTTCACTGATCTTATCTATGTAAAAATATTCACTGATCCTATCTATGTAAAAATATTCACTGATCTTATCTATGTAAAAATATTCACTGATCCTATCTATGTAAAAATTGGTCACTGACCCTATCTATATAAATAATTGTCTATGATCATATCTATGTAAAAATCTGTCACTGACCCTGACTGTGAAAATGAACCACAGGACACATCATATTTAACACCAGGAATATATGCATGAAACATCAGCCTAGTGTAGTTGTCAGCACAACCCACTAAAGCCTGGAAGGCTGTGGGTTCGAATCTCCATCAGTCCTGTCAGAATCATTTGAGTGTTTTTAGCCCCAAGTGGCTCCTACTCAAACTTTCAGTGAGCTATGGGCTCATTGGGAAAACTGGGACCACACAGTCGAGTCTCATCCTTTCACGGATACGTCATTAACAATAATGCTGGAAACTTCTGACCAGCACCGCATGTGTCTGTATCTCTAGGGCTTGTCTGATGCGAGGATATATTATAGTATGAGAGTAAGCGTAGAGTACAGTCCTATCATTCTGTCGTAATCCTAGATGTAACTCCATAGCATGATGATTACCATACCTATCGTCTTCATCATCATAACGTTATAAAAATTATGACAACTTCTACAGCCATCAAGGTGATGTGGAAAATGGGACAGAAGAAAAAGTCAGCACAAATGATGAAATCGTCTAAATGCCATGATCCTTCTAAAAAGACAAAAAAAGGAAAACAGAAAAAAAAAAACATGCATCACTGGTGTACGACTATGACCACATATAAATTACAGAAAATAAATATGCACTAATGAAAACGCAGATACATGTTTTGATCGATCACAACGTCAACAACAAACAATAGCAAGATGAGCAAGCCATTCTATCATTCTCTCTTTTTATACAAAAAATAGTTTCCTCAATGGTCCATACCTTTCATTTGGTAAAGATCCATTTACAAACACTAAAGAAAATTAGCTAACACATTTGTGGTCGCGGACACGTAGACAGACACACAGACAGACACACAGACAGACACGTAGACAGACACACAGACAGACACACAGACAGACACACAGCTCTCTCCAGTCGATACGAAACAACCTCCTTTTATTGTTTTCTTAAAGAGAAACTGCAAAACATGCAATCTGATATTCGTATAACAGATCATATTACCCATCTATTCTTTTACACCCCACCCCCCAACCAACCAACACACACACACACACACACACACACACACACACACACACCACGCACACACAACACAACACACACATACACAACACAACACACACATACACACACACACACACACACACACACACACACACACACACACACACACACACACACACACACACACAGAGTCAATTCCACAAGAACTAGAAACAATGGACTGTGACACTAACGGCATGCCATAAAACAATGTCAAAGACCACAGAATAACGTTGTGACCAAATGCCAGAATCTGCCTGTTGTAAGTCTGTCTAGCATGGAACACCACAGCATTCCAGTCTTCACACACTGTGCATGTACATGTAGGCCTGTCTCCATCACTACGCCTACTTCTGTATTCCATTCAGACTACAAACACAACTCACCACACCATCCAGGCATCACACCCTGATTCTGCCAGCTTCCATTCTACCGTTCCGTTTACATTTCATACAGACAAACAGTCACTGCACCCACATGCCACTCTCTGATGATTGTGTTCAATTCCGTTGTCCAATATTGGCCTACACGCTGTTCCATTCAAAATACATAACACAATGACATTGTCCAATATTGGCCTACACGCTATTCCATTCAAAATACATAACACAATGACATTGTCCAATATTGGCCTACACCCTGTTCCATTCAAAATACATAACACAATTCCATTGTCCAATATTGGCCTACACCCTGTTCCATTCAAAATACATAACACAATTCCATTGTCCAATATTGGCCTACACGCTGTTCCATTCAAAATACATAACACAATTCCATTGTCCAATATTGGCCTACACGCTGTTCCATTCAAAATACATCACACAATGACACAAACGTCCCACTCTCCTTTTGTTTTCCAGGTCCATAGCGTTCCAACACACAGTTCAAAATGCCCAACATTGACACACACCAACC
>JAPXFY010000012.1:3351989-3354489 GCA_030674185.1 Monoplex corrugatus
AGTATCTGTTTTACTTCATCTTCTTTTCCAATTTATTCCATCTGTGAAACTAGTAGCCTTCTACGGTTTTTTTTGTTCTTCTAGAGACGTCATGTTTTGTTGGTTGTTGTTGTTGTTGTTGTTGTTGTTGTTGTTGTTGTTGTTGTGTCGTGTTCTGAATCTTCAGCAAAAAGACGAAAGGAGGGAAAGGTATTAGATTGTCATACAGTGTGTGTGTGTGTGTGTGTGTGTGTGTGTGTGTGTGTGTGTGTGTGTGTGTGTGTGTGTGTGTGCGTGTGTGCGTGTGTATGTGTGTGTGTGTGTGTGTGTGTGTGTGTGGAGAGAGAGAGAGAGAGAGAGAGAGAGAGTGTGTGTGTTTGTGGGTGTGAGAATGTGTGTACGTGTGTAAATGTGTGCGTGTTTACGTTGTTTGTTTGTGTGTATATGTGTGAGTGCGTGTGTGTGTGTGTGTCAGGGGAGGGGGGGGGGAGTGTATGCACATGCTTTGTGTGTGTATTTGTGTGTGTATATATACAAGTGTGTATGTGTAAGTGCGTATGCCCCCCACCTCACACACAACCAGGGCAATGTGCACACACACATCAGGGATAACAAAAAATGAACACTACTGGCAATGCCATAAAAAAGAATGAACACTACTTGGCAATGCCATAAAAAAGAATGAACACTACTGGCAATGCCATAAAAAAGAATGAACACTACTGGCAATGCCATAAAAAAGAATGAACACTACTGGCAATGCCATAAAAAAGAATGAACACTACTGGCAATGCCATAAAAAAGAATGAACACTACTGGCAATGCCATAAAAAAGAATGAACACTACTGGCAATGCCATAAAAAAGAATGAACACTACTGGCAATGCCAAAAATGAATGAACACTACTGGCAATGCCAAAAAAAGAATGAACACTACTGGCAAATGCCATAAAAAAGAATGAACACTACTGGCAATGCCATAAAAAAGAATGAACACTACTGGCAATGCCATAAAAAAGAATGAACACTACTGGCAATGCCATAAAAAAGAATGAACACTACTGGCAATGCCATAAAAAAGAATGAACACTACTGGCAATGCCATAAAAAAGAATGAACACTACTGGCAATGCCATAAAAAAGAATGAACACTACTGGCAATGCCATAAAAAAGAATGAACACTACTGGCAATGCCATAAAAAAGAATGAACACTACTGGCAATGCCATAAAAAAAGGAATGAACAACTACTGGCAATGCCATAAAAAAAATGAACACTACTGGCAATGCCATAAAAAAAATGAACACTACTGGCAATGCCATAAAAAAAATGAACACTACTGGCAATGCCATAAAAAAAATGAACACTACTGGCAATGCCATAAAAAAGAATGAACACTACTGGCAATGCCATAAAAAAGAATGAACACTACTGGCAATGCCATAAAAAAGAATGAACACTACTGGCAATGCCATAAAAAAAATGAACACTACTGGCAATGCCATAAAAAAAATGAACACTACTGGCAATGCCATAAAAAAATGAACACTACTGGCAATGCCATAAAAAAGAATGAACACTACTGGCAATGCCATAAAAAAAATGAACACACTACTGGCAATGCCATAAAAAAATGAACACTATAGCCTAAATGCAATGCAATATAAAAAAAATGAACACTACTGGCAATGCCATAAAAAAAAATGAACACTACTGGCAATGCCATAAAAAAAATGAACACTACTGGCAATGCCATAAAAAAAATGAACACTACTGGCAATGCCATAAAAAAAATGAACACTACTGGCAATGCCATAAAAAAAATGAACACTACTGGCAATGCCATAAAAAAGAATGAACACTACTGGCAATGCCATAAAAAAAAATGAACACTACTGGCAATGCATAAAAAAAAATGAACACACTGGCAATGCCATAAAAAAAGATGAAGAAAAACGTAGACACAGAAAAACAGAAAGAGAAACTTCAAAATCTTTAACCACAACACTTTGCTCCTCAAGACTATTAGCAGTAGTTCTCAGAGCGCGACGTGGAGAGGGGGACACATACACGTGTGCACATACACACACGTGCATACACACACAATAGTCCTTCCTAATCCACACACATATTATAAGCATATTAATACAAACACAGAAAAGGAAAACAATACAAAAAGAAACACGCGGAAAGACAGAAAGGCAACAGAAATATGGATAAACGATCACAGAAAAAGCAGACAGACAGACAGAGAAACAGACAAATAGACAGACAGACAGAGATAGACGGACAGAAACACACGGAAAGACAGAAAGCCAACAGAAAAAATGGGTAAACGATCACAGAAAAAGCAGACAGAGAGACAGAGAAACAGACAAATAGACAGACAGACAGAGATAGACGGACATAAACACACGGAAAGACAGAAAGCCAACAGAAATATGGATAAACGATCACAGAAAAAGCAGACAAAGAGACAGAGAAACAGACAAATAGACAGACAGACAGAGATAGACGGAC
>JAPXFY010000012.1:3364489-3366989 GCA_030674185.1 Monoplex corrugatus
GTCTCTAATGGTTTGGCCAACTGCAGCGGAATATCCGCTGTTACGCCTCCGAAGAGTTAACATGTGTACAAACCTGCTACTACTAACACCAACACCACCCCCTCCCGTGTGTATACGCTATCAGAATATGAAATATTCATGCACGCCAAAGATGTCTAAGTCATGTCATGGCTGGCTTATGGAAACAGTAAAACACCCAGCATGCAGTTAAAGATCCTGTAAGTCATGTCAGTGGCTGGCTTATGGAAACAGTAAAACACCCAGCATGCAGGTTAAAGATCCTGTAAGTCATGTCAGTGGCTGGCTTATGGAAACAGTAAAACACCCAGCATGCACGCCCACCAAAGATACAGACTGTACATCAACATAGTGCAGTGTGGTCAGCTCACCTAACAGCTTGAGTTCTCCGTGCTCCACTAAAATGTCTGATTATGTCTAATGCACAGTCTGTTTTTGTCTGTTAATCAATCTCTACAGAAATTTGAAAATGTTGCTGCAGGACTCGTCCTGAGAGCTTGCGGCTATGACAATTCGACATGCCTGATGTGTACGCTCCACAGGCTTCCTGTTCAACAGAGTATTAGATACAAGGTTGTTTGTGTGTGTCACAATGCTGTCTCTGGTATTTTGCTCCTGCTGATATCTCTGAAATGAGAGAGAGAGAGAGACAGAGAGAGACAGAGAGACAGAAGAGAGAGAGAGACAGAGAGAGAGAGACAGGGGAGAGAGACAGAGACGAGAGAGAGAGTTTATATGCAGGCTTTATATACAGGCTTAAGGCATGTGCCACGGTCACCATACACATGGCATCATGGCATCTGTGACGTTAGTACATATGGAATTCATTCCAAACGCGGAGACGTCATCTTGAGAAACTGAAACTGAAACCGAAACTGAAACTATGGCTATTTCAAAGGGGTTTACAGAACAGCGCTATACAAGGGTTCATGGTTATGTAACACAATGACACATCAGCACAGACGGCTAGGGAGCACGGTACACTACACAAGTCTCAAAACAAGGTCATCTTTATGCGGAGCTCAACAAAGTCCTAATTATAAGGACAGGGCCAACGGGTCAGGAGGCCTACATCAGGCGGATGGAGTCACACCAAATGGCCTTCAAACATCAACCTGCTTCACAACAATAGTGTCAACATATGAGAAACAATAGTGTGTGTGTGTGTGTGTGTGTGTGTGTGTGTGTGTGTGTGTGTGTGTGTGTGTGTGTGTGAGAGTGAGTGAGAGAGAGAGAGAGCAAGAGCGAGAGAGAGAGAGAGAACGTGCTCTGTGTATGTGTGTGTGAAAGAGGGTGGGGGAAGGAGAGAAGGAGAGAGAGAGAGAGAAGGGGGGAGGGAGATAGAGACAGAAATAGAAAGAGAGAAACAGAGAAACAGAGAGAGAGAGACAATGTGCTCTTTTGTGTGTGTGTGTGTGTGTGGTGTGTGTGTGTGTCACTGAGAGAGATTTTGCTACGTGTGTGTATGTGTATGTGTGTGTGTGTATGAGTGTGTGTATGTGTGTGTGTGGTGTGTGAGAGAGAGAGAGAGAGGGAGAAAGAGAGAGAGAGAGGGACTGTGTATCTGCTCTGTGTGTGTTCGTATGTGTGTGTGTGTGCGTGTGCGCGCATGGGCGCGCGCGCGTGTGTGTGTATGTGTGTGGTGTGTGTGTGTGTGTGTGTATCTGTGTATGTGCGCGCGTGCATTCAGGCTGGAAAGAGATGCAGGTGAGAGGGAGGGAGGGATCAGAGGACAGGTGTGGATTTAGGCTGACACGTGAGATGACAAGCCATTTGTTTGGGTAAGCTGCTTCCCTATTTTCTTTGTCCCTCACCACCTCTCCCCTCTCTCCCCCTCTCTCTCCTCTCTCTGTCTCTCTCCTCCCTCTCTGTCTCTCTCTTTAATATCTCTCCCCCCCACCCCGTCTCTCTCTCTCTCCTCTCTCTGGTCTCTCTCCTTCCCCCTCTCTCTCTTCTCTCTGTCTCTCTCCTCCCCTCTCTCTTTAAATATCTCTCCCCCCACCCCGTCTCTCTCTCTCCTCTCTCTGTCTCTCTCCTTCCCCCCTCTCTCTCTTCTCTCTGTCTTTCTCCTCCCCCTCTCTCTCTCTCTTTAAATATCTCTCCCCCCCACCCCGTCTCTCTCTCTCCTCTGTCTCTCTCCTTCCCCCCTCTCTCTCTTCTCTCTGTCTTTCTCCTCCCCCTCTCTCTCTCTCTTTAAATATCTCTCTCCCCCACCCCGTCTCTCTCTCTCCTCTCTCTGTCTCTCTCCTCTCTCTGTCTCTCTCCTTCCCCCCTCTCTCTCTCTCCCTCTCTCTCCTCTCTCTGTCTCTCTCTTCACCCCTCTCTCTCTCTTTAAATATCTCTCCCCCCTACCCCGTCTCTCTCTCTCTCCTCCCCCCTCTCTCTTTAAATATCTCTCCCCCCACCCCGTCTCTCTCTCTCTCTCCTCTCTCCTCCCCTCTCTCTCTTTCTTTAAATATCTCTCCCCCCACACCCCGTCTCT
>JAPXFY010000012.1:3376989-3381989 GCA_030674185.1 Monoplex corrugatus
TATGACAGTTTGTGTAGAGTAGAGCCCTGTCACGCCTGATTGATGCCAGGATATATTGTGACAGTTTGTGTAGAGTATAGCCCCGTCACGCCTGATTGACACCAGGATATATTGTGACAGTTTGTGTAGAGTACAGCCCCGTCACGCAGTCTCAATCCTAGATGGAACTCCATAGCATCATGATTATCATCATCATCGTCATCATCGCGTTGTAAAACCTGTGTCAGCTTCTGCAGTCATTAAGGTGGCGTGAAATGGGACACAAATGGGGTGGGGGTGGGGTGGGGGTGGGGGAGATGAACACAAATGAAATCTTCCTAAGTGCGATTATCATAATAAAAACAACAACGATAACAACAGGAAAAATCTCTCTCTCTCTCTCTCTCTCCCTCTCTCTCTCTCTCTCTCTCTCTCCCTCTCCCTCTCTCTCCCCCATCACTGGAAATAGTTGTGATCTCTCTTGGAGTACGGCCCTCTCTGTCTGTCTGTCTGTCTGTCTGTCTCTCTCTCTCTCTCTCTCTCTCTCTCTCCCTCTCCCTCTCTCTCCCCCATCACTGGAAATAGTTGTGATCTCTCTTGGAGTACGGCCCTCTCTGTCTGTCTGTCTGTCTGTCTGTCTGTCTGTCTGTCTCTCTCTCTCTCTCTCTCTCTCTCTCTCTCTCTCTCCTCCCATCACTGGAAATAGCTGTGATCCCTCTTGGAGTACGGTCCTCTCTCTCTCTCTCTTCCTCTCTCTCTCTCTCTCTCTCTCCCCTCTCTCTCTCTCTCTCTTCTCTCCCTCTCTCCCTCGTTCTCTCTCTCTCTCTTAAATATTGGTTGTAATTAGCCCAGCTCCCAATGTCAAGATTGTGCAAGCAGGCATATGAGATGTTACTGAATCAGTTAGATTCGGGTAAACAAAACTGGGCATATTTCGTTAAGGAAATGTTAACCACACATGGATTTGATATTGTGTGGATGTGCCAGGATTTATTTCAGAATTTAGGGATAGACTAGTTGATTCGTACAAACAAAACTGGCATGCTCACATGGAAGAATCTGATCATCGGCACACTATTTGTCCCATGTGTGATGCAGAGGCAGAACAGAAGATGAAATGCATTTTTTGTTTGTTTGCAAGTCGCATGAAAGTATACGACAAAAATGCATAATCTTTGATGAGGGCATTTCGAGTCAAAGGGTCATTACCAGAATACTCATGACTGAAGACGAAAAATATCAAAAATCCCTCGCGAAATTTATCGCCCTTGCTTGGGAAAGTCGGAGAAAGAAAAACAACACAGCAATAAATTAATGTAAGTTTATCTCCAGTGAAGATATCACTTTATACTGTTCTTATGTTTATTTGCCGGATTTGGGTCTTCCTCTTACTTACATGACTAATTACGTCGGGTGGTCAACTGTTTCTCCAACTTTTTGTTCAACTTTTTTCCTTCAATTTTTTTCTTGATCATTAGGAAAAAAATTCAAATGGATGTAATGTCAGCCATGACTATATTTATAAATATTTATTTCGCGAAAACGTCGCCGTAAAATTTAATGACTTTGTTTTATGCTCCTTGCCACAAGGACAAAAATGTCAATGGCAATAAACCATTTTCAGTTTCAGTTTCAGTCTCTCTCTCTTTTCTCTCTCCCATCACTAGAAATAGCTGTGATCCCTCTTGGAGTACGATCCTCTCTCTCTCTCTCTCTCTCTCTCTCTCTCTCTCTCTCTCTCTCTCTCTTCTCTCTCTCTCTCTCTCTCTCTCTCTCTCTCTCTCTCTCTCACCACTGGTAATAGCTGTGGTCCCTCTTGGAGTACGGCCCTAAAGTGTAACAATCCAGACCATTTCAGAAAAATTGGCTGATGTTCATATTCTTGGTTTTAAAGCTTCGAAATGAAATAAACAATCTGAATGTGTGTGTGCGTGCGTGCGTGTTGTGTGTGTGTGTGTGTGTGTGTGTGTGTGTGGTGTTGTGTGTGTGTGTGTGTGTGTGTGTGTATGTGTGTGAGTGTGATTGTGTGCGAGTGCCCGCACGCGCGTGCGTGCGATCCCCAACAACTTACACTTCGTGAGGAAAAAACAACTATCATCGTGTTTTCAATTATTTACATTTCTGTATCAGCCGACAAATGTGAACAGGTCAAAACACGCGATCTGTCCAAAAACTGAGTCATTAGTCTGTCGATATGTGAGTGTGCGTGTTACAGTGTACTAAGCATGTGCGCGCTATTGTCTGATATCTACACGCAAAATCCGTGTCACTGTGTGAGAGGCGTCAAAAGGCACCGAGTCGTTTACCTACGAAGTCCGTGTGACTGTGTGCGAGGTGTCAACAAGCACAGAGAGGTTTTACACAACGAGATCCGTGTGACTGTGTGCGGGCTGTGAATAACGGAAGTCGTCACTGCACGAGCTGGACTTCATTGATAACACGGCTCACTTCCGACACGCGTGACTGTCACTCTCTCCACTTCCTGCATTTCGTCACTCGCTGTGTGTGTTCCCTTTATATTTTAACATTAAACCCGTTTCTTCTGTCTGTTCAACACTTAATCCACACGCAGCGGTAGAAAAAAAAGCAGACGATAGGGGAGGGGGGACGTATTGCATGGCATTGCAACGTATTGTGCTGTATTGAATTGTATTGTATTCTTTTGCATCGCATCATGCATTGCATTGAAATGTATTGCATTGCTTTGTATTGTATTGTATTGCATTACATCGCATCACATCAAGTGTATTGTATTGTACTATACTGTGCTGTACTGTATTGTATCGTACTGCATTGTATTGTATTCTATTGCACTGTACTGCATTGTATTGTGTTGTATTGTATTGAATTCTATTGCATTGTACTGCATTGTATTGTGTTGTATTGTATTGATTCTATTGCATTGTACTGCACTGTATTGTGTTGCATTGTGTTGAATTCTATTGCATTGTACTGAATTGTACTGTGTTGTATTGTATTGTATTGTATTGTATTGCATTGTGTTTTGCTATGTTCACAATCGGCCCTATAAACTTAAACTGTCCTAGGAACATGGCATCGTTACAATGTTTCAATTTTTTGTTTTATTTTGTTTTTCTGTGCCATTTCCTGTTCCACGTTTATGGTCATGAGATCTGGGACAATTTTCACAATAATATGACGACGACGAGATGATGATGATGATGATGAGGAGGAGGAGGACGGCGAGGGGGGAAGACGAAGAGGATGAGGATGATTATCACGATACCATGGAGTCCCATCAAGGATTGAGGCTGCGTGTCAGGGCTGCACTCTATGCTTACTACCTTAGCATATTATGGTGTCAACCAGGCTTGAGAGTTACAAACACCTGCGGTGTAAATAAGAAGATTTGACTGTCAAACTACTGCATTACTGTCTTAACATCACAATGTTCTTGACGTTTGTGAGGTGCAACGAGCATTCTCCGACATGTATAATTGCGCTATATATACAAATGAAAGTATCATTATTATATTATTATCATTATTATTATTATTATTATTATTATTATTATTATTTATGTTATTATTATTATTATTATTATTTGTTTATTATATTATTATATATTGTTATTATTATTATCATTATCATTATTATTAATAGTGTTGTTGCTGTTGTTATTATTATTACTGTTGTTGTTGATAATGTTGTTTTATTATCATTATTCTTATCGTCATCATTGTTTATTATTATTACTACTCTTGTCATCATTTTATTGTTATTGTTGTGTTATTGATGTTGTTGTCATTATCACTATTGCTATCATCATCGTCATTATCAACAACTCATCGATACGGCTGTGTTTCAATCCCCCGTTTGTTCACACATTAGTTGTTATTTCCAGAGTTATTCAAAGTGTTCGTCCTTATCTTTTGAGACTGTTTTGTCAGCTGGTCTGATGTTTGGAGTATGAAGTTTTGTTCAGGCTGGAGTCATCACACCCAGGCAATTCCTTACGCGCTTCTTCCAAATCGGTCAGCAACTGTCTCTCATACTCTTTAAGTCTGCCAGAAGCCCTATGCACAGGCAACGTCTTAAAATAGGGAAGGGAGAAGGAAGCTATGAAACACTAAGCTGACACCACCAGAATGATGGAAACATTAAGATGGGCAACCAACAGGTCAGTGGACCTATGAAACACTAAGCCGACACCACCAGAATGATGGAAACATTAAGATGGGCAACCAACAGATCAGTGCACCTATGAAACACTAAGCTGACACCACCAGAATGATGGAAAAAGTGTCGTCCACAGACTGGTCAGTGGACTATGATATAATGGGCTGACATCACACCAGGAATGTGTCCTTACGGCTCCAAATCGGTCAGTGTCTATCATACTAAGCTGCACAGAATGCATGAAAACGTTTAAAAATGGGAAAAGGTCAGAGGAGCTATGAAACACTAAGTTGACACCACCAGAATGATGGAAACATTAAGATGGGCAACCAACAGGCAGTGGACCTATGAAACACTAAGCTGACACCACCAGAATGATGTAAACATTAAGATGGGCAACCAACAGATCAGTGGACCTATGAAACACTAAGTGACACCACCAGAATGATTGAAACATTAAGATGGGCAGTCAACAGGCCAGTGGACCTATGAAACACTAAGCTGACACCACCAGAATGATGTAAACATTAAGATGGGCAACCAACAGGTCAGTGGACCTATGAAACAGTAAGCTGACACCACCAGAATGATTGAAACATTAAGATGGGCAACCAACAGGTCAGTGGACCTATCAAACACTAAGCTGACACCACCAGAATGATGGAAACATTAAGATGGGCAGCCAACAGGCCCAGTGGACCTATCAAACACTAAGCTGACACCACCAGAATGATGGAAACATTAAGATGGGCACCAACAGGTCAGTGGACCTATCAAACAGTAAGCTGACACCACCAGAATGATGGTAAACATTAAGATGGGCAACCAACAGGTCAGTGGACCTATCAAACACTAAGCTGACACCACCAGAATGATGGAAA
>JAPXFY010000012.1:3386989-3389489 GCA_030674185.1 Monoplex corrugatus
TGGGCATAAACATGATGCAGAAGGCATGGGCATAAACATGATACAGAAGGCATGGGCATAAACATGATACAGAAGGCATGGGCATAAACATGATACAGAAGGCATGGGCATAAACATGATACAGAAGGCATGGGCATAAACATGATACAGAAGGCATGGGCATAAACATGATACAGAAGGCATGGGCATAAACATGATACAGAAGGCATGGGCATAAACATGATACAGAAGGCATGGGCATAAACATGATGTAGAAGGCATGGGCATAAACATGATACAGAAGGCATGGGCATAAAGATGATGCAGAAGGCATGGGCATAAACATGATACAGAAGGCATGGGCATAAAGATGATACAGAAGGCATGGGCATAAACATGATACAGAAGGCATGGGCATAAACATGATACAGAAGGCATGGGCATAAACATGATACAGAAGGCATGGGCATAAACATGATACAGAAGGCATGGGCATAAAGATGATACAGAAGGCATGGGCATAAACATGATACAGAAGTCATGGGCATAAAGACGGGAGGAAAAAATCTTACAAACTTGCGCTATGCTGATGATACTGCGCTGCCAGCAGAAAACATTACCAGCATAAAAAGAATTCTATACAGGGTAGATGCTGCAGGCAAAACGGCAGGCTAAACTTGAACGCCAAGAAAACAAAAGTGTTACACATCAAAGGCAAAAGACATGAAAACAATCATGACGTCACAATCAATAAAGTTCCTTCAGATGTGTTGATGATTTCATATATCTTGGCTCTGTAAAAACTGATGATGGAACCTGCTCCAAAGACATCAAAATAAGAATTGGAATGGAAAAGCGAAAAATGGTCCAACTCAACAACATCTGGAAAAACAGAGGCATACCAAATGGCCTGAAAGTTATACTTTTAAAACGTTTGATCTGGCCAGTGAAGATTTATGACGGCGAAGCCTGAACTCTGAGAAAAACTGACCGCAGAAGAATCGAGGCAGCAGAGATGTGACTTTACAGGACACTAGTACGTGTCAAATGAACAGACAAAAGAACTGATGAAAGTGTCCTGTAATAACTTGACACCATCAGAAAACTACCAGCAGACATCAACAAGAGAAGACTACAATACACTGGCCATGTCTCACGCTATAAGAACACGGACTGTCTTTCAAGGAAAACACAGGCACAAAGGAAGAAAGGCAGACCTCCACTCTCACACATAGAGTACATTTATAACCAACATCTGTGGCCTAACTATTCAAGAAATTGTCCACAAAAGTCAAGACCGAGGGGCCTGGAGGGAGATGGTGGTGTCCAGATGTGCAGTGGCCAACACTGAACCCGGTGACACCGACAGGTGAGATACATTATTTAAATAATCATAGAGAAATGGCCAATCCCTTACACACACCCGGCGTTCTCTGTCTCTCTCTGTCTCTCTTCTCTCTCTCTCTTCTCTCTCTCTCTCTGTCTCTGTCTCTCTCTTCTCTCTGTCTCTCTCTCTCTCTCTCTCTCTCTGTCTCTCTCTCTTCTCTCTCTGTCTCTGTCCTTCTCTTTCTCTCTCTCTCTGTCTTTCTCTCTGTCTCTCTCTTCTCTCTCTGTCTCTTCTCTTTCTCTCTCTCTCTTCTCTCTCTGTCTCTCTCTCTCTCTTCTCTCTGTCTCTCTCTCTCTTCTCTATCTCTCTCTGTCTCCCTCCTCCTCCTACTCTGCGCGAGCGCGTATGTGTATGTGTTTGTGTGAGTGTATCTGTGTGCGTCTCTCTGTCTCTGTCTCTGTCTCTCTCTGTCTGTCTGTCTCTCTCTCTCTCTCTCTCTCCGTCTGTCTCTCTCTCTGTCTCTCTCTCTCTCTCTTTCTCTCTCTGTGTCTCTGTCTGTCTGTCTCTTTCTCTCTCTCTCTCTCTCTCTCTCTCTCTCTCTCTCTCTCTCTCTCTCTCTCTCTCCCTCTCTCGTGTAGATCAGGAAGAGCTAGCTATGAGACATGTCCAATGAGACCTAATGCTACAGTTATGTTCACTGCTCATCTTACAGCTCCAATCATGTTGGTGATTTAGCTTAATGTTTCACTGGTCCTTCCACCATCTGATATACAATTTCGTTCTGTAACCTCGAGAATTCCCGAGTTCACATCCCAGACGAGCCACCAACTCACCTACAGGAAGCTGGTGGAAAAGATGAGGGAATCAAAGGGTTAAGTTTTTGCAGTTGGTAGATAGTGTGCAGGAGTCAAAGGGTTAAGAAAATAGTATCTTCACCTAGTTGATAGCTGAGGCTTTGTGCATTGACGGGGGAGGGGGGGGGGGCTTTCTGGTATGTCAGTCGAGTTTATACAGAATAGCTAGTTGTGTTGTGATTCTGACCTTTAATTATTTATGTACCTACTTTATACACATGTTCCTTTTTCTGAAGATACGATTCACAGATACACATGTCATTTACATATAACCAAGATTATTCCAGTGGTAGGCTGATACAATACCAGTATAACGTATAGACTAGGTAAAACATAGGCT
>JAPXFY010000012.1:3399489-3401989 GCA_030674185.1 Monoplex corrugatus
TAATGTATATTTAATACTTTATAATTAATGTACATTTAATACTTTATAATTAATGTTTGTTTAATACTTTATAATTAATGTATATTTAATACTTAATAATTATGTATATTTAATACTTTATAATTAATGTACGTTTAATACTTTATAATTAATGTTTGTTTAATACTTTATAATTAATGTATATTTAATACTTATAATTAATGTTTGTTTAATACTTTATAATTAATGTTTGTTTAATACTTTATAATTAATGTATATTTAATACTTTATAATTAATGTATATTTAATACTTTATAATTAATGTATATTTGATACTTTATAATTAATGTATATTTAATACTTTATAATTAATGTACATTTAATACTTTATAATTAATGTATATTTAACACTTTATAATTAATGTATATTTAATACTTTATAATTAATGTACATTTAATACTTTATAATTAATGTTTCAAATATCAACGTCGTCCTTTAACACTTTGACTCCCGCACCCTATCCACCAACTGCAGGAAACTGGTGTTTACGGTGAGGGTTCAAGGGTTAGTTTCCTCTGCTAGCATGGTTGACAATGCAGGATGCTGGTGGACAGGATGCGGGAATCAAAAAGTTAAATGCCACCGTCGGGATGACGTAAAACCTTTCTACGAATTCAAGCGAAAGAAGGGGAGATTTTGAGTATGGCTTGACCACTTAGTGTTTCCTGCTGTTGCTAGCGAACTGGCATTTCTGTTTTTCAGCCCACAGAGCATGGCACTGGCTCACATTACAGACACAATCAATGCTCAACCTGTTGCTTTCTCTTTCACCTATCGTGTTGCTGTGTCATCAAATGTTTTTGTCTGAAGTGTATTGAGTGTCTCATTGTTTGGAAGATTCCACATCCATACATAATAACATTAACTGGAATGTGTGCTTCCAGCTAAAACATTGCTGTAGCCTTCTGTCCACATCAAGTACATTGACACCAGATGTGTTCTTAAAAATGATAATAATGACGATAATGAAGAAGAGAAGAAGAAGAAGAAGAAGAAGAAGAGAAGAAGAAGAAGAAGAAGAAGAAGAAGAAAGAATTAATAATTACAATATTTATATAGCGCAAAATCTTGATAAAATCAAATCTAAGCGCTGAAACAGACACATACAAACGCACGCACACACACGCGCACCACACACACACACACACACACACACACACACACACACACACACACACACACACAGAGACACACACACACACACACACGCATGGCTATAAATGGGGAGAAAGAATAAAAGCAATGGAAAATTATAGAGAGCATAGAAGAAGAAGAAGAAGAAGAAGAAGAAGAAGAAGAAGAACAAGAAGAACAAGAAGAACAAGAACAAGAAGAACAAGAACAAGAACAAGAAGAAGAAGACGAAGAAGAAGAAGAAGAAGAAGAAGAAGAAGAAGAAGAAGAAGAAGAAGAGAAGAAGAAGAAGAAAGAAAGAAAGAAAGAAAAGAAAGAAAGAAAGAAGACGAAGAAAAAGAAGAAAGAAGAAGAAGAAGAAGAAGAAGAAGATGATGATGATGATCACACCACTACTCTACTACTACTACTACTACTACTACTACAGCTACTACTACTACTACTACTACTACTACTACTACAATTAGTACTACTACTACTACTAACAATGATAATAACAATAAGAATAATATATAATAATAATAATAATAATAATAATAATAATAATAATAATAATAATAATAATAATGACAATAATAATATTAGTAATGATAATAACAATAATGACGACGAGAACATCAACACTGATCACAACAGCGATATATACTACACGTCATTATTTAAGGGCCAGGAACGTTTTTGAGTCAATTTTTGAAAGGAGAAATAACCTATTTTCTCTTACTCTTTTCTCCAATTCGTTGCCGTAACTGAATGGATAAGAGCTCAGACAACATTGCAGTTTCCTTTTGGCACGTGTTTGGGGATTTGCCGATTTGCAATGGGCGGCCCAAGGAAGACAATTTCCGCACGAAATTGTCGAATCTTCAGCAGGGTCTCTCTGACGACGCAGGCAAGGTAGCGACAAAATTCGCTTTGCACGTGCAAGGCAAGCCCTTTTTGAACACTACTCCAGCCAAAGTTGCCCGCAGACGAGGATAAAAAGGACCCGTTCTTGGTTCGTTTTAACCATGCTTGCAAGACGACGGATGACGGATGAGCAGCGGGGGAGAGCCCTCGCTCTGCTTGATGAAGGCCTAGCGCAGCGGGAAATTGCTAGACGACTTGAAGTGTCGCATTCCACAATCCAGAGACTGCTGGAGCGCTTCAATGAGACTGGAGCAGTCCAGGAAAGGCGTCACACGGGTCGACCCAGAGTAACGACAAGACAGCAAGACCGCTACCTTGCCCTCTCCGTCCTGACGGAAAGGGCATCCACTGCGGTGACCTTGAGGGGTCAGCTGAGGGACGCAACAGGTGCTAACATCAGCTGCAGCACGGTGAGAAGAC
>JAPXFY010000012.1:3406989-3419489 GCA_030674185.1 Monoplex corrugatus
GTTGTTGTGTTGTTGCTGTTGTTGTTGCTGTTGTTGTTGTTGTTGTTGTTTTGTCATTTTGTTGTTGCTGTTGTTGTTGTTGTTGCTGCTGCTGTTGTGCTGTTGTTGTTGTTGCTGTTGCTGTTGCTGTTGTTGTTGTTGTTGTCGTGCTGTTGTGCTGTTTGCTGTGTTGTTGTTGTTGTTGTTGTGTTGTGTTGTGTTGTTGTTGTTTGCTGTGTTGTTGCGCTGTTGTGCTGTTGTTGTTGTTGCTGTTGCTTGTTGTTGTTGTTGTGCTGTTGTTGCTGCTGTTGCTGCTGTTGTTGTTGTGTTGTTGTTGTTGTTGTTGTTGTTGTTGTGTTGACAATGAAAGCGGGCTGTGTTACAACAGCAACAGATTCAAGGTCTGATGTCTTGTGTTCAATCCCAGCCCACAACTTGACAACACCACTGGTCTGTCCACTGCCCTATACAATCATTCCGCCTGGTGTGCGCGCAGTGTCTCATGGGTCCTAACAATATATTGTCATAACCAGTCGCCATGGTGTATGGTAATGCAACGGAACTACCGACTGGAAGGTTGTGGGTTCAATCCCCATCAGTACCTTCAAAGATCATTGTGGGTTTCTCGGATCTAACCGGCTCCTACCCAGAGTGGGCGTGCTATGGGCTCATTGGGAAGACTGGAACCACACAGTCGAGTCTCATCCACTTCAAGGATGCGTCTTTGAGGGTGTTGCTCAAATCTTCTGACCAACACCGCAGGTCTCTGTATCTCTTGGGCCTGGTTAACGCCAGGATATATTATGATAGTAAGCGTAGAGTACAACCCTGTCACACAGTCTCAATCCTAGATGGAACTCCATAGCATCATGATTATCATCCACATCGACATCATCATCATCGCATAATGAAAACTATTTCAGCTTCTGTGGCGTAGAAAATGGGACGAAAAAAAAGAGAAAAAAAAGCAACATATTGTCATAGTTTCTTTAACACTGTATTATCATAACTCTTTAACACTGTATTATCATACTCTTTAACACTGTATTATCATAACGCTTTAACACTGTATTATCATTACTCTTTAACACTGTATTATCATAACTCTTTAACACTGTATTATCATAACTCTTTAACACTGTATTATCATAACTCTTTAACATACACTGTATTATCATAACTCTTTAACACTGTATTATCATAACTCTTTAACACTGTATTATCATACTCTTTACACTGTATTACATAACTCTTTAACATTGTATTACTCATAACTCTTTAACATACACTGTATTATCATAACTCTTTAACACTGTATTATCATTACTCTTTAACACTGTATTATCATAACTCTTTAACATACTGTATTATCATAACTCTTAACAACTGTATTATCATAACTCTTTAACAATGTATTTCATAACTCTTTAACACTATATACCATAACTCTTCAACATACACTGTATTATCAAACTCTTTAACTACACTGTATTATCATAACCTTTAACACTGTATTATCATAACCTTTAATACTGTATTATCATAACTCTTTAACATACACTGTATTATCATAACTCTTTAACACTGTATTATCATAACTCTTTAACACTGTATTAGCATAACTCTTTAACACTGTATTATCATAACTCTTTAACACTGCATTATAATAACTCTTTAACATACACTTATTATCATAACTCTTTAACACTGTATTATCACAACTCTTTAACACTGTATTATCATAACTCTTTAACACTGTATTATCATAACTCTTTAACACTGTATTACATAACTCTTTAACACTGTATTATCATAACTCTTTAACACTGTATTATCATAACTCTTTAACACGTATATCAATCTTAACTATATCATAACTCTTTAACACATGTATTATCATAACTCTTTAACACTGTATTATCATAACTCTTTAACACTGTATTAGCATAACTCTTTAACATGTATTATCATAACTCTTTAAACACTGTATCTATCATAACTCTATTAACACTTGTATTATCATAACTCTTTAACATTGTATTATCATAACTCTTTAACACTGTACTTATCATAACTCTTAACACTGCATTATCAAATCTTTAATACTGTATTATCATACTCTTTAACACTGTATTATCATAACTCTTTAACACTGTATTATCATAACTCTTTAACTTGTATTATCTAACTCTTTAACACTGTATTATCATATTAACTGCATTATCATAACTCTTTAACACTGTATTATCATAACTCATGCTTATCATAACTCTTTAACACTGTATATCATAACTCTTAGTAATGCATATCTTAACTCTTAACACTGTATTATCATAACTCTTTAGTAATTATAGTACTCTTATCTATATTAACTCTTAATTATTATCATACTTGAATGATTATCTAACCTTTACACTGTTTATCAAACTCTTTAACACTCTATGATCATAACTCATCTGTTTCAATATGACGGTAATGGTTGACTTGTGTTTTGCTTCCTGTGTCTGTCTTTGTCCCTGTTTTTTGTGAAGTGCATGGGGCTCTTGTGAGATGAACTGTCATGCAAGTCGTCATTATTATGTTTTATCATTATCATCTGTTATTGTTCTTTCTTCTTCTTCTTCTTTTCTTCTTCTTCTTAGCATCATCATTATCATTAACATTTATTAGCATCATTATTTTTATCATTATTATTTCATCATCATCATTAGTTTTGTTATTTTGATATCATAATATCATTATTATTATTTTATTATTGTTGTTATCATTATTTATAATTTCATTATTTAATTATTTATTATTATTATTATTATTTCTTTATTATTTTATTATTATTATTATTGCCGTCATCATTCATCACTATTATTACCATTAATTCTTCTTTTTCTTCTTCTTCTTCTTGTATTTTTCATTATTATTATCTTATTATTATTATTATCATTATTATATTATTATTATTAATTCATTATCATTTTGATAAGCCTGAATTCTGTTGGATTCGAGTTATTCATCTCCTTTTTTCTATATCTGCAATAAAACACTTTTCTTTCAACATTCCAAGATCTTCTGTCACTGTCATGTCAGAATCCCTGTGTCACACTAAGCGACCGACTATTACGGTAAAACCAACACAAATATCATTCCAGACTTCAAGAAAAAAAAACTGTCCATGACAAAATAGACACTATGCTTACTTTGTTATGAAATCACAGTCAGTAAGAATGTCCTCTCTTACTCACGACATATAGAAATAACAATCTGGATTTTTCGTATACTGATATCAGAGATATCTTTTACAACAAGAATAATGATATTATTCCGGTATCCAGCTAATTCTGATCTCCAGTTGGCAGATTGTTAAGAAATGTTTATTAATTGATGTATGTTTTTATTATCAGATCTCCAGTTGGCAGATTGTTAAGGGAAATGTTTATTAATTGAATGTTATGTTATTATCAGATCTCCAGTTGGCAGATTGTTAAGAAATGTTTATTAATTGATGTATGTTATTATCAGATCTCCAGTTGGCAGATTGTTAAGAAATGTTTATTAATTGATGTATGTTATTATCAGATCTCCAGTTGGCAGATTGTTAAGAAATGTTTATTAATTGATGTATGTTATTATCAGATCTCCAGTTGGCAGATTGTTAAGAAATGTTTATTAATTGATGTATGTTATTATCAGATCTCCAGTTGGCAGATTGTTAAGAAATGTTTATTAATTGATGTATGTTATTATCAGATCTCCAGTTGGCAGATTGTTAAGAAATGTTTATTAATTGATGTATGTTATTATCAGATCTCCAGTTGGCAGATTGTTAAGAAATGTTTATTAATTGATGTATGTTATTTATCAGATCTCCAGTTGGCAGATTGTTAAGAAATGTTTATTAATTGATGTATGTTATTTATTATCAGATCTCCAGTTGCAGATCGTTAAGAAATGTTTATTAATTGATGTATGTTATTATCAGATCTCCAGTTGACAGATTGTTAAGAAATGTTTATTAATTGATGTATGTTATTATCAGATCTCCAGTTGACAGATTGTTAAGAAATGTTTATTAATTGATGTATGTTATTATCAGATCTCCAGTTGCAGATTGTTAAGAAATGTTTATTAATTGATGTATGTTATGTTATTATCAGATCTCCAGTTGACAGATTGTTAAGAAATGTTTATTAATTGATGTATGTTATTATCAGATCTCCAGTTGACAGATTGTTAAGGAAGTGTTTATTAATTGATGTATGTTATTATCAGATCTCCAGTTGCAGATTGTTAGGAAGTGTTTATTAATTGATGTATGTTATTATCAGATCTCCAGTTGGCAATTGTTAGGAAGTGTTTATTAATTGATGTATGTTATTATTTGACAATGTTATTCCATTGTTCTCAAATTATTTGATGTGATTGTTCCCCTTCTTCCCTTCGAACTCTACCCCCCCCCCCTCCTTTTTTTTTTTTTTGTCTAAAATTTCTACTATGAACAGACATTAAATAAAAGATTCCTTCCTTCCTTCACATAAAGAAAACAAAGCAATACAGGTTTAAATCGTAAACATATGAACCACGTTACAGTACTTGTACAGGCGTGAGCCAGTCTACAGGTGGTGAGAGAACATGATACGTGAATCAACGTTACTTCTCCTACATCTTACTGAGGATCTTGATACATGTATTTGTGGAATTTATTTCAATAATGACAATACTGGTGAAAATATTTATACAGTGCAACTTGCAGTAAAGCAAGATACCAATCACTCTGCACTTTGCAGAAAATATATGCATCATCATCATGTGCCCTGCTGCAGGGCGTTGGCCATTACGGTCCTTCATACGAATCTATCTTTTGTCGCTGCAATTACATCTTCCACCCTCTCTGTCTTCATCCATTCCGTAAGTCTGTCCAGTATTTTCTCCCTGGGTCTACCTGGTGCTCTTTTCCCCTCCAGGTTTCCTGTTGTGACTAGGTGCTCAGATTTCTCTTGCCTCGTCAAATGTCCTATAAAATGTTGCTCGTCTTTTTCTAATCTTCTTCATTAATGTTGTTTTTGTGTTTGCCTTTTTCACGATTGTCTCGTTTGTTTGTTTGCCTGTTCGATTGTTTGGGTTTTGTTGTTGTTGTTGTTGTTGGTGGTGGTGGTGGTGGTGGTGGTAGTGGTGGTGGTGATGGTGTTTTATTTATTTTTTTAATTTTTTGTTTGATTTTTGTTTTTTGCTGTCCATGTACCTCTCAACATTCTTCATAGAAATCACATTTCAGCTACCTCAATCTTGTTTTAACTTTGCGTGTTGACTGTCCAAGCTTCACATCCGCACAATAATATGGGTTCTATATAACACATAAATAAATGTGTGCATAAAGGTGTAAATCAACAACAACAAAAAACCAAGATGAGCATGGTGTGACGAACAACAGGGAAGGAATCAACTGTCTCCTGTTGGTGTGACGTGAGACATGTCAGTTATGAACAAATAGACATCCACCAACACTCACACAAACACACACAGACATACAGACATCCACCAACACTCACACAAACACACACAGACATACAGACATCCACCAACACTCACACAAACACACAGACATACAGACATCCACCAACACTCACACAAACACACACAGACATACAGACACACATGGACGTAAACACGTGCGTAAACTTCCAACCGTCTAAACAGGAAATCACGCGGGCGAACGCGCAGACGCTGACGCAGGTTTACGAACAAATCGATCCAATATACACAAATAGACCTGGCTGACACAACACATCAGACAAGTACAACGCACAAGGAAGACTTCACACAAGTAGCTGTATGACGGACACAGGAAGACAACACAAGTAACAGTATGACGGACACAGGAAGACAACACAAGTAACAGTATGACGGACACAGGAAGACAACACAAGTAACAGTATGACGGACACAGGAAGACTTAACACAAGTAACAGTCTGACGGACACAGGAAGACTTAACACAAGTAACAGTCTGACGGACACAGGAAGACTTAACACAAGTAACAGTCTGACGGACACAGGAAGACTTAACACAAGTAGCTGTATGACGGACACAGGAAGACTTAACACAAGTAACAGTATGACGGACACAGGAAGACTTAACACAAGTAACAGTATGACGAACACAGGAAGACTTAACACAAGTAGCAGTATGACGGACACAGGAAGACTTAACACAAGTAGCTGTATGACGGACACAGGAAGACTTAACACAAGTAGCAGTATGACGGACACAGGAAGACTTAACACAAGTAACAGTATGACGAACACAGGAAGACTTAACACAAGTAACTGTATGACGGACACAGGAAGACTTAACACAAGTAACAGTATGACGGACACAGGAAGACTTAACACAAGTAACAGTATGACGGACACAGGAAGACTTAACACAAGTAACAGTATGACGGACACAGGAAGACTTAACACAAGTAACAGTATGACGGACACAGGAAGACTTAACACAAGTAGCTGTATGACGGACACAGGAAGACTTAACACAAGTAACAGTATGACGGACACAGGAAGACTTAACACAAGTAGCTGTATGACGGGATAAGTTTAAGGGATACGTATTTAGAGTCTCCTTAACCCTTTCATTCCCGCACCCTGCCCGTTTGCATGCTGCTAGCAAAGCAGAAGCTTAACCATTTGATTCCCTCAACCTATCCACCAGGTTCCTGCAGGAAACAAGATGGTGAAGCCCCAACCCCCCTCCCCACCCCCCAAAAAAAATCAAAGACTGTGCAAGGTCTTTCCTTCACTTCCCCAGTGATAGGAAGCACATGAATCAGTAACCACCACAGACCCAACAGTGAACAACCTACATACATCTTAGGAATCTGAAAAACACGAAATAGAATCAGAACGCGTATTTAATACAACCAGACAAGGCAGGCGCAAATTTTCGGCCAACTGGCCTTTGTCAAGCGTGAATGTAAGATCACAAACAAACAACAAATACAAAATTATGAGAAAAAGACTGAAACTTCCCTGTTGCTTCGTCCAGTGGGAGAAGAGGACTAAATGGACTAAAGAGGATTTAGTATGGACTAAATGGACTAAACAAGACTAAAGAGGATTTAGTCCTCTTCTCCCACTGGACAAGTTTTTAGTCATGTTTTTATTATCCATTGTTTGGTGTTTGTGGTCTGTTTGTGACCGTGCGTTCGCGCTTGACAAAGGCCGGTTGGCCGAAAATTTGCGCTTGTCTTGTCTTGTTTTGTTGAATACGCGCTTATATTGGTTTTCTTGTTCTTCTGGTTTTTGTATTTGTTGTTTGTTTGTGATCTTACATTCACGCTTGACAAAGGCCAGTTGGCCGAAAATTTGCGCCTGCCTTGTCTGGTTGTATTAAATAAGCGTTCTGAATCTATTTTCGTGTTTTTCTGGTTCTGTGTGCTTGAACGCGGGCAGTGACACTTGTCTTGGAGTACTCGTACATACATCTTGTCTGTCAGACAACATACTCAAGACAATATCGTCTGTACCACTGTCAACATTTGGAGGGGATCATCGGACTGGGCGACACTGGTGAACTTACGTCTGTAGACTGCAGTTTGCTCAAGAGGGATTTTAATTACAACGTTTGTGCATTGTTTTAGTTTCTATTATTTTGATACAAGCAGATCAACAGTAGATTATAAAGTTGGAAGATGACCGTACCAGAGTGGTGTATCACAAAAACAATAACTGTTTGGATTCTGTTTGGAGAGTGCAGGTTGTTCAAGAGGGATTCTTCGTACTCGAACAGTTTCATATTCGTTCACCCAAATTTACCAGCAATTATCTGGCAGATTTTCAGAGCCTGCGCAAAACCCTATGTGCTGGCAAGGTCTTGAAATGGAGAAGGGGGAAGAGGGACCTATGAAACCCACACATGACACCATCAGAATGATGGAAACATACAGGTGGGCATCCAACAGGCCAGTTTCTGATGTTGTGGGTGAGGACTGAACTCGAATACTGACGAGATGTTGGAATCCGGCCTATCAATACACAGCCATGACGTTGGCCATCCATGCTCTATCAAAGTAACCACCAGCCCAGTAACACTGTTGGCCATCCAGGTTTGAACACAAGACCCCGGTATCATCAGCAAGGCACTCTCCAAAATAAGGTAAAGGCCACTACTAAATTACATGAACAAGGAAGAAAGAAAGAAAGAAAGAGAGGAAGAAAGAAAGAGAGGAGAAGAAAAGGGAAGAAAGAAAGAGAGAAGAAAGAAGGGAATGAAAAGAAGGAAAGACAACAAAGAAAAAAGTGAAGAAGAAAAAGAAAAAAAGCAAAGAAAAACAAAGAAAGAAAGAAAAAGCCAGGAAGAAAAAAGAAAAAGACAGGAAGAAAAGAAACAGAAAGAAAGAAAGAAAACGATGAAAAGAAAAAGGGAAGAAAAGAAAGAAAGAAACGAAGACAAAGAAAGACGATGAAAGAAGAAAGGAGAAAGACAGAAGAAACAAGAAAAGGAAAGAGCGATGAAGAAAGAAAGAAAAAGAAATTGGCAGGAAACCCTGGAACATAAGTTGGTCCACGTGTTGGTATCTATACCATCAGAAAAAAAATTCATTCATTCAATACTCTCTTCCACAACAGACCAACACGCCAATCATTTCAGACTTCAAGTTCACATTACTGAAACCTCTCTTACTCAAAGACAGTATATAGTCCCATCAGAACATCTTACTGCTAATCCTTGGTTACTCCACCAATTCACCAGAACTATTATCCCACACAAAACCCGCTACACAAGTTCAACACATGTCTTTCAAAACCAAGAGCAGACAATATCAAAACAAGCATCTCCTTTATCGGTAGTAACTGAATACACTCCATACCATATCAATCACTACATCACTAAAAAAAAGTTTCAAACAAATAGTTCAAAATGTCTGCTTGAATACGTAAATATTAATACATCCTTTCAATCATTACACACTAAAAAAGTCTTAACGCAGCTTACCATTTTGTAACTGAACAGTTAACGTAATTATTATCTCTTTAAAATCCCTTTTCCAGATCTATGTACACTTGCTAATAAAATCTTTAGTCAGCCAGTTCTATTACACCTTTACGCTATCATCCTTTCCATATCAAAAGACTAAGCATCTTCTTTTTACTTCCTATTGATTTGATTTTTGTCCCTATTCATGATTTGTTTGACTGTTGTGTGAGTTACTGTTGACTTATGTTCATCACAGCGTTAGAGTTGTCATGTCTATTTCCCCCATCCGCCATGTTTGTTCTTTATTGCTTATTTCACTTTCTTCTTCTCGAATGCTTCTATTTTTCTATTTGATAATACAATTGTTGTTGTTAGGGACTGATATGTATTGCTTCACGTGTGTCTGCTTTTATTTCATGTATATCAATACAGAAAGTGATATTGTATCATAACACACTTGACTGATTATATGTACGGAAAGTGATAATTTATCAGAACAGACTTCACTGACTAACATATACAAGGAAAGTGATATTTTATCAAACACACTTGACTGATTGAACATATACGGAAAGTGATATTTTATCACAACACACTTGACATATAAATATAACACAAACGAATGACAATTTACGATTGACATATATCGGAAAGTGATATTTTATCACAACACACTTGACTGATTGACATATAAAGTGATAATTTATCACAACACACTTGACTGATTGACATATAGAAGTGAATTTATCACAACACACTTGACTGATTGACATATACGGAAAGTGATAATTTATCACAACACACTGACTGATTGACATATATAGATATATATACGGAAAGTGATAATTTATCACAACACACTTGACTGATTGACATATAAAGTGATAATTATTACAACACACTTGACTGATTGAATATAATATAGGAAAGTGATAATTTTATCAGAATTGTTTTTTTATACGTTTTATGACGTGGCAAGTGCTATTGTAAATCTATTTTCATATGCGTTGGTTGTCTCCCTCCGCTCCCCTTCTTCTTATTCTTAAATCTCCCTTCGCTTCATTCTTTTTCTTTGATTCTAAGTCTGTAATTTACATTTCAATGTATAATAACAATACCAATAATCACTAGCGATATTGTTATATTGTTGTTGTTGTTCCCGTTGTTATTGTTTTGGGGTCGACATTTATTTATTCACATGTGTCTCCTTTGTCTCTCATGCTTTTGGAAAGTCCATGGACCTGACACTCATGTATTGCCACATCTCATTTTATAAGCTTTCTTTAATTTTATATGTTGCTGTTTTTTCTTGAAATGCTGGTATTCTGTGTGTACAGTGGCAAGCACTAGCCTTAAGACAGGTCCAACGGGACCTAATACTATTATTCTTAAGTAATAAAGTATTCTGAAGTTTGAAGTCTACATACAAAATAATATCAGCATTAAGACATGATCTAGTAGCACCTAAAATGTGAAAACAAGTTTTAAAATGTGAAACGAATTACAATATGAGCATAACAATTTAAGTAAAACACATAAAATGTAAAAACAAATAATAAAACGTGAAACAGGTTACATTTAGGGAACTAAGAAGGCAGGGGGCCCCATCAAACGTCATGTCGGTGTGAGCTATATAAGGTGGCTATCTATACAGCCTCATAAATCATCCCCTTACGGAATTTCTACTGTTCACACGACGGCATTCTTGCATACAGACGTGTGTACCTGTTTTACGGCCTGTGTGTGTGCGTGTGTGTGTGTGCTTACTCATGCCTACTTTATTCGTCCGCTTGTACCAAAAGGTGTTGCCGTGAGATGGAAATATAAAATGATGAGGTGGTGTGGGGATTATTTATACACTGCCCCTAATTGGGTGTGTTGCTTCATAACTCTCAACTACCCACTCTTTTGAAATTGTGAAATGATGAAATGGTGTGAGGCTGTGCACTTATAAGTCAAAAACATTTCAGAATCGTTATGTGCATCATGGGCAGTGTCAGGCCTATCCTAAAGTTCAAACCAACACAAACAAAAAAAGCAACCAACTAATCAAGCAAAAACCAACCAAACCAACCAACCAACCAACCAACCAACCAACCACCAGCTAAAACGAAACAAAATAAAAGGCACCAACGGCGGTCAAGAAGTCTTGTCATCAAATTCGATCATTTTTCTTCAACAAGATTTTCAGCCCTGAAATACTACTTCACGTTTTCCCTAAACACAAAGAATACTTATGTTTAAATACAAATAAGTACTTCATTTAGAACTGCCTGCGTATTTCAGTGTTATTTTTGTTTAAGCCCAGCCGACTGCGTAGAGCCATATCAGGGCTATAACCGTTTCAAAACATACACAATACTTCAACAGGGGAAAAGAGAGAAGAAAATAAACACACATATCAATGTATGAGTACAAATAAAACAAAAACAAAAGCAAACAAAAAACCAAACTGATTTTACCTCTATCACTAACACCAGAAACATTCTCATAAACACATGTACAATTCTTTCAATAAAGGGCCTACTTCATAGCTTTTCTTTTAATTTATCAGTATTCCATTTAACCAGCTATCTAAAATTTTCAGAAACATGACATCTGTCTCGTTTTAGATGAGTATATCAAATACACTGTTTTTTTAATCAAGGAAGCCGACATATTTATAAAACTGCTGTCATTCGCTGTCTTCAAAAATTGATAAAAAAAAAGATAAAATGAAAATAGAAGTCAATGCACGCAGACTGTTTCCTAAACGCTATTTTACATGTTTGAAGCCATTCTTCTATCGCTATTTTATCGTAGATAATAATGATGATGAAAATAATAATAGTAATAATAATAATAATAATAACGGCACTACTACTATTACTACTACCATTATTATTTTTATTCTTGTTCTTCTTCTTCTTGTTATTGTTGTTGTTGTTAACAAGAGGGTTAACTATATACGTCTTCTTAACAGGTAACTGTAGAAGGTAAGAGTAGAATTGTACATTAACCATGTGTGTGTGAGAGAGAGAGAGATAGATAGACAGAGAGATAGATAGATAGATAGATAGAATATAGATAGATGAGATAGATAGATAGATAGATAGATAGATATATAGATATGATAAAGAGAGAGAGAGTGAGCACAAGGCTGTTACAAACAACCTAATCAGCTGATCGTGTTCAAGACCTAGCTGACCCCAGCCGGCACCACTGACCCAACACGACCCTCACACACACCACACACACACACACACACACACACACACACACACACACACACACACACACACACACAACAAACCACAAACACAAACACACACACACACACACACTGACCACCCTCAGTAGCCACATTTAAAAAAAATAAAAAAAAAAAAACGCCTGACAAGCAAAACCACCTGGCCGACACAGGGGTGTAAAAAGAAAGAAAAGGTGCTTACCTTTGAAAATAATGCAGGAGAAACAACCCCAGGGCGATCTGATTTCGCCACAGTCCGGCACGTGGGCAGTCAGTGAAAACAAGGATCATCAGGGGCACAACAAAAGACGGTAACTCCTGC
>JAPXFY010000012.1:3429489-3436989 GCA_030674185.1 Monoplex corrugatus
ACCTCAAGACCTAGCCATCGCATACTATTATGGTTTTGCGCACGCTCGGCGAGTCTGCCAGAAACTGCTGGCAGATTTGGGTGGAGCTCATATGCAATTACCCGAATGCGAGGGATCCATCTTGAACAAACTCCAAACTCCAGACAATGTCGCCCCATAACCCCGAGTTCGTAGGGGAGTGAGGTGGTAGATACCTCAAGTTTTCTTGGGAGCCAGCATTACCAGGGCGGTGCCCATCTCCTCTTCCTCGCAGATTTATCTTTCCCGAACTGTGAAGACAGTCAGGTACCCATTGACAGCTGTTTGACCTTTCCCGAACTGTGAAGACAGTCAGGTACCCATTGACAGCTGTTTGACCTTTCCCGAACTGTGAAGACAGTCAGGTACCCATTGACAGCTGTTTGACCTTTCCCTAGCTGTGAAGACAGTCAGGTACCCATTGACAGCTGTTTGACCTTTCCCTAACTGTGAAGACAGTCAGGTACCCATTGACAGCTGTTTGACCTTTCCCTAACTGTGAAGACAGTCAGGTACCCATTGACAGCTGTTTGACCTTCCCCTTACTGTGAAGACAGTCAGGTACCCATTGACACTGTTTGACCTTTCCCTAACTGTGAAGACAGTCAGGTACCCATTGACAGCTGTTTGACCTTTCCCTAACTGTGAAGACAGTCAGGTACCCATTGACAGCTGTTTGACCTTTCCCTAACTGTGAAGACAGTCAGGTACCCATTGACAGCTGTTTGACCTTTCCCTAGCTGTGAAGACAGTCAGGTACCCATTGACAGCTGTTTGACCTTTCCCTAGCTGTGAAGACAGTCAGGTACCCATTGACAGCTGTTTGACCTTTCCCGAACTGTGAAGACAGTCAGGTACCCATTGACAGCTGTTTGACCTTTCCCTAACTGTGAAGACAGCCAGGTACCCATTGACAGCTGTTTGACCTTTCCCTAACTGTGAAGACAGTCAGGTACCCATTGACAGCTGTTTGACCTTTCCCTAACTGTGAGGACAGTCAGGTAGCCATTGACAGCTGTTTGACCTTTCCCTAACTGTGAAGACAGTCAGGTAGCCATTGACAGCTGTTTGACCTTTCCCTAACTGTGAAGACAGTCAGGTACTCATTGACAGCTGTTTGACCTTTCCCTAACTGTGAAGACAGTCAGGTACCCATTGACAGCTGTCTGACCTTTCCCTAACTGTGAAGACAGTCAGGTACCCATTGACAGCTGTCTGACCTTTCCCTAACTGTGAAGAAAGTCAGGTAGCCATTGACAGCTGTTTGACCTTTCCCTAACTGTGAAAACAGTCGGGTACTCATTGGCAGCTGTTTGACCATTCCCGAACTGTGAAGACAGTCAGGTACCCATTGACAGCTGTTTGACCTTTCCCTAACTGTGAAAACAGTCGGGTACTCATTGGCAGCTGTTTGACCATTCCCGAACTGTGAAGACAGTCAGGTAGCCATTGACAGCTGTTTGACCTTTCCCTAACTGTGAAGACAGTCAGGTAGCCATTGACAGCTGTTTGACCTTTCCCTAACTGTGAAGACAGTCAAGTGCCCATTGACAGCTGTTTGACCTTTCCCGAACTGTGAAGACAGACAGGTTCCCATTGACAGCTGTTTGACCTTTCCCTAACTGTGAAGACAGTCAGGTACCCACTGACAGCTGTTTGACCTTTCCCTAACTGTGAAGACAGTCAGGTACCCATTGACAGCTGTTTGACCTTTCCGTAACTGTGAAGACAGTCAGGTACCCATTGACAGCTGTTTGACCTTTCCCGAACTGTGAAGACAGTCAGGTAGCCATTGACAGCTGTTTGACCTTTCCCTAACTGTGAAGACAGTCAGGTAGCCACTGACAGCTGGGTAGACTGCAAGACGCAAGAGCGAAGTTTCGTTTGAGCGAAATTTGCACCGCTGCAAACTTGTGTCGTCAGGCTGGTAAATGAGTGCCCTACCTCTGCGCCAAAGAAGTGGGAGTGAAAGGGTTAAAGGTGTAATAGAGAGAGAGAGAGAGAAAGAGACAGAGAGAGAGAGAGACAGAAAGAGACAGAGAGAGACAGAGAGAGAGACAGAAAGAGACAGAGAGAGAGAGACAGAAAGAGAGAGAGACAGAAAGAGACAGAAAGAGACAGAGAAAGAGAGAGAGACAGAAAGAGACAGAGAGAAACAGAGAGAGAGAAAGACAGACAGAGAGAGAGAGAGACAGAAAGAGACAGAGAGAGACAGAGAGACAGAGAGAGACAGAAAGAGACAGAGAAAGACAGAGAGACAGCGAGAGACAGAAAGAGACAGAGAGAGACAGAGAGAGAGAGACAGAGAGAGACAGGGAGGGCAGAGAGAGACAAAGAGACAGAGGGAGACAGATTGAGACAGAGAGACAGAGAGAGACAGAAAGAGACACAGAGAGAGAGACAGAGACAGACAGAGACAGAGAGACAGAGAGACAGAGACAGAGAGAGACAGACAAAGACATAGAGACAGACATACAGACGGACAGAGATAGAAATATTAAGTGCAAAAGAGATAGATAGATACATAGATAGACAGACAGACAGATAGATAGATACATAGATAGATAGATACATAGATAGACAGACAGACAGATAGATAGATACATAGATAGACAGACAGACAGATAGATACATAGATAGACAGACAGACAGATAGATAGATAGATAGATTGATAGATAGATAGATAGATAGATAGACAGACAGACAGACAGATAGATAGATAGATAGATAGATAGATAGATAGATAGATAGATAGATAGATAGATAGATAGATAGATAGATAGAGACAGAGACAGAGACAGAGATAGAAACAGAGTGTGTGTAAGAGAGAGAGAGAGAGAGAGGAGAGAGAGAGAGAGAGAGAGAGAGAGAAAAGAGAAACAGTGAGAGAAACACGCACACAGACAGACAGACAGACAGACAGTTAGACAGACATAGAGACACAGAGACAGAGAGAGGGAGAGACAGAGACAGAGACACAGAGACAGGCAGACAGACAGATATAGAGAGTAAGAGAGAGAGAGAGAGAGACAGAGGCAGAGACAAGAGAGACAGAGAGAAAAGAGAGCGCGGAACAAGCAGAGAGTGTGTGTGTGTGAGGGATGGTGTATGTCAGATTTGATTACCTCACCTGGGACACGCTCCCACCAACAGTGTAGCAGTGTGACCATCCCTGACTCAGCGGGTCACAGGTGCCGGTTGGCGGCTGGCCTTTACATAATGGAGGGTGTTTTTTTTCTAGGATCATCACTTTTCTTCGTTCTCACCATTTTTTTTTCTACGCCACCCTAGAGGCCACAGAAGCTGGAACAATTTTTACAATGCAATGTGAGTTCCATGGACAGCAAAGAAAACAAACGAGACAGTCTTGATGGAGGTAGACACAAGTAGATCACTCATAAGGAAGATTAGGAAAAAACAAGCAACATTTATAGGCCATTTTATGAGGAAGGGGGATTTGGAGCACCTGGTCACAACGGGAAAGCTGGAGGGAAAGAGAGCACCGGGTAGACCCAGGAAGAAAATGCTGGACTGACTTGCAGAGTGGCTGGGGACGAGGAGGGTGGGAGAGATGCTAGGGGCAACGAGAGATAGAGACAGATGGAAGTCCATGATCGCCAACGCTATGCGGCAGGGCATCTGATGATGATGATGAATGAGGAAAATGCCAATGAGGATGATAATCATGACGCTATGGGGTTCCATCTAGGACCAAAACTGCGTGACAGGGCTGCACTCTATGCTTATCATCATATGTCCTGGTGTCAACTTGGCCCGAGAGATACACACACCTGCGGTACTGGTCAGCAATACCCTCAAAGATGCATCCATGAAGTGGACGAAACTGGACAGTGTGGTCCCAGTTTTCCCAACAAGCCCACGGCATGCTCAATTCTGGGTAGGAGCCGATACTACTACTACTACTACTACTACTACTACTACTACTACTACTACTACTACTACTAACAACAACAATGATAGTAGTAGTAATAATAATAATAATAATGATAATGATAATAATTATAATAATAATAATAATAATAATAATAATAACACCACTACTACTACTACTAGGCCTACTACTAATGATGATATGATGATAATGATGATGATGATGATAATAATAATAACAATGATGATAATAATAATGATAATCATCATCATCTTCATCATAATCATGATCATAATAACAATAATAATAATCATAATAATAATAATAGTGATAATAGATACTGGTTTTTGAAGGGACTGATGGGAATTCAAACCCACAACCTTTAAGTGGATAGAGTGTTGCACTGACCACCACACCACAGTGATTGGTACATACTGGTGGTTAGCTGTGAAAGAAGTCAGTCTTGCTGGGATGAAAAAGCAATCCTGGATCGACAAGAATGGTGTTTGTCAGGACAGGATGTGATGCCCTTGGCAGGCCACACCTATAAAATGTTCTATACAGTATGATATATTCAGAAAGAGAGTCCTTGAATGTTATATACGAGTAGAACCAATACTGTTGTACGGATGCGAGGCGTGGACAGTCAGCAAGCAAAGCCAGAGCAAGATTGAGGCAACCGAGATGTGGTTTCTCAGAAGAATGTTGAGAGTTCCATGGACTGCAAAGAAAACAAACGAGACAGTCTTGATGGAGGTAGACACAAGTAGATCACTCATAAGGAAGATTAGGAAAAGACAGGCAACATTTATAGACCATTTTATGAGGAAGGGGGATTTGGAGCACCTGGTCACAACAGGAAAGCTGGAGGGAAAGAGAGCACTAGGTAGACCCAGGAAGAGAATGCTGGACGGACTTGCAGAGTGGCTGGGGACGAGGAGGGTGGGAGAGATACTAGGGGCAATGAGAGATAGAGATGGTTGGATGTCCATGGTCGCCAACGCCATGTGGCAGGGCACCTGATGATGATGATGAGTATGATATATTATGTTCTCTGATGGACCCATCAGGAAAGGAATACCAGGATCACCTAAAGCCCCGTTGGCTCACGGGGTAGGTCTTTCTGCTATGAGCAAAAGACGGGTTTAGCCCTACAGAAAACTTAGAGGTCTGAAGTCAGAGGTACCAGGCCTGCAAGCGCATTCTAACAGACTATGGTGCCATGCAAAATAACAGGGCTGAAGTGAAAGGTACCAGGCCTGCAGGCGCCTTCTAACAAACCATGGTACCATGAAATACAACAGGGCTGAAGTCAGGTACCAGGCCTGCAGGTACCTTTTAACAAATAATGGTACCATGCAATATATAACAGGGTTGAAGTCAGAGGTATCAGGCCTGCAGGCGCCTTCTAACAAACCATGGCACCACGTAATCATCATCATCATCATCATTATCATCATCATCATCATCGTCATTATCATCATCATGTGCCATGCTGCATGACGTTGGTGATCATGGCCCTCCATATGTATCTATCCCTTGTCGCTGCAAGCACATCTTCCACCCTCTCTGTCCTTAGCCACCCTGAAAGTCCGTCCAATGTTTTCTCCCTGGGTCTACCTGGTGTTCTCCTTCCATCCAGCTTTCCTGTTATGACCACGTCCTCTAATTCCCCTTTCCTCATAAAATGGCCTATAAATGTTGCCTGTCTTTTCCTAATCTTCCTTATGAATGATCTACTTGTGTCTGCTTCATCAAGACTGTCTCGTTTGTTTTCTTTGCTGTCCATGGAACTCTCAACATTCTTCTCAGAAACCACATCTCGGCTGCCACAATCTTGTTCTGGCTTTGCTTGTTGACTGTCCACACCTCACATCCGTATAACAGTATTGGTTCTATATAGCATTCAAGAACTCTCTTCCTGATGTTAATTGATAGGCATTTGTTGGTAAGAATGCTTGTCATCTTCTTGAATGATGTTTTGGCCTAGTTGATTCTGCTGGCTATTTCTGATGTGCATCTGCCGTCTGGTGAATGACCGTTCCCAGATATTTAAACTTATCAACCTGTCTCAAAATTGTGCCATTTGCTGTTATTTTGCATGGGGGGATTTCATTTTTCTTTTACTGATTACCATGACTTCAGTCTTCTTGCTATTTAGATCCAACCGTTTAGTTTTGCTTTCTACCACACAACACTAAAATATCTCCATGGCCATTTATATCAGACCAGAATGGCGCTCGTCTATTGTACGCGGCAGCAGTCATCACCAGGTGTGGCGTGACCAGAAAAGAAGAATTACCTCACCACTCCTCACGCCCCACGCTCCACGCTCCACGCTCCGCCGCTGTCTCCTTACCCCTTTACCCCCCCCCCCAGCCGTCACCCCCCCCCCCCCCACCCTAACACGCTTGCCTGCACTTCACGCCTGGTTGAACGTGGCCACATCAAAGACTTGCCCGCCCACGCCAACACGGAAACCTGCTACACTTGCGTCGTAGATTAAAACCGAGCCGTGATTTCCGCTTCAGGAGGCGATAGGCAGGTAGGTAGGTAAGATAGGTAGATGTAGGTAGGACGCTCTTTGAAGCTGCTGGACTCTCTCGGGTAGGTAGGTGGGTAGGCAGGTAGACTACAGGTGGGTAGGAAGCCTTTCGTTAGTGCTGTACTCTTTCAGGTAGGTAGGTGGGGTAGGTCAGTGGTGTTTAGGAAGCCCTTTGAAGGCGCTGGACTCTCTCGGGTAGGTAGTTAGCACTGGGTTAAGTAGGTATCAAGCACTCACTGATAGGTAGTTAGCACTCTGGAGCGCTGGCCGCCTGCATGCCTTTTGTAACACTGCTGTGGACTTAAAGGTATGATCTGAACAAACACAGGTAAGGTCTCTCACCTGCCCACAAAGCAAAAGGAGGACTGTAAAATAAAGAACATGGCGACAGCAGAGGGGCGTCCAGGGGTCATGACCTTGATGTGTCTCAGCCCCCTTAGAGTGTCAGGAGTTAACCCTTTAATTAATAATAATTAATAATAATAATTACAATATTTATATAGCGCAAAATCTTGATAGAAATCAAATCTAAGCGCTTAACATACGCATACGCACGCGCGCTCACGCACACTCACACATGGCTATAAATGGGGAAAAAGAATAAAAGCAATGGAAAATTATAGAGAGCATATTATATACAAATATATATATTACAATGTGATTTCACTCCGAGTGGACACAGGCTACAGAGGAGATTGAGTGAGGTCAGGACTTTATGCAGAGGAGAAAAGGTGAGTTTTGAGAGCGGACTTGAAGGAGACAAAAGTAGGTTGCTGACGGACTGAGAGAGGAAGTTTGTTCCAGGAGAGCGGACCAGAAACAGAGAAGGCTCGTGGACCATAGGTATTGAGCTTAGTGCGTGGAAAGCGAAAAGTCAGAGGATCGGAGGCAGAACCGTGTTCACCAGTATCCTGCATTGTCAACTATGCTTGCAAAGCAAACAAATAACCCTTTGATTCCCTCACCCTATCCACCAGTTTTCTGCAGGAAGCTGGTGGATAGGGTGAGGAAATCAAATGGTTAAATTTGGTAGTTGGTGGATAG
>JAPXFY010000012.1:3446989-3449489 GCA_030674185.1 Monoplex corrugatus
GTTTGTTTTTCTTTTTCTTTTCTAAAACAGAGAGCAAAACTGTATAACGTGCTCTGGAGACTGCGGTCCTGTCTGGTATGGACACCCATCTGTGTAGAACTGCCTCATCTGGCACATGTGCTGGAGTAGGTGGCAGTGTTCAGTCCTCAAGCGGAAGACTGTGGTTTGCTGTTGCTGCTAAAGTTAATGGATAGCATCGTTTGTGTTATGTTCAGGGTGGATGTTTGTTTTTATGAAAAAAAACGTTGCCTCTCTGAAGAAGATAAGGTGTTGTTGCTGTTGTAATCTCCTCCCTGCCTTCATTAGACAGTGTGTCTGCTTGTTTCCCCAGATGTCACAGTGAACAGGAATTCACTGCACCGTTACTGACACACAGCGTGTTAGTTGTTTGAAGAAAGATTTGGTGAGACTCTCAGTAAATGGAATATCTACCTGGTTGAACCTGTCGCTCAGTGACAAAAAAAGCTACTTACTGCGTAGCTTTCATCGGCGATCCGGCCGACTTCTTCAGCGCAACTGCTGGGTTGAGAACTGGCTTCAGTGCGCACCGCGTAAGCGAACTCACGACAGTGCGACTGAATAAGTGAGGAGTACACCGATGGCAGGTTGTGTCGGCCCTGGTCACGGTTGAGGGTGGGGTTCCTTGCGGCGATGTAAACTGCCTCCTTTACTCCCCTCTGGAACCATCTTGCTTCTTTGTCGAGAACTTGCACACTGTCCTTTTCAAAGTGGTGTTGGGTGTGGGTCAAATGTTCTCCCACTGGAGAGGACTCACGTTTGTGTTCTTTTAATCTTTTGTGCAAGTTGCGCTCAGTTTCGCCAATATAACTATGGTCACAGTCCTGGCAGTCTATCTTGTATATCACCCCTGATGTGTCCAATTTGTCTGTTTTGTCTTTGGGGTGGACTAATTGGCTTCTGGTGGTGTTGGTGGGCTTGGCGTGGACACTGACTCCCAACTTCCTGATCTTCCTGCTGAGAGCCTCAGTGACGCCTCTGACGTATGGCATGGAGACGTGCCCTCTCGAAGTGGTTGGCCGTTCAGTGGAGGGGTGGGGTATGGTTTTCTTGCCCCCTGGAATATCCCAGCCCCCTTTTGTCAGTAAATGATCGTCAAGTCTGTGTCATGGGTTTGCTGTGTGTTAAGAAGACAGTTTGTAATGTTGGAGGATGTCCTGCCATGATGGTTTGGGCTTCCTAGACCACAGTGATGCAAACTTGTTTTCACTTATGCGGGTACATCCGTTCAACCAGCGTGCTGTCACATCATCTGTCTGTCTGTCTGTCTGTCTGTCTGTCTGTCTGTCTGTTTTTATTTCTTTCTATCTCTCTCACTCCCACCACCCTCGATCTGTCTCTCTCTTTCTCTTTCCATCTGTCTCATTCGCCGTCGCTGTCTCTATGTCTTTCTGTCTCTGTCTCTGTCTTTCTTTTCTCTCTCTCTCACTCTCTCTTTTTTCTCTTTCTCTCTCTCTCTCTCTTTCTTTCTTTCTCTTTTTTCTCTCTCTCTCTCTCTCTCTCTCTCTTTCTTTCTCTTTCTTTCTCTCTCATTTATGCAGGATTATCTCCAAGAACTTATTTATTCTGTCCAAATTAAGATATCTAACAGATACAAACACACGCCAATTATTTTATAATGCTCACATTAAATCGCACATAGATTATGACTCTACATTGTGGGATAGCTCATGTGAAGTTCATCTAAAAAAATTGAACACCTTACATAGGAGGGCAGCAAAACTTATCATGCCAGATCCCACTTTAACAACAGATGAAAAACTTAAACAGTTAGGAATCCTCCCTCTAAAGTCACACTTAATGTTCAATAAAGGTATCACAATGTTTAAAGTATCAAAAAGGAATGTTCCGCAATATCTTCTCAATTTGTTTAATCAGAATGTGCGATCATACTCAAACTCAAGACAAAATCAATTCAAAATTATCCGTCCAAGAATTGACATATATAAAAGTAGTTTATCGTTTTCTGGTGCACAACTATGGAACACCCTCCCCCCAAATATCACAAACACTCAATCACTCTCTTCCTTCAAAGTTACTTTATTTAAATACCTGACGTCAGTGTTGTAGATTATCTCAGTTAGCAACAATAACGTCAGCTGCCTTTCAACCTATGACATCTAATCTAGTCAATGTGTGTGTGTGTGTGTGTGTGTGTGTGTGTGTGTGTGTGTGTGTGTGTTGTGTGTGTGTGTGTGTGTGTGTGTGTGTATGCACAATGATAATTTGTGTTCTTTTTGTTTGTTTGTTTTTTCTCTTTAACATTATTGATATTTTAACAGTTCAAACAGCCAACCAGTATTTCTTTCTGTATTATATGCAATGATTTGTTGATGACTCTATGACGTGTTTGATTCTCTCTTGCTTCTTCTTTATTTCTCATTGCCTTTGTTCATTTTGTTTGTTTGTTTGTTTTTTTTGCTTTGCTTGCTTGCCCATCTTATCTGTTAGCCATATTGTCTGTTTGTTTGGTTGGCTCTTA
>JAPXFY010000012.1:3451989-3454489 GCA_030674185.1 Monoplex corrugatus
CAAACAAACAAACAAACAACAACAACAACAGAAAACAAAAACAAAAACAAAAATCAACAAAAATCCGATGCATTTTAATCGTTTTACTGTTATGTCAGTATTCTTAAACTGTCGAACAATCCCCTTTCTAACAAATGGTAATAGGCGTGTGTTTGATATTAAAACAAAAAGCGTTGTTAAAATGTGTGCCAAACAAGGCCACTATAGTTAGGAAGTGCCTTAACCCTTTGAATCCCGTATCCTGTCCACCAGCATCCTGCATTATAAATCAGTTAGCCAAGTGAAAAGTAACCTTTTGACCCACTCACCCCACCCACAAAGGTGGATAAGGTGCGGAGTCAAAGGGTTAAGTTTTTGCAGATGGTGGATAAGGTGCGGAGTTAAAGGGTTAAGTTTTTTGCAGATGGTGGATAAGGTGCGGAGTTAAAGGGTTAAGTTTTTGCAGATGGTGGATAAGGTGCGGAGTTAAAGGGTTAAGTTTTTGCAGATGGTGGATAAGGTGCAGGAGTCAAAGGGTTAAGTTTTTGCAGATGGTGGATAAGGTGCAGGTGTCAAAGGGTTAAGTTTTTGCAGATGGTGGATAAGGTGCAGGTGTCAAAGGGTTAAGTTTTGCAGATTGTGAATAAGATGCAAGAGTCAAATTGTTCTTTTTTTTGCAGATGGTGAATAAGGTGCAGGAGTCAAAGGGTTAATTTTTTTCCAGATTGTGAATAAGATGCAAGAGTCGAATGGTTAAGTTTTTTTGCAGATGGTGAATAAGGTGCAGGAGTCAAAGGGTTAAGTTTTTGTAGAGGGTGAATGGGGTGCAGGAAGCCATAGGTTAACAGAAATACAGTGTGGTGAAGGTGGTGATATTTCGTTGTGAAAGGCAAAAGGGAAGTTTGTGGTGTGCGGGTGGCCACATGCACTCAGCGTCAAACATCGTTCCTCACTGACTCCGCCCTTTGGGACCGTCAGGGCCATGGCGTACACTGAGAGGTAAGCAAATAGTAGTCACACCACGTTCACACACACACACACATACACACACACACATACACACACACACGTACGCACACACATGTACACACACGCACGCACGCACGCACACCCCACACACACACACACACACACACACACACCCCAACACCAACACACACATACAACCAACACACACACACACACCACACACACACACACACACCACACACACACACACACACACACTACACACAACACAACACACACACACACACACACACACACACACACACACACAACACACACACACACACACACACACAACACACACACACACACACACACGCACACACACACAACACACACACACACACACAACGAACACACACAGAGGAGAGAAGAGAGAAAGAGAGACAGAGACAGAGACAGAGACAGACAGAGACAGAGACAAAGAGAGACAGAGACAGGGAGAAAGAGAGACAGAGACAAAGACAGACAGAGAGAGACAGAGAGAGAGACAGACAGAAAGAGCAGAGAGAGTCTCTAACATGTCCTTTGACATTAGACAAGCCGTCTTCAAAGGGAAAAGTAAAACTGCACTACACTGCCTAACCCACTACAGCCAGCACAACATGTTGTGTCCCCCCCCCCACCACTACCACTACCACCACCACCTCCCCCACCCCCACCCCCCACCACTACTACCATGACAACAACAACACGTTGTAGTGTACGTCATCACTTGACACAGCTGTTTGTAGTGTACATCAACACTTGACACAGCTGTTTGTAGTGTACGTCAACACTTGACACAGCTGTTTGTAGTGTACATCAACACTTGACATAGCTGTTTGTAGTGTACGTCATCACATGACATAGCTGTTTGTAGTGTACGTCATCACTTGACATAGCTGTTTGTAGTGTACATCAACACTTGACATAGCTGTTTGTAGTGTACGTCATCACATGACACAGCTGTTTGTAGTGTACGTCAACACTTGACATAGCTGTTTGTAGTGTACGTCATCACATGACATAGCTGTTTGTAGTGTACATCGACACTTGACATAGCTGTTTGTAGTGTACGTCATCACATGACATAGCTGTTTGTAGTGTACATCATCACATGACACAGCTGTTTGTAGTGTACGTCATCACTTGACACAACTGTTTGTAGTGTACGTCATCACATGACATAGCTGTTTGTAGTGTACATCAACACATGACACAGCTGTTTGTAGTGTACATCAACACATGACATAGCTGTTTGTAGTGTACATCAACACTTGACATAGCTGTTTGTAGTGTACGTCAACACTTGACATAGCTGTTTGTAGTGTACATCAACACATGACATAGCTGTTTGTAGTGTACATCAACACATGACATAGCTGTTTGTAGTGTACGTCAACACATGACATAGCTGTTTGTAGTGTACGTCAACACATGACATAGCTGTTTGTAGTGTACATCAACACATGACATAGCTGTTTGTAGTGTACGTCAACACATGACATAGCTGTTTGTAGTGTACATCAAC
>JAPXFY010000012.1:3459489-3471989 GCA_030674185.1 Monoplex corrugatus
AAGTCCTCAAGAGAAAACTGGTCACCTGTGAAATGAAATGCCTGAGGAAAGCAGTAAACAAGACAAGGCGGGACAAGATCAGAAATGAGGTGATACGAGACATGGTAGGAGCAACACCAATCCTACAACACATCGAACATATGAAGATCAAGTGGTTCGGACACCTCACACGTATGCCCCTAAACCAACCAGCTCTTCGGGCATACAACACCAGATACTCTGGCTGGAGAGCCAGAGGAAGACCAAGACGACGATGGAGCGACTCCGTGGCAGACACCCTCAGAGCTCACGAGATGTCCCTTCTCCAGGCCACCCGCCTTGCTGCTGATAGACGACTGTATCTCCCCGCGACGCCCAACGGAAGGAAAAAGTAAAAGTAAAGTAAAGTAAGTGGATAATGTGGTTTTGTAAACGACCCGTGGAATATCAATAAAGAAGATAAACGTGTTTTGTTAATAAAGAAACGTCACATGCCACCGGCTTCAAACTTTTTAATGTCAAACTTTATATCCTAGAACATTCACACATGTATAATAAACATATTAACCTCCGGCCGTAAGCTTCAGTCTTTTTAATGGCATTGTTTATGTACAATAACGATCATTCATGTAGAAAGATATCAACGACAGGCAACAGACCTCAGTCATTTTAATGCCAACATTTATGTACGATGGCAATCATTCGTGTATAAATGCATTGATCTCTAACCAAACGTGCCAAATGTTATGTGCCTAATGATCATCCACGTATGAACATAATGTTAAACCCAATATTACAGCAAGCATGTACACCCAAAATGGAGGGATAGATGGAATATCCTGCAAAGCCCTCATCTTAACCCTTTCACTCCCTCACCCTAACACCAACTGCAAAAACTTAACCCTTTGACTCCTTCACCCTATAACACCAACTGCAAAAACTTAACCATTTGACTCCCGCATCCTATCATCAACTGCGAAAACTTAACCCTCTGACTCCCGTATCCTATCAAATACTGCAAAAACTTAACCCTTTCACTCCCGCACCCTATCATCAACTGCGAAAACTTAACCCTCTGACTCCCGCACCTTACCATCAACTGCAAAACCGTAACCCTTTGACTACCGCACCCTATCCCCAACTGCAAAAACTCAACCATTTGACTCCTGCATCCTATCCCAACTGCAAAAACTTAACCCTTTGACTCCTGCACCTTATCACCAACTGCAACCCCCCCCCCCCCCAGCCATTTGACTCTCGCACCCTATCCACAACTGCAAAAACCTAACTCTTTGAATCCCTCACCCTTTCCACCAGCTTCCTACAGGAAGCTGGCGGATAGGGTGAGGGAGTCTAAGGGTTAAGTTTTTGCTTTGCTAGCTTGTTTGGCAATGCGGGACTCTGGTGGAGAGGGTTCGGGCGTCAGGGGGTTAAGGCTAGCATTCAAGCGAGGAAGTACAAATGTCTTCTAACATCTTGCTCTCAATTTCTTTGATCTGATTATGCCCTTGAAACAGTCCACATATCACAGGCTATTTCTTTTCCTGATACCGTCTGCTGAGCGGTGCATTGCGGCTGGTTTTCCCTCGCCGTGACAGCTAAGCTAATTATCTCCCCTAGGTGATCGCTCATGGGCGGTAAGGCATGAGAAGTTGCCTGGGAAAGCGCCATTAAGTTAATGTCGTCTGGCCAAGGTGAGCCACGCTCAGGTCTGTGGCGGTGGGTGGATAGGTGTGTGTGTGTGTGGGGTGGGGGTGGGGATGAGTGGTTGGGTTGGTGGGTTAACTTCTTATTAATGATCTCGATAAGAAGAAGGAAGGAGATTTCATTGTTGATACTGATCGTAAAATCTTTTTTTTTCTTCTTTTTCTGTTCTTTCTTTTTTTGTTATTTTTGTTTTTGGAAGAACGTAAGGCGAATGGTTCGTATTGACATACAGGGATTCTCTCTCTCTGTCTTTATCTGTCTGTCTGTCTGCCTGTCTGTCTGTCTGTCTGTCTCTTTCTGTGCCTGTCTGTCTGTCTTCTCTCTCTGTGTAAGTGCTTGCGTCTGCTTGTGTATGTGTGTGTGCTTGCACTTACGTATAATGTGTATTTGTCAGTGTACGTGTATGTATGTGTGTGTGTGTGTGTGTGTGTGTGTGTGTAGTGTGTGTGTGTGTGTGTGTATAATGTGTGTGTATGTGTGTGTAGTGTGTATGTGAGTTGTGTTTTGTGTGTAGTGTGTGTGGTGTATGTGTGTGGTGTGTGTGTGTGTGTGTGTGTGTGTGTGTGTGTGTGTGTGGTTGTGTGGTGTGTGTGTGTGGTGTCACCACCATGTGATGGTCAGATTTTCTCAGCTGATTGTCGTTGGTCAAAACATAAGGACTCCTCAGGAAGACTTGTGAATGGACGTTTGGAGGACAGGATATCAAAGGGCAAGGTCACACGGACATTAAACATGTTTCTAACATCAACCTGTTTATGTAACGTATGTGAACATTACTTCCTCAAGAATTTCTGACAATATTTTTTACATTGTGTTTTTTCAACTGTACTTACAGTCTGTGGCCGTTTGATTTTTAATTAACCCTTAGGTTAATACTTCATAATTCGATTGAAAAGCTTCTGTAAGAGTCTCAGGGACTTTAGTTGAATTAAGCTTCTGTAAGAGTCTCAGGGACTTTGAAAACTGTATCTAGTTTAAAAGAGAGTCTCAGGGGACTATTGAAAAGCTTCTGTAAGTCTCAGGGACTTTGAAATTATAGCTTTGAAAGTCTGTAAGTCTCAAGGACTTTGAAAAGCTTCTGTAAGAATCTCAGGATTTTGAAAAGCTTCTGTAAGAGTCTCAGGGACTTTGAAAAGCTTCTGTAAGTCTCAGGGACTTTGAAAAGCTTCTGTAAGTCTCAAGGACATTGAAAAGCTTCTGTAAGTCTCAGGGACTTGGAAAAGCTTCTGCAAGAGTCTCGGGGACTTTGAAAGTTTCTGGAAGAGTCTCAGGGACTTTGAAAAGTTTCTGGAAGAGTCTCAGGGATGTTGAGAAATACCAAATATCTGGAAATTCAGAATTTTTTTATGAGATCGTCACGTTGGGGGCATTTCCTTTGTGCTCATTTTTTGTCCCATTTTCTACGCCACCTTAATGGCTGCAGAAGCTGGCAAAGTGTTTATAAGGCAATGGGGATAATGACAATGAGGATGATAATCATGATGTTATGGAGTTCCACCCAGATTGAGACTGCGTGACAGGGCTGTAGTCTACTCTATGCTTACTATAGATTGAGATTGCGTGACAAGGCTGTAGTCTACTCTATGCTTACTATAGATTGAGATTGCGTGACAAGGCTGTAGTCTACTCTATGCTTACTATAGATTGAGACTGCGTGACAGGGCTGTAGTCTACTCTATGCTTACTATAGATTGAGACTGCGTGACAGGGCTGTAGTCTACTCTATGCTTACTATAGATTGAGACTGCGTGACAGGGCTGTAATCTACTCTATGCTTACTATCATAATACATCTTGGCGTCAACCTGGCTCGAGAGAGACAGGCATCTGGGTGTTGGTTAGCAGATTTGAACAACACCCTCAATGACACATCTGTGAAGTGGCGAAGACTCGACTGTGTGACCCAAGTCTTCACAGTGAGCCCATAGCACACTTAGCTAAGGGTAGGAGCCGACTGGAGCAGAACAATTCCACACTGATTTTGAAGATATTGGATGTGGATTTGAACCCACAACCATCCAGTTGGTCGTCCTTTAGGCTAACCACTACAGCAAAGCAAGTGGTTCGGTCGTACTTTATTGTCTGTTAATAAAGGGAGATTGTAGTATGGCTTGATCATCTTGGGTTTATTTTTTGTGTTGATTTCTTTCTCTTTTTCCGTCTTCGTCTTCGTCTGTCTGTCTGTCTTTTCTGTCTGTCTTCTTCTTTTGCCTGTCTGTCTGTCTTTCTCTTTTGCCTGTCTGTCTCTTTTGCCTGTCTGTCTGTCTGTCTGTCTCTTTTGCCTTGATCTGTCTGTCTCTTTTGCCTGTCTGTCTCTTTTGCCTGTCTGTCCTGTCTCTTTTGCCTGTCTGTCTATCTCTTTTGCTCTGTCGCTGTCTGTCTTTTGCCTGTCTGTCTGTTTTGTTCTGTTTATGCTCTAGTCTGTCTCTCTTTGCTGTCATGTCTGTTTGTCTTTGTTTCTCGCTCTTTTCTGTCTGTCTGTACGCTGTATGTTGCTGTCTGTCTTTGTTTCTTCTCTTCTATCTGTCTGTCTGTCTTGTTCTCACGTCTTTCTGTCTGTCTGTCTGCTCTTTGTTTCTCTGTTCTCTGTCCTGTCTGTCTGTCTTTGTTTTACACTTCTCTTCTGTACTGTACCTGTCTTCTTCTGTTTCTCTGTTCTCTGTCTGTCTGTCTGTCTCTCTTTGTTTTACTCTTCTCTGTCTGTACATGTACGGCTGTCTGTCTCTGTTTCTCTGTTCTCTGTCTGTCTGTCTGTCTCTCTTTGTTTTACTCTTCTCTGTCTGTACGGCTGGCTGTCTGTCTGTCAGTCTGTCTGCCTCTCTCTCTCTCTCTCCTCTCTCTCTTTGTCTCGCTCGCTTTCTCTCCACCTCCCTCTGTCCTTCTCTAATTCTCTTTCTTCGTTTTTTTTTTTAAGGACGGCTGTTAACGGAGACCTCCTGTCTCAGCTGTGAGAGCCACTCCATCTAACGACCGTTAACGACTTTGGCCACTGGCAAACTGACACGTAGACTGAAAGAGGTTAACCAGGCGTCACAACAGTGAAGGAGGGTGATACACATTTCTCTTTCTCACTGGGTGATAAAGGTCTGTCCTGTTTTGTTGTAGGGGTCTTAGTCCTTTTTCTCTGTTGTCATTGTTGTGAGCTTTCCTGTCCTTCAACACTGTGAGCCCGATGTACATTTGAAGATAGAGAAATTGAGTGATACGTGGACTACATTATAGCCCCTTGTATATTTGCGGATAGAACTATTTGTGTCCCATTTCTACGCCACTTTAATGGCCATAGACGCTGGCACAGGTTTTACGATGTGACGATGGTGACGATGGTGACGGTGATAATCATGATGCTGTGGAGCTCCATCTAGGACTGAGACTGCGTGACAGGGCTGTACTCTACACTTATGGTACGTCTTGTATTGGCGTATCACACACACACACACACACACACACACACACACACACACCACACACACACACACACACACACACACACACACACACACACACACACACACACACACACACACACACACACACACACACGCACACACCACACACACACACACACACTGATCCAACAAATTTCCCTTTGTTTGCCAAGACTTCAGAAAGACAAGATGACCAATTTGGCACCAAGGGGAGGGGCCAGGGGCCTGGACAATAAATCTGTCTCTCCAATATATTTATGCCCTGTCAGCCGGGCAAATGCCCTGCTCTTCACAATTTTCAACTGCCGTGAGATCTTTTAGCGTGCACAGGCCAGAAGGCACACGACAACATCATTGTAGGTGTGACTCACCAAATACTACTAATAATAATAATAATATATTTTATTTATATAGCGCAAAATCTTGATAAAATCAAATCTAAGCGCTGAGCATATACATGCATACATACCTACATACATATGAGCGTACACATGCATACATACATGCTTACATACTTACATACATAAATCTAAGCTGAGCGTATACATGCATACATACATACATACATAAATCTAAGCGTATACATACATACATACGTACTCACATGCATACATAATAATTACAATATTTATATAGCGCAAATCTCGACAAAATCAAATCCAAGCGCCGAAAAGACACACACGCACACACGCACGCACGCACACACACGAACACACACACACACACACACACACACACACACACACACACACACACACACACACACACACACACACACACACACACACACACACACACACATGCATGGCCACAAATGGGGAGAAAAGAATAAAAGCAATAAAAGCAAGAATAAAACCAATGAAAAACCACAGAGAGCACATCATATACAATTATATATTAAAACAAAGTGATTCCCCTCCGAGCGGAGACAGGCTGCAGAGGGGGTTGAGTGAGGTTAGGATTTTATGCAGAGGAGAAAAGGTGAGTTTTGAGAGCGGACTTGAAGGAGGCAAAAGTAGGTTGCTGACGGACTGAGAGAGGAAGTTTGTTCCAGGAGAGTGGACCAGAAACAGAGAAGGCTCGTGGACCATAGGTATTGAGCTTAGTGCGTGGAAAGCGAAAAGTCAGAGGATCGGAGGCAGAGCGGAGGGTACGTGAGGGAACATAGATTTCAAGTAGGCTTGACAGGTAATCGGGGGCTGCGTTATTGAGGCTTTTGTAGCACATGGTGTCTAGTTTGTACTGTATGCGCTTTGATACAGGGAGCCAGTGAAGTTGTGCCAGGAGAGGAGATATATGGTCAGCTTTTTTCTTTTTGAGTACAAGGCGTACAGCATTGTTTTGAATGCGCTGTAGGATGTGAATGGTGGAGGCAGGAAAACCAGACAGGAGTGAATTGCAATAGTCAATGCGAGACATTATGAAGGAGAGAACGAGTTTTGCAGTTGTTTCGACAGAGAGATACTTCCTGATCAGCCTTATACGATGGAGATGATAGTAGCAAGATCTGGCTGTTTGAGAAACAAAGTTGTTCATGGACAGGGTAGAGTCAATGCAGACACCAAGGTTTTTAGCTGAATCAGAAATTGGGACTGATGTGTTACATAATGGGAGAGAAAGAGGAGGCAGCTGAGAAAGTTTCTGACGGGTGCCAATGAGGATAGCTTCTGTCTTGTCGTCATTAAGCTGAAGTCTATTGTCAGTGACTGGTACAACAAACAGTCCTTCAAACAGACAGGCCACCTGTGATGTTTGTGAGACAGTTTCTGTTTGCATTTTGTTCAAGAGGGATTCATCGCACACGGACAGTCCATATGTGCTCCATCCCAATCTTCCAGCAGTTTCAGTTTTGCTTTCTCATGATGACGTCTCGCGCTCGGAATAAATTTCGTTGTCGTCACTAGTGCCATGTGATGGAGAAGATCCAAACTGATCACTTCACAGACCTTAAGCCTGCACATAAACCCATACGCTGACCAGGTCCTGAGGTCTCACCTGGCCTATCTGCCAGCAATGATCCGGCAGACCTCTTGAGTCTTCGGAAAACCATGAACACTGGCAAAGTGTGGAAATGGGGAGGGTGTGGGAGTTATCGTTATCGTTATTTTTGCTTAAAGCGTAGAGCCATGTTAGGGCAACAGCAGGTTCAAAACACACAATACTTCAACAGGAAAAAAAAAAGGAAAATAAAATTAAGTACACATCTCAGTGCATTCGTGCACATAATCCAAGAAGATGCCCCTGGCGGTGACCACTTCGTCTAATTTATCACACAGAAGATTTTGAGAATATTTGAATACAAATTTAAACATAACTAAGAACACTACAACATATATAAAACAGACCTAATTATTTTCACATTTCCTCTGCACATATCACCTCCCAGAGCCCCAAATGCACTTAATACACGTACCCAATTGTCAGTCCTAACACAGTAACAGAAAGTACGTCAGACTTTATCAGAGACATACAGGTGGATGGACCAGCAAGGCAGAAAATGATACGAAAAAAAACAAAAGCAAAAGAACAGCAGACAAAGAGAGATAGAAAAGAAAAATTGTAGCACAAAATTTCCAGAAGGCGGGGATACTATTCATACTGAAAGTGCCCCCGGTATCCCCACAGGGCGGGGGAGGGAGGGGGAGGGAGGGAGAGTGCGGCGAGAAGCATTAAGATGAGTAGATATCAGAGCTACTTTAGGTGTTGCCGGCTGGCACTGACATGGAAACATCAGATCATGACTCCACGTTTCTGTCGAAAGAATCGACCAGCCGGTGTTGACAAATCGAGTGGGTGGGACAGTGTCAGTGAATTCAACAATTGTTTTAGGATCATCGTATCAGGGAGGTTATCTTTGTGCTCACCTTTTTTTTTTTTTTTTTTTTCTTTTTCGTCCCATTTTCTACACCAGCTTAATAGGCACAGAAGCTGGAACCGTTTTTATAATGCGATGATGATGATGTCGATGATGATGATTTCGATGAGGATGAGAATCATGATGCTGTGGAGTTCCATCTAGGATTGAGACTGCGTGACAGGGTTGTACTCTACGCTTACTATCATAATATATCCTGGCGTCAACCAGGCCCGAGAGATACAGACACCTGCAGTGCTGGTCAGAAGATTTGAGCAAAACCCTCAATGACGCATCCGTGAAGTGGATGAGACTCGACTGTTTGGTCCCAGACTTCACAATGAGCCCATAGCACGCCCAACTCTGGGTAGGAGCCGGTTAGAGCGGAAAAATCCCACGGTGATTTTTGAAGGGACTGATGGGGATTCGAACCCACACTCTTCCAGTCGGTAGTACCTTGCGCTAACCACTACACCACGGCGACTGGTTGAATTTAACAATTTTTTTGCATGGGCCAATTTTCTGTGAATGGGCCATTGTGGGCCATGCTATAATGTGGAATACAATTTTCATGAGCCGGGCAACATTTAGTGTAAGCCAAAACTAGCCGGGCGGGTCTTACACAGGCGGCTACATAAAGGTGGTAAATAGGAATGTGGCGTGCGGAGCGGTAATTGTGCAGTGTTAGTCCAACAACAGGGTGTCGTCTGTCCACCCGTTTAGTGCCAGACATCAACACGCCAAGACCTTCTTCTGCCAGAGAAACATGAGTCCCAAATATTGACACGTGTCTCTTGGTTGCCATAGAAATTGATCACAGTCATTGACACGTGTGTCTGTTGGGCAGGAAGGAACCGTTATCTGTTTGTTCTTTGACTGAACGTCTTTTCACTAAGTGTGATATCACGCTGCCAAAAAACCAAATAATACTGACATTCACCTGTATGTGTTCGATAAAGTCGAAGCACTTTTTTAGGATTGATAATGGGGTACATGTATCAAGTGCATTTGTGGCTCTATGGAGATGACTAATATGCTGAGCAGTTTCAGGTAATTTAGGCCTGTTTTTATGTATGTTTTGGTGTCCTCAGGTATGCTTAAATTTGTATTCAGCTGTGTTTTTTAAATCCCATGGGCGATAAATTGGACGGAGTGGTCAGCGCCAGGGACACGTCTTTAGATTATGTGCCGAATGCATTGATATGTGTACTTAATCTTTTTTCTTTTTTTCCTATTGAAGTTTGTATGTTTTGAAGCGGTTATAGTCCTGATATGGCTCTACGCAGTCGGCTGGGCTTTAGAAAAACAATAACAATAACAATAACGTGATTACATACGTTACAAAACAAACAAACAAAACAAACAAACAAACAAACAGACAAACAAACGAACGAACAAACGAACGATCAAAACAAAAAACACAAATAAACAAACAAAAACAAACCAACAAACAAAAACAAACAAACAAACAAACAAAAAGTAACAAACGATAGAACAACATGACATAAAACAATACCAACAAACAAAAAAAAACCTAAACAACAAACAAAACAAGGGTTATTGACATAATCTCATTGTTGCCAAGGAAAAAACGTTTTCGACATAATTTACGTAGTGCAAGCTAACAAAGTATTGATCTAATCATTATGTTCCAAAGGAAACAAGATATTGACTAATACTGTCTTCAAAGGAAACAAAAGTATTGACATAATTTTCATAGTCCATAGAAACAAAGGCTATTGGCATAATCATCATGTTGCCAAGGAAACAAGGCCATTTGACGTAATTATCATGTTGCCAAGGAAACAAGGGCTATTGACGTAATTATCATGTTGCCAAGGAAACAAGGCTTTCGACATAATTTCATGTTGCCAAGGAAACAAAGCTTTCGACATAATTTTATGTTGCCAAGGAAACAAGGCTATTGACTATAATTATCATGTTGCCAAGGAAAAAAGGCTATTGACATAATTATCATGTTGCCAAGAAACAAGTATTTGACATAATTATCATGTTGCCAGGAAACAAGTTATTGACATAATTATCATGTTGCCAAGGAAACAAGGCTATTGACATAATTATCATGTTGCCAAGGAAACAAAGTTTATTGACATAATTATCATGTTGCCATGAAACAAAGTTTTTGACATAATTATCATGTTGCCATGGAAACAAAGGCTTTGACATAATTATGTTGCGAATGGAAACAAAGTTATTGACATAATCATCATGTTGCCGAATAAACAAAGTTTATTGACATAATTATCATGTTGCCATGGAAACAAAGGCTATGACATACACATATGTTGCCGAATAAACAAAGTTTATTGACATAATCATCATGTTGCCAAATAAACAAAGGTATTGACATAATTATCATGTTGCCATGGAAACAAAGTTTATTGACATAATCATCATGTTGCCATGGAAACAAAGTTTATTGACATAATTCATCATGTTGCCAATAAACAAAGTTTATTTACATAATTATCATGTTGCCATGAAACAAAGTTATTGACATAATCATCATGTTGCCGAATAAACAAAGTTTATTGACATAATTATCATGTTGCCATGGAAACAAAGGCTATGACATACAATATGTTGCCGAATAAACAAAGTTTATTGACATAATCATCATGTTGCCAATAAACAAAGTTATGACATAATCATCATGTTGCCATGGAAACAAAGTTTATTGACATAATTATCATGTTGCCGAATAAACAAAGTTTATTGACATAATCATCATGTTGCCAAAGAAACAAAGTTTATTGACATAATTATCATGTTGCCATGGAAACAAAGGCTATGACATACATTATGTTGCCAAAGAAACAAAGCTTATGACATAATTGTCGTGTTGCCAATGAAATAAAAGTACGCCATAATGACTTTGTTGAAGAAAACGATGGTTATCAACATATCTGTCAAAACCCACATACATGTTTCTGTCGTCAATAAAACAAAGATTACGGCCAAAGTCTGTGTGTCAGACAGCCACTGACATTTTTTTGATGTGGCAATATCATCAGTAAACCAAAGTAACCGTCTCATTGTCTCTCTTTTCACCGCTGAGACCAGATTGCTTGTCTCATCATTAAAATCTGCTGAGACAAAGAAGAGAGAAATTTTGCATAATCTAGATTCATCGCCTGGTTATCAATAAAATTTGCATCAAATCTGGGTCAGATATAAAGCATGACAACAACTCTTTACGGTTTTAAATTCAAAAGCATTGATCTATTTTCTCTATCATGATTAGGCAAAATTATGACCACAAGGGAAGTAAGTGTATAAAGAGCTTCTTGTAGTCACATCCCTTGTTCTGGTATATTTGAATACTTCAGAATCAAGTCGTATGTCAGAACGGCTTCATCTCTGTTCCTGTCAATGTCCTGGTGGATGTTTTGTGATCCCGTTAGCTTAACTGTCCTTGAATGTTACATAGAACCAATACTGTTGTACGGATGCGAGGCGTGGACAGTCAACAAGCAAAGCCAGAACAAGATTGAAGCAGCCGAGACGTGGTTTCTAAGAAGAATGTTGAGAGTTCCATGGACAGCAAAGAAAACAAACGAGACAGTCTTTATGGAGGCAGACACAAGTAGATCACTCATAAGGAAGATTAGGAAAAGACAAGCAACATTTATAGGCCATTTTATGAGGAAGGGGGATTTGGAGCACCTGGTCACAACGGGAATGCTGGAGGGAAAGAGAGCACCAGGAGACCCAGGGAGAAAATGCTAGACGGACTTGCAGAGTGGCTGGGGATGAGGAGGGTGGGGGAGATGCTAGGGGCAACGAGAGATAGGATGGTTGGAAGTCCATGGTTGCCAACGCCATGCGGCAGGGCACCTGATGATGATGATGATGATGATGATTAGCTTAGCTGGTTTGAGCGCCACGTTGGTGGTGCAGGGTGGTGGGTTTCGGTTCTCAGAGGAACACAGGTTTCCGTTGGTATCCGTGACAAGTCCTGTAGACATATTTGTGGCCTGTTGGCAGAGATGATCAGAGCGTCGTGCTGGTAATGCAGGGGTTTGAGTTCGCTCTTAGGTGGGTCGCATTTGTTTTTCAGATAAAAAGAGAGAGAGAGGGGGTAGGCAAAGAGAGAGAAAAAGAGGGAGGCAAAGAGAGAGAGAGAGGGGGGAGGAAAAGAGAGACGGGGAGAGGGAGGCAAAGAGAGAGTGAGAGGAGGCAAAGAGAAAGAGAGAGAGAAGGAGAGGGAGAGAGAGGGGAGGCAAAGAGAGAGAGAGAGAGGGAGAGAGAGAGGGAGAGAGAGAGAGAGAGGGAGGCAAAGAGAGAGAGAGAGAGGGAGAGGGAGGCAAAGAGAGAGAGGGGAGGCAAAAAGAGAGAGAGAGGGAGAGGGAGGCAAAGAGAGAGAGGGGGAGGGAGGCAAAGAGAGAGAGAGGGGGGACAGAAGGGACAGAAAGAGAGAGAGATTGGGAGGGAGAGAGAGAGACAGAGAAAGAGAAATTGGTGAGAGAGGGAGACAGAGAGATAGGGAGTGAGAGAGAAAGAGAGACAAGG
>JAPXFY010000012.1:3474489-3486989 GCA_030674185.1 Monoplex corrugatus
TATGAATATGAATACGAATATAGAATATGATCTGCATCAAATGCGAGGAAGCAAGATATTGGGGTGACTGTCGCTTTCGCGGGGAGAATCAGCAACAACCAAATCTCTCCTCCCACATAACCAACGTTCCCACCAGCTCAGCTTATTCATATAGCAGGTCCCAGCCTAGTCAGACGTAGGTACACGGTAGGCGCGGGTTCCCATCCCACTACACCATGTCCAGTGAGAGTGTCAGAGATTTCCTTTCCTACCCCCACTGAAAACAGCGGAAAATTAACTTAATCACGGCTTATCATGCTGAGACGGCACAGTTCTCACGCAGGTCGGATCTCGATTCGGTTGACAGCTCGTGCACCGGAAGTAGCGGTGTCATGGCGGAGGGAGGCAGGAGGGAGGCAAGCAGACGATGGGAGCTGGGCGTTCGTCAGAGTTCACAGCATGAACAGTCACTGAACGAACACGAGAGATGGAGGACATTTTTTGTTTTCTTCCGTTTCGTTTTTGCTTTTGTTTGTTTGTTTTTGTGGGGAGGAGGGAGTGGAAGACCTTCGAAACATTCAGCTCACACCACCAGAATGATGAAAACATTAAGATGGATAGGGAACAGGCCATATTTTGATATTGTAGGCTGGGACTGAACTAAAATTATCAGGAAGTATCTCTCTGTCGAAACAACTGCAAAACTCGTTCTCTTCTTCATAATGCATAATGTCTCGTATTGAATATTGCAATTCACTCCTGTCTGGTCTTCCTGCCTCCACCATTCACATCCTACAGCGCATTCAAAACAATGCTGCACGCCTTGTACTCAAAAAGAAAAAAGCTGACCACAATCTCCTCTCCTGGCACAACTTCACTGGCTCCCTATATCAAAGCGCATACAGTACAAACTAAACACCATGTGCTACAAAAGCCTCAATAACGCAGCCCCCGATTACCTGTCAAGCCTACTTGAGATCTGTCTTCCCTCACGTACCTTCCGCTCTGCCTCCGATCCTCTGACTTTTCGCTTTCCACGCACTAAGCTCAATACCTATGGTCCACGAGCCTTCTCTGTTTCTGGTCCACTCTCCTGGAACAAACTTCCTCTCTCAGTCCATCAGCAACCTACTTTTGTCTCCTTCAAGTCCGCTCTCAAAACTCACCTTTTCTCCTCTGCATAAAATCCTGACCTCACTCAATCCCCTCTGCAGCCTGTCTCCACTCGGAGGGGAATCACATTGTTATAATATATAATTGTATATAATATACTCTCTTTAATTTTCCATTGCTTTTATTCTTTCTCCCCATTTATAGCCATGCATGTGTGTGTGTGTGTGTGTGTGTGTGTTTGTGTGTGTGTGTGTGTGTGTGTGTGTGTGTGTGTGTGTGTGTGTGTGTGCGTGCGTGCGTGCGTGCGTGTGTGTGCGTGCGTGGGTGTGTGTCTGTTTCAGCGCTTAAATTTGATTTTATCAAGATTTTGCGCTATATAAATATTGTAATTATAATTATTATCAGGTCTTGAGTCCATAGCGCTGTGACAAGAGCCAAGTATCGGCAGTCCATTTCACACAGCGTTTCTCTCACACTTTACACCAAGCTTCTTTTCTCCCTAGTATCCAAGTTAAACAACTTATTGTATGTTTTCCTTGGCAGTTAGTTTTTTTCTGGCTTATGTGTTCATTTTAATCCATGACAAATACATCTGATAATGGAATTTGGAAAAACTAGATATCTATTTGTTTTCCCACAAATCGAATCATTAGAAGTTTGCATTGACACACCAAAAAAATTGTGTTCACTGCAAACAGATCAACCTTTTCACTTTGTATTGCAGAGCTCTGAAGACCCCATATTTCAGCCTTATACTGTGTAATAGGCCGAAATTGTGAATCAAACAGTGTCATAATTATATAAAAAGAATTATTTCCTAGCACAGACAATTTCTGCATGATACAGAGTAATGCCCGTTTTGCTCGGCTTGCCAGGTCTTTACACGCAACAGTAAAGCTTAGTCGCGTTAAAAAAACAAAACATTCCTAGATATTTATATAAACATTTACAACATGCATGGTACTGCCATTATAAGCTCATCGTTCTCTAATGTAAAGGTACCAGGCCTTTCTGAACACAATCATGATGCCCTCAGACATATCCACTTTTAATTGTAGAGAAAGTGTAGTTCGATATAAACTGTTCTGTTGCGTTTGTAGATCAGTGATCGGAAAAAGAAAAGAAAGAGAGAGAGAGAGAGAAAGAGAGACAGACAGACAGAGACAGAGAGACAGACAGAGACAGAGAGGAGACAGAAAGAGAGATGGAGAGGGAGAGTGGGGAGAGACAGACAGACAGACACACACACAGACAGACAGATAGACAGATATATAGACAGACAGAGACAAAGACAAAAAGAGAGAGAAAAAAATAGAGAGAAACAGAGAGATAGAGAAATTGAGAGACTGAGACAGAGATACAGAGAGAGATAAAGAGAGAGATACAGAGAGAAAGAAAGCGAGAGAGAGAGAGGGAGAGAGAGAAAGAAACAGACAGAGGCAGAGACAGAGCGACAGAGACAGAGAGAGACAGAGCGAGAGAGAGAGAGAGTGGAGGAGGGAGAGAGGGAGAGATCTAGATTATATACATATAGAGAGAGAGAGAGAAAGAGAGAAAGAGACAGAGACAAAGACAGAGACAGACAGACAGAGACAGAGACAGAAAGACAGAGAGACAAAGAGAGACAGAGAGAGACAGAGCGAGAGAGAAAGTGGGGAAGAGAGAGAGAGTGGGGAGAGAGCGGGAGAGATAGATAGATAAATAAATAGATAGATAGATAGATAGATAGATAGATATATAGACACACAGACACACATACACACACACACACAGTGTTCAAATACCCTCACAGTGAGGTTACAGGATGACGTTCGTTACCAGACTTGCACAGGGCCAAATGGATGATGACAGACAGACAGAACCTGTCGACCCTGCCTCTCACTTTGCTACAACCTCCACTTGCAGTTCTGCTTCACTGGCAGGCATGCTCACAGCGCCGCTTTTCTGAAGCCAACGCTCTCTTGCGGCGTTTTCTGGTAGAAGGAAACGCCGTTGAGGTATAAAGAAAACTTGTAACAACTGGCATCGGCATTTGAATGGTTTTTTTCTGCATCTTACAGAAGTGTCGATATACTCATTGATCGACTAATAAAAAAAAAAGCTCCAAATATGAAATGTGGTACAATAATGATAGGTATTAAAAAAAATGAACAATGCAAAAAGAAAAAGAAAAGTACAGAAAAGAAAAGAAAAACAAACAAACAGACAAACAAACAAACCAAAATTCAACAACAAAAATACACAAAAACAGAAAAAGAAAAGAAATTGGACAGGACATGAGAAAAAATCTAGTTTAAATTATATTGTAAAAAATAACTTTCGGTTAAAACATAACTTGATTTGTGATGAATTATTCATTCAATGGCATCACGGAAACAGGTATATCTTTAAAAGCCCAAATGTATCAGCTAATGATGGTGACTTTGACGCACATCGAGGATGACAATAGGTTAAAATATTGAAAACAGATTTCAAACATTGTCAAACATTTATGTCAAAATGCTGTTCACACATCTTCCCGTCAAAAGTGGTGATGGAGGAACAGAGATCATCTAAGAATTAGAAAGACAGGCACATTTATAGGTCTAATGAGGAAAATGGAATTGCACCTGGTCCAACAGTAAGTTGGAGAAAACCCAGCGTCATTAAGTCTCTCAAGTCGACCTTACAGCGCTGGAGTGACTCCATACACACTTACACCACGAAGAATAACCTACATTAGGCACTTACTCATAGACTGAACACTTAAAACGCAATGTCTAACTGACCTGTTATTGTTGTTTAAAGCCCAGCCGACTGCATACAGCCATCATAACCATCAGGTGCCTTGCCACATGGAGTTGGTGATCATGGCCTTCCATCTGTTCTATCTCTTGTTGCCTTAAGAACCTCTTCCACCTCTTTGTCTTTAGCCACTCTGCAAGTCCGTCCAATATCTTCTCCCTGGGTCTATCTGGTGCTCTCTTTCCCTCCAGCTTTCCCGTTGTGACCAGGTGCTCCAATTCCATTTTCCTCATAATGACCTATAAATGTTGCCTGTCTTTTCCTAATCTTCCTTATGAATGATCTTCTTGTGTCTGCCTCCATCAAGACTGTCTCGTTTGTTTTCTTTATTGTCCATGGAACTCTCAACATTCTTCTTTGAGACCACATAGAGCCACATCAGGGCTAAAACTGCTTCAAAACGTACAAAACTTCAACAGGGGAAAAAAAGCAAGAAAAGAAAATTAAGTACACATATCAATGTATTCGTGCACATAATCTAAGGACATGCCCCTGGCGTTGACCACTCCGTCCAATTTATCGCACAGGGCCGCGGGGGATTAAAAAAAACACACACACCTGAATACAAATATAATATACCTAAGGACACCAAAACATATGTAAAAACAGCACAAATTACCTAAAGTTGCTTCCGCATATCTCACTCCCAAGAGCCAAAAATAGCACTTAATACATGCACCCAGTTATCAATCCTAAGAAAAGTACGTAAGACTTTATCAACACATACAGGTAAATGGACCATTGAGGCAGAAAATGACAGGAAGAAATGACAGAAAACAAAAGAACAAGGCAGAAACAAAGAGTGACAGAAAAAAGGAAATTTGCAGCACAGAATTTCCAGAAGGTGGGGATACTATTTATACTGAAAGAGCCCCCGGCAACCCACGGGGGAAAATAACTAATTAACTAACTGACTAGCTAACTAACATACAACTAACTAACAATTAACTAACTAACTAACTAACTAACTAACTAACTAACTAAATGAACGAACGAACAAACAAGCAAACAAAGAAACAAACACAAAACAAACATACAAATAATAACCATTTGTATGAATAACCAACCAACCAACCAAATAAATAAACAACCACCAACCAACCAACCAAAAATGTTAATAAATAACCAATCAACCAACCAACCAAATAAGCAAATGAAGAAACTAATAAATAAACAAACAAACAAATAATGAATAAATGAATAAATAAATGAAAAATAAATAAAAATAAAAAGAAAGAAAGAAAGAAATGAATAAATATAAATAAATAAATAAACTACAAATGAACAAACAAATGAATAAAAAAAAAAAGTGAATATTTAAAAAGCGTAGGGCGCAGTGAAGTTTGACATAATGACAAGTGTGCACTTTAGACAATGTTTCATCCAGCAGGTAACACAAGTAAAGAAACATTGTTACGACAATATACTGATCATTGTTTAAGAAGAGCTGTCAACAAGACCAGACGTGACATGATCAGAAACACCAAGATCAGAGAAATGGTGGGAACAACACCAGTCCACCATCATAGCCATCAACACACAATGAAGTGGTTTGGGTCATCTGACCACAATACAACCCCACCAGCTGGCTCAACAAGCATACAACACAGAATGAAGTGGTTTGGGTCATCTGACCACAATACAACCCCACCAGCTGGCTCAACAAGCATCACAACACAGAATGAAGTGGTTTGGGTCATCTGACCACAATACAACCCCACCAGCTGGCTCAACAAGCAGTACAACACAGAATGAAGTGGTTTGGGTCATCTGACCACAATACAACCCCACCAGCTGGCTCAACAAACATACAACACAGAATGAAGTGGTTTGGGTCATCTGACCACAATACAACCCCACCAGCTGGCTCAACAAGCATACAACACAGAATGAAGTGGTTTGGGTCATCTGACCACAATACAACCCACCAGCTGGCTCAACAGCAACAACACAGAATGAAGTGGTTTGGTCATCTGACCACAATACAACCCCACAGCTGGCTCAACAAGCATCACAACACAGAATGAAGTGGTTTGGGTCATCTGACCACAATACAACCCCACCAGCTGGCTCAACAAGCATACAACACAGAATGAAGTGGTTTGGTCATCTGACCACAATACAACCCCACCAGCTGGCTCAACAAGCATACAACACAGAATGAAGTGGTTTGGTCATCTGACCACAATACAACCCCACCAGCTGGCTCAACAAGCATAAACACAGAATGAAGTGGTTTGGGTCATCTGACCACAATACAACCCCACCAGCTGGCTCAACAGCATACAACACAGAATGAAGTGGTTTGGGTCATCTGACCACAATACAACCTCACCAGCTGGCTCAACAGCATACAACACAGAATGAAGTGGTTTGGGTCATCTGACCACAATACAACCCCACCAGCTGGCTCAACAGCAACAACACAGAATGAAGTGGTTTGGGTCATCTGACCACAATACAACCCCACCAGCTGGCTCAACAAGCATACAACACAGAATGAAGTGGTTTGGGTCATCTGACCACAATACAACCCCACCAGCTGGCTCAACAAGCATACAACACAGAATGAAGTGGTTTGGTCATCTGACCACAATACAACCCCACCAGCTGGCTCAACAAGCATACAACACAGAATGAAGTGGTTTGGGTCATCTGACCACAATACAACCCCACCAGCTGGCTCAACAAGCAGACAACACAGAATGAAGTGGTTTGGGTCATCTGACCACAATACAACCCCACCAGCTGGCTCAACAAGCACACAACACAGAATGAAGTGGTTTGGGTCATCTGACCACAATACAACCCCACCAGCTGGCTCAACAAGCAGACAACACAGAATGAAGTGGTTTGGGTCATCTGACCACAATACAACCCCACCATCTGGCTCAACAAGCATATAACACAGAATGAAGTGGTTTGGGTCATCTGACCACAATACAACCCTACCAGCTGGCTCAACAAGCATATAACACAGAATGAAGTGGTTTGGGTCATCTGACCACAATACAACCCCACCAGCTGGCTCAACAAGCATATAACACAGAATGAAGTGGTTTGGGTCATCTGACCACAATACAACCCCACCAGCTGGCTCAACAGGCATACAACACAGAATGAAGTGGTTTGGGTCATCTGACCACAATACAACCGCACCAGCTGGCTCAACAGGCATACAACACAGAATGAAGTGGTTTGGGTCATCTGACCACAATACAACCCCACCAGCTGGCTCAACAGGCATACAACACAGAATGAAGTGGTTTGGGTCATCTGACCACAATACAACCCCACCAGCTGGCTCAACAGGCATACAACACAGAATGAAGTGGTTTGGGTCATCTGACCACAATACAACCCCACCAGCTGGCTCAACAAGCATACAACACAGAATGAAGTGGTTTGGGTCATCTGACCACAATACAACCCCACCAGCTGGCTCAACAAGCACACAACACAGAATGAAGTGGTTTGGGTCATCTGACCACAATACAACCCCACCAGCTGGCTCAACAGGCATACAACACAGAATGAAGTGGTTTGGGTCATCTGACCACAATACAACCCCACCAGCTGGCTCAACAAGCATACAACACAGAATGAAGTGGTTTGGGTCATCTGACCACAATACAACCCCACCAGCTGGCTCAACAAGCATACAACACAGAATGAAGTGGTTTGGGTCATCTGACCACAATACAACCCCACCAGCTGGCTCAACAAGCACACAACACAGAATGAAGTGGTTTGGGTCATCTGACCACAATACAACCCCACCAGCTGGCTCAACAAGCACACAACAAAAAGATGTTTGGATAAAAAATAAATAAATAAAAAGAGACAAACCAAGGAAAACCTGGATGGATGGTGTGAAGGAGACTGACGTCACACGGCATTTCTCCACTTCAGACCTTCCAGCTCACTGCTGACCGTTAACTCTTTCTCCCCGTGACACCTATGATGGTATATGCGGATAGTTACATTATGATGCTTATGATGATGATGATGGTCATCATCATTATCATCATCATCATCATCATCATCATCATCATCATCATCATCATCATCATCATCATCATCATCATCATCATCATCTATTATTATAATAACAATAATGATAATAATATTGTTATTATTATTATTATCATTATCACTATCACTATCATTATCATTATTTCATGGTTATCATTCTATTAGTTTTATTGTTATACTTTTTGTATTATTGCTGTTATTATTGGTATTATGATTATTATTAGTAGTAATAATGATAGTAGTAGTAGTAGTAGTAGTAGTAGTAATAGTAGCAGTAGTAGTACCTTTAGTATCATTATTGTCGTTGTTGTCGTTGTTGTCGTTATTATTATTATTATTATTATTATTATTATTATTATTAATTATTATTATTATTATTATTATTATTATTATTAAAGCACAATAACAACAACAATAATAATAATAACAATACCACTAATAATAATGATATCGATAATATAATAATAATAAAAATAAGAAGAAGAAGAGAAAAAGAAGAAGACTATTATTACTAATAATAACGATAATAATAATAATCATCATAATAATAGCAATAATAATAATGATAACAATAATAACAATAATAATCTACAGAAGGACTTTAGACAGAAGGGATGGAGACAGCTGACGGGGCATGCATCAACGCCTACCATCAAGAATGACGTCGCCCACAGGTGAACAGCTGATTATTACTCTTGTTATTATCATTATCATTATTGTTGTTGCTATTATAATTATTATTGTTATTATTATCATTATTATTGTTATTGTTGTTGTTGTTGCCATTATTATTATTATTATTATTGTTGTTGCCATTATTATTACTATTATTATTATTATTGCTATTATTATTATTACATGTATTATTATTATAATTATTATCAATATTATTGTTGTTGTTATTCTTATAATATGCTCTCTATAGTTTTCCATTGTTTTTATTCTTTTTCCCATTTATAGCCGTGTGTGTGTGTGTGTGTGTGTGTTGTGTGTGTGTGTGTGTGTGTGTGTGTGCGTGGGTGCGGTGTGTGTGCGTGCGTGCGTGCGTGTGTGTGCGTGCGTGCGTGTGTGTGTGTTTCAGCGCTTAGATTTGATTTTATCAAGATTTTGCGCTATATAAATATTGTAATTATTAATTATTATTATTATTACTATTATTATTATTATTCTTGTTGATGTTCTTGTTGTTGCTATTGTTATTACAAAGGTGACATGGACGCTGTAATAGTGTATGGTGAGGGTGAGGGTTAGGGTGGTATTATGGGATAGGATGTTAGAGTGTTAGAGAGACTCGTTTTACAAGGATGTCCGGCTATGACTGCACAGGCACTGAACATGGCGTCACTGATAAAGCACACACTGCACTTGTACTAGTTGGCCTACACCAAAACAGCTCTGTGTTTCCAGGTTTTAGGGTTTACAATTTAGCGGGGGAGGTGAAATTGAAGAACAGGGTTGGGGAAAGGGGAGGGAATGACACATCATATCATTAAAGTCGACAGCTGTCCATGGTCAGATTAGCAGGATCCTCAACAACAAACACCCGGTAAGTGGACTTGAAAGGAACGGATTTAAAAGTAAACCACCGGCGTCACAAATCGTCAAGACAGGCTTGAAGTGATAGATTTAGTCGCCCTTCACAAGAAAATTAAATTACTGATCCAGTGCGGAATGAGATTCGAAATTGAAAACAAGCGCGACTGCTCGCGTTCAAGCAAACAGGAACCAGAAAAACACGCAAATAGAACCACAACGCGTATTTGATACAACCAGACAAAACAGGATTTTCTCCCACTGGACGAAGCAGTGGGGAAGTTTCAGTCTTTTCCTCCTTAGTTTTTGTATTTGGTGTTTGCTTGTTTGTGATCTTACATTTACGATTGACAAACACCAGTTGACCGAAAATTCGTGTCTTTCTTCTCTAGTTGTATTAAATACGCGTTCTGATAGGTTTTAAAGTTAGGATCTTTCACTCGCTCGGCAGGATAAAGTTCCATGGACAGCAAAGAAAACAAACGAGACAGTCTTGATGGAGGCAGACACAAGTAGATCACTCATAAGGAAGATTAGGAAAAGACAGGCAACGTTTATAAGCCATTTTATGAGGAAGGGGGATTTGGAGCACCTGGTCACAACGGGAAAGCTGGAGGGAAAGAGAGCACCAGGTAGACCCAGGGAGAGAATGCTGGACGGACTTGCAGAGTGGCTGGGGATGAAGAGGGTGGGGGAGATGCTAGGGGCAACGAGAGATAGAGATGGTTGGAAGTCCATGGTCGCCAACGCCATGCGGCAGGGCACCTGATGATGATGATGATGATGAGGCAGGATAAGAGTTTAGAGTTTGTTGCAGGGGGATTCATCCACTCGGACATTCACATATGCGCTCCATCTAAGTCTGCCAGCAGCTATCTGTCACGTTAGTGCATATGGAATTTGTTCCAGGCGCGGTGACGTCATCTTCAGAAACTGAAACTGAAACTTAACTGTCAGTCACTGAGCCCGCACAAAGGAAAGAAAGGGACTCATAAAACGCTTAGCTGACACTCCCAGAATGATGGAAACATTAAGATAGGCAGCGAACAGGCCAGTATATAATGTTGTGGGCTGGGATTGAACTCAAGATATCTATCTGGAGTCCAGGGTTTTATCAAAACAAACCAATCAACACGAGTAAGGGAGAAGAGCATTCCACAAGGCCACCCTTCTACCTTTTCGTGTACGTAAAGGTGACAATTGACAGAGCACAATTTAGTATGGAGGCAGTGGAGACGCCTGTCATACTGGTAAGTCACGTGGAGATGAGCCAACAGACGATCAATATCAAACCCAGGATCAGATGCCAGACAAACAAACAAACAAACAGGCAGACAAAACACCAAAAAATAAGAACTCAAAAAAAAAAATCCTGCCAACACACCAAATAAGAAGAAAAGAGAGAGAGAGAGAGAGAGAGAGAGAGAGGAGAGAGAGAGAGAGAGAGAGAGAGAAGAGAGAGACAGACAGACAGAGACAGAGAGAGAGAGACAGAGACAGAGAGACATAGAGAGAGACAGAGAGAGACAGAGAGAGAGAGAGAGAGACAGACAGACAACACACACACATACACACATACACACACACACACACACACACACACACACACACACACACACACACACACTCACACACAAACAGACAGACCGACAGATAGACAAACAGAGAGAGAGAGAGAGACAGAGAGAGAGAATGACAAACAAACAGGCAGACAAAACATCAAAAAAAGTAAGAAAACAAAACAAAATTCCTGTCAACGCAGCACATAAGAAGAAGAAGAAGAAGAAGAAGAAGAAGAAGAAGAAGAAGAAGAAGAAGAAGAAGAAGAAGAAGAAGAAGAAGAAGAAGAAAAAGAGAAGAGAGAGAGAGAGAGAGAGAGAGAGAGAGAGAAGAGAAATGCAATGCCCCATCGTTGTCTATGTAAGATAAAATGTAAATATATAAATAGGCAAACATATACATACATAAATTTATGAAAACATTGATAAATACATCAAGGACACATAATTCACAACACAGACAAAACAATACAAACATTGTGTTTTTTCAATAAAGATAGAAAAGCATTTGGGAAAGAAACAGAAACAAACAAAATGATGGGCAGAGGGAAGAAGCAGAGACAACAAAAAATAAAAGGCCAGGAAAAAATACAGAAAAAAACCGTAAAAAGAAGAATGGCGAAAAATATGTGAAGTATTAAAAAAAAACCCATAGTTCTTTATGCCTATTTCCTTACTTACTCAGTAGAATGCATTGCATAATAAAGTAGAACAGCAACAACAACTTTTCACTTATGTCTTCTGCTCTGGGCCAGTCTGTGTAAAGCACCCACAGCGTGATTCAGGCCTTGAGGTCTCCTTCTGTTGTTGGTCACCAGGTGTTGTTGGGTCTTCCAGTCTTACGTCTTCCTTCTGGTGTCCAGTGAAGTGCAGTCCTGGTGATGTTGTCTTGCTGTCTTCCTTCTGGTGTCCAGTGAAGGGCAGTCCTGGTGATGTTGTCTTGCTGTCTTCATGGTGTCCAGTGAAGGGCAGTCTGGGTGATGTTATCCTGCTGTCTTCATGGTGTCCAGTGAAGGGCAGTCCTGGTGATGTTGTCCTGCTGTCTTCCTTCTGGTGTCCAGTGAAGGGCAGTCCTGGTGATGTTGTCTTGCTGTCTTCCTTCTGGTGTCCAGTGAAGGGCAGTCTGGGTGATGTTATCCTGCTGTCTTCATGGTGTCCAGTGAAGGGCAGTCTGGGTGATGTTATCCTGCTGTCTTCATGGTGTCCAGTGAAGGGCAGTCCAGGTGATGTTGTCCTGTTGTCTTCTTCTGGTGTCCAGTGAAGGGCAGTCCGGGTGATGTTGTACTGCTGTCTTCATGGTGTCCAGTGAAGGGCAGTCCGGGTGATGTTGTCCTGCTGTCTTCCTTCTGGTGTCCAGTGAAGGGCAGTCCTGGTGATGTTATCCTGCTGTCTTCATGGTGTCCAATGAAGGACAGTCCGGGTGATGTTGTCCTGCTGTCTTCATGGTGTCCAGTGAAGGGCAGTCCGGGTGATATTGTCCTGCTGTCTTCATGTTGT
>JAPXFY010000012.1:3506989-3514489 GCA_030674185.1 Monoplex corrugatus
GTGTTGTGTGTGTGTGTGTGTGTGTTGTGAGTGTGTGTGTGTGTGTGTATGTGTTGTGTATGTGTGTGTACGTGTGATGTGTGTGTGTGTGTGTGTGTGTATGTGTGTGTGTTTGTGTGTGTGTGCGTGTGTATGTGTGTGTGTGTGTGTGTGTGTGTGTGTGTGTGTGTGTGTTGTGTGCAAAGAGGTATATTCTATGTACTACACCTCGGCTCTTTTAAAATATCTGACATTTTACCTAGTGTTCACACTGTACAGTCTCCACCTGGTCACAACGGGAAAGCTGGAGGGAAAGAGACACCAGGTAGACCCAGGGAGAGAATGCTGGACGGACTTGCAGAGTGGCTGGGGATGAGGAGGGTGGGAGATGCTGGGGCAACGAGAGATAGAGATGGTTGGAAGTCCATGGTCGCCAACGCCATGCGGCAGGGCACCTGATGATGATGATGACAGTCTCCATGCTTATCAAGTTTGACAGAGGTCAGTTGTAAAGGAGTTAGGGCTTTGTTCAAAAAGGATTCAGCGCACTCGGGCATTTGCATATGCGCTCCACTCATTCGTCCATCTGTTATTTGACAAACCCATTGACCTGTGCAATATCGTATGCACTGACGAGATCTTAAATGTGGAGGGTGGGGGGAGAGGGGGTGGAGGCAATGACGTATGACATTTAAGCTGACATTGACACCACCAGAATGATTGTAGCATCAAGATAGACAGTGTACAGTGGCCGTGGTGTAGTGGTTAACGCAACGGACTACCGACTGGAAGGTTGTGGATTCGAATCCCCATCAATACCTTCAAAAACCATTGTGGGATTTTCGGCTCTAACCGGCTCCTACCCAGAGTTGGACGTGATATGGGCTCATTGGGAAGACTGGGAACCACACAGTTGAGTCTCATCCACTTCACGGATGCGTCATTGGGGTATTGCTAAATCTTCTACCAACACCGCAGGGTCTGTATCTCTCGGCCTGTTGACGCCAGGATATATTATGATAGTAAACGTAGAGTACAATCCTGTCACGCAGTCTCAATCCTAGATGGAACTCCATAGCATTATGATTATCATCCACATCGACATCATCGTCATCGCATAATAAAAACAGCTTCTGTGGCCATTAAAGTGGCGTAGAAAATGGACGGAAAAAAAAAGGAAAAAGGTGAGCACTAAGGTAACCTCCCTGAGTGTAATGATCCTAAAAAAAAAAAAAAAAAAAAAGTGGTACAAAGGCCTTCTTTGTTTTATAGATTACAGGTGGAATGGAGAACCCAAGCCATCAGCGTTTGACTCCACATAGTCCCCGTTAGTTCAGATGACCAGAACACTATGTTCATACAGCAGATGTCAGTGTGGACCCTCTGCGGACCACAAACACTGAAATGTGACTGACTGTCAATTCAACCACAGACCTGGTAGAAAAGGACTGCCACACACAGACCTGGAAGAAAGGACTGCCACACACAGCCTGGAAGAAAAGGACTGCCACACACAGACCTGGAGAAAAGGACTGCCACACCACTGTAAATGGCTGCCACACACAGACCTGGTAGAAAAGGACTGCCACACACAGACCTGGTAGAAAAGGACTGCCACACACAGACCGGTAGAGATACCAGATGGAAGAAGGACTGACCAACACAGTGCCATGCGGCAGTACCGCATTGAGCAATTCTCTTTGAGTCACTGACCGCCAAACCCTCCACAGAACTGAAGAAATCGGTTCCACTGATCACTGCACGTGGTTTGAGCATGTAGGCACTGAGGGAAGGAAAGAAGAAAAGAATAAAAAGCTTTATTTCCTACAGCTTCTTGATCAGACAACAGCATGTATAAAGCCTTTAGTCCAACTCTCTACAAAGCCTTTTGTAAGCAGAGCCTTTTGTAGCAGCGTTAGACTGAAGGACGGGAGCACAAAGCCTTTTGTAAGCAGAGCCTTTTGTACATTGTGACGTTAGACTGAAGGACAGGAACACAAAGAAAAAAGAAACGATGAGAAGAAAGAGTAAAAAAGAAAAAAAAAGAAAAGGGAAGAAGAAAAATGAATGAAAGAAAGTAAGAAGGACAGAAAGAATGAAGTAACTAGATAAATAAATAAATATGAAGGAAAGAAAGACAGAAAGAAAGAATCAAATAATAAAAGAAAGACTAAACGAAAGAAAGACAGGAAGATAGAAAGAAAGAACAAAAAAAAAGTAAGAAAAAAAAAAGAGAAAAAATAACGAAAAAAAAAAAAAAAACGAAAGAAAGAAAGAAAGTAGAAAAGGAAAAAAGAAAGAAAGAAGAAAAAAGAGCAGCTAACATGCAATCATTTAATGATGTGGTTATCGCTGGTTGGCGTGATGTGATTCCCTATGACTGTCTTATGACAACCCTTGTCTGCCTTAGTATCCTTGCCTTCCATCATTAACAACATTTGTGGGCCCTTGTACAACACGAACACTAGGAACCAAAACTTTGCCTACTAGCAAAACAGAAAACAGACAAAAACAAAAAACAAACAACACACACACAAACAAACAAACAAACAAACAAACAAACAAACACACACAACAAACAAAAACAAAGCATGACAAAAGAAAACAAAACAAAAAAATAAATAAACAAACATCAAACAAAGCCAGTGGAACAACCAAAACGCACACACACAGACAGACAGAGAGAGAGAGAGAGGGAGAGAGAGAGAGGGAGGAGAGAGAGACAGAGACACAGAGAGAGAGAAGAAAAACAGAGACAACAGAAGAGAGAGAGAGAGAAGAGAGAGAGAGAGAAGAGAGAGAGAGAGAAAGACAGAGAGAGAGAGAGAGAGAGAGAAAGACAGAGAGAGAGAGAGAGAGAGAGAGAGAGAGAGAGAGAAAGAGAGACAAGACACAGACACACACACACACACACACACACACACACACACACACACACACACACACACACGCAAACAAGCAAAACACATAAAAAGCTATTAAAAAAATACTTGTTTGTAAATGATCCTGAGAGAATAAGACACGACGTTTCGAGCCCAGCCCTTTGTCAGTGACAAAGGGCCTGGGCTCGAAACGTCGTGTCTTATTCTCTCAAGGATCATTTACAAACAAGGTATTTTTTTAATATTTTTTTTACCTCAAGTCAGTAGTCACATTTTGTTTTACATAAAAAGCTTATTCCAGTTGCAGCCCATCTATTTGCCTATCTCTTCTTTTTTTTATGGTTGGTGTGATTTGCTGAGTTTTAAATCATCTCACGGGTATTCTGTTCTTCTTGATTCAATAGAAAAACATAGACAAGCAACGGCAAATATTATTATTAGCATTGTGCTAGTACCTGTAATGCTGAATATTAATTTTATAAGCGTTTCATATCATCTTCGTCTTCTCTGTCTCTCTTTGTTTGTCTCTCTGTCTTGTCTTCTCTGTGTCTGTCTCCTCTTTCTGTGTATCTGTCTGTCTGTCTCTCCCTTTCTTCTTTCGCACCCTTCTCTTCCCTCCTCTCTCTTTCATTTTCTCTTTTTTTCTCTCTAACTTCCTTTCCCTGCTCTCTCTCTTCTTTTCCTCTTTCCTCTCCTCCACCATCCCTCTCTCTCTTGTCTCTCTTCTCTCTCTCTCTTTTCTCTTCTCCTCTCCCTGATCCTGTTCTCCTTTTCTTTGTCTGTCTGACTGTGTTTGTCTCTGTTTTCTGTCTGTGTCTCGTGTCTGTCTGTCTCTGTCTTGGTCTGTCTGTCTGTCTCTTCCTTCTTCTTCTTCTTTTTCTTCTTCTTGCTCCCTCCCTGTCTTTCTATCCACCTCCACACCGTCTCCTCTATCTGCTCTCTCTCCTACCATCTTTTTTTCTCTGTCTCTGTCTCCCTTTATCTGTCTCGTCCTCTGTCTCTGCCTCTGTCTCTCTTTATCTGCTTCTGTTTCTCTCTGCCTCTGTCTCCCTTTATCTGTCTCCTCTTAGTCTTTGTCTCCGTCTTTCGTCTCTGTCACTCAGTTCTGTTGTCTCTGCCTCTGTCTGTCCGTGTCTTGTCTGTTCTGTCTGTCTGCATTTCTGTCTGTCTGTCTGTCTTCCCTCTCTGTCTCTCTCTTGCCCCCCCCCTTCTCTCTCTCTTATTCCTTTCTTGGTCAGTGGGGTGGGGGGATTGTGGCGCCTCTTCATAATGCTGACCTGAGAAACATTGAGGTCTCTACCACCTCCTCTCCCTATAATTCAGGTTATGGGACAATCTTCGTCACAGTATTGTCCATGTTGATTTAGGCTTCTGTCCCTGGATGTAAGCGTATGTCGTAGTACGCGCACCCATTTCTTTTTCCTGTATGCATGTTTCTCTTTTTCCTTGAAGTCAGTGTTTCAATAAAACTTGGCAGGAACAAGGTCCTTTACTTCCACGGGATCTTTAACGTGTGTTAAGGACGTGAGCCCCGAGACCTGGGTTGTGTGATATCATCCACATGACAGCTTCTGACCTCAGTAAAGATGTTGTTGAATTAGCGGAGGTGCGAGGTGGGGGGGGGTGTTAGAAAAATTCGTTGTGTGTATCACGCTCGTAAAACGATTTCTCTACTGTACAGCAAATGCTTTAACTGTTGGTCACTATACTCACGATATTATATTATTTAACACGAAAATACCGATACATCAAACTGAATCGACTCGATAGACAGATACTACTGACGTACAGATGACCGACAGTACGCGACGAAAGGCATGACATGCGATTTTAAAAGAGCAATGAAGATGACCTCATCACATCACTGTACCATGTGATTTGCCAAGTGTCTTGTATTGACAGTCACGTTATGGTACTGCTTTGTTTTGGGGTTGGATGAAGTATACCTGTATGGAATGTCTTAGTTGTCTATTTTGACTCATGTTTTATGGGAGTGTTGGTAGAATCCAGTACGTTCGAGTCATTAATTATTCTGAATTCTTAAAGAGAAGAATTTCCTCATAGACCAGCCTCAAATATCCATCCATGACCAGCCTCAAATAATTTATGGTGATAGAAACCATAGGATGTATAAAGTAACAAAGCAAGTTAAGTAGAATTGACAGTAAACGCTGTATCACCGACTTTTGGTAACTGTCTCTGGCTCTGTTGGTAGAGTCTGTGGACTTCATATCTGATATCTTGAGTTCTATCCGTCTCGCAACATACATGTTAAAAAAACTGGCCTGTTGTTGCCTAAATACTCAATCATTGTGGTGGTTCTGCTTACTGTTTTATAGGTCCTTTCCATTACCCTCCTTTCCATTTCAGACTTTGCAGCGCACCAGGGATTTATGCAGGTACAAAAATCGTCCATTAATTACTAAGTAAATTTCAGAGGAGCGCGTATGGACTTGCCCGAATGTGATGAATCCCATTTGAAAAACTCTGAACTTCTATAAGACACAAGCACAATCATGATGCTGCTTTTCAAAACATAGTCCAGTAGGGCCTGGGACCTGCCAGCTCATGGGTTTATGTTGCAGTTAAGGCTTTGTGCCACGATCACCATACACATGGCACATGTGGACGTTAGTGCATATGGAATTTGTTCCGAGCGCGGAGACGTCGTCTTGAGGAAACTGAAACTGAAACTAAAACAGGCACATTCAAAATTCTCCAGATCAAGGATTACTTGCAAATGAAAATGGGCCTGTTACTTGATACAGTGACGACAAAGCCATACCAGTGTTGATAACTAAATTGTACAAAGAGGGGCTTCCAGTGTAAATCTGTCTACCAGTGTTGATAACTAAATTGTACAAAGAGGGGCTTCCAGTGTAAATCTGTCTACCAGTGTTGATAACTAAATTGCACAAAGAGGGGCTTCAGTGTAAATATGTCTACCAGTGTTGATAACTAAGTTGTACAAAGAGGGGCTTCCAGTGTAAATCTGTCTACCAGTGTTGATAACTAATTGTACAAAGAGGGGCTTCCAGTGTAAATATGTCTTCAGCATAGCTGTCCGTGCAGCTTTGGCCATGAAATGTTCCCTATAGAGACTTTTCATTGTTACATGGAGGGCACAAATGGCAGAAAGGCCATGGACACACGAGACCCCTAGCTTGCCCACAGGAGACATGGAAATGGAGGCTGGGGTGGGGGTGGGGGTGGGTGGTGGTCAGACTGCAATCCATTGCAAGCAGACAAGGAACAGGGAATGTATTTGTCTGGTCCAGTGGGGCAAATCCAATCACATGATGGATGCAGACACTGATCTCTGTTTACACGCAGATAGAGGGGGTAGGGTGGGAGATGGTTTATGTTTACAGGCAGGGAGGGAGAGGGGGGTTTCTAAGACCCACAGGGGGTGGGATGGGATGGGGAAGCCAACAGAGGGAGGACAAGACAAGGATTGGGTGAACAATGGATGACAAACTATGACCTTCTGATACTATCAGGAAAAAAGAGAAACTTGATGATGATGATGTTAACATGTGAAATTATACAGAGTACTTTAGTGATAAAGACTATTGAAATAATTATTTCATTGCTAGAATTAAGAAGACGATTCAAATGTTGTGTTTTCAGAATAAAAAGATTCCATTTTTTTTATTGACAGAGATATCAAGATGGCGAAATACTAAGTTGATCAAATTTTAGTGATGATGAAATCACACTATCGTCAGAATTAAAGACATGCCTGAAATACTTTGTCCAATTAAAAAGAAGTTCAAACATTCTGTTTCTAAAACTGAAGAGATTTTACTTTCTGATATAAAGAGACGATGTAAACATTTTGTGGTCAGAGTTGAAAACAGTTTAATTCAAGCTTTTTGCGGTGTGGTACATGAACATGGTGACTCAATCATTTTGTGGCTGAAAGTAGAAGTCTGTAGCTGACAAACATTAACATCCATGTCCCTGCACCACAATACACAGGTATATAACCCAGCCAGAGCATGACCAACAGTGTGGAAGCCATGACATGCAAGAGGAATTCAGAAACAGAAGAAGAGACACTGATGATGAAATATTTAGGTGTCACCAAAAGACAATTGTAGCAGAGAGGGTAAAGAGGTTTGTTTGAAAATGAGAAAACTAAATCAAACGTCATCCTGCTTGTGACCAGGTGGAACAGGAACAGCAAAACGGCACATGGAGGATAATTTGACAGGTAATTGTGTGTCTGTGTGTGCCACACCCCTGTCTGACCTCTTCGTTCTGCTATTGATACTCATCATCATCATCATCATCATCATCATCGTCATCATCATCATCATCGTCGTCATCGTCATCGTCATCGTCATCGTCGTCGTCATCATCATCATCATCATCATCATCATCATCATCATCATCATCTCGTCGTCGTCGTCGTCGTCGTCGTCGTCGTCGTCGTCGTCGTCTCATCATCGTCATCATCATCATCATCATCATCATCAGTCGTCACGTCGTCGTCGCATCGTCGTTTCATCGTCATCATCGCGTCATCATCGATCGTCGTCGTCGTCATCATCATCATCATCATCATCATCATCATCATCAGTCGGGTCTCGTCGTCGTCGTCGTCGTCGTCATCATATCATCATCATCATTCGTC
>JAPXFY010000012.1:3519489-3521989 GCA_030674185.1 Monoplex corrugatus
GATAACATCACCAATATACCATTGATAACATCACCAATATACCATTGATAACATCACCAATATATCATTGATTACATCACCAATATACCATTGATAACATCACCAATATACCATTGATAACATCACCAATATACCATTGATTACATCACCAATATACCATTGATTACATCACCAATATACCATTGATAATATCAGCAATATACCATTGATAATATCAGAAATATACCATTGATTACATCACCAATATACCATTGATAATATCAGAAATATACCATTCATAACATCACCAATATACCATTGATAACATCACCAATATATCATTGATAATATCAGAAATATACCATTGATAACATCACCAATATACCATTCATAACATCACCAATATACCATTCATAACATCACCAATATATCATTGATAATATCAGAAATATACCATTGATAACATCACCAATATACCATTGATAACATCACCAATATATCATTGATTATTTCAGAAATAAACCATTGATAATATCAGAAATATTCCAATGGTAATATTAGCAATATACCATTGATAATATCAAAAATATACCATTGATAGTTTCAGAAATATACCATTGATGATATCAGAAATATAACATTGATAATATCAGATACCATTGACAACATCAAAAATACACCATTTATTTATAATCAGAAATGTACCATTGATAATATCAGAAATATTACCATTGATATTATCAGAAATATACCAATGATTATTTCAGAAATATACTCATTGGTCATATCAATGGAAAAATCCAGCAAAATTCCTGACGACGGCAGCCACCCACTTCAGTAGTTCTTGTCAATACGTTTCAGGTGGATAATGTGTACTGTTGTCAATGATCAGAGTGATAACTGTATAAATATATCTGTGGGTTGCCTGTGACTGCACTCTTGTATCCAACTCCTTTTATGAAGGAAAGTGTGGATTGATGAGAAACATAGACACAGACAGTTTGTGCATGAGTCTGTATGTATGCGCAGTGTATGTGTAGAGTATCTTTATGAGTGTCTAGCTGTGTGCGTGTGTGCGTGTGTGCGTGTGTGCGTGTGTGCGTGTGTGCGTGTGTGTGTATGTGCGTGTGTGCGTGTGTGTGTGTGTGTGTGTGTGTTTGTGTGTGTGTGTGTGTGTGTGTGTGTGTGTGTGTGTTTAGTCTGTGTATGTATGTTTGTGTGCACGAGTGCGGGTATAATTGTAGCATGTGTGTGTAGTGTGTGTGTGCGTGTGTGTGTGTGTGTGTGTGTGTGTGTGTGTGTGTGTGTGTGTGTGTGTGTGTGTGTATGTGTGTGTGTGTGTGTGTGTGTGTGTGTGTGTGTGTGTGTGTTATGTGTGAATGAGTGAGTGCGAGTGTGTGTATGTGTGTGAATGAGTGTGTGTGTGTGTTTGTGTGTGTGTGTGTTTGTTTGTGTGTGTGTGTGTGTGTGTGTGTGTGTGTGTGTGTGTGTGTGTGTGTGTGTGTGTGTGTGTGTGTGTGTGTGTGCGTGTTCTGTGGACCAGTATAATGGCCCGAACGGCTGTTGATTGATCATGAAAAGGGGAGACCACCAATGTCGGCAGCAGGCAAACACCCATCCACCCACCTTCACCCATCCTCCAGCTCCCCTGCCTTTTCTCTCGAATATTCTCTCCCCTTTTTCTATCCATCAAAGAAACTTCACTCAACACAGTCTTCATAAACACGACAGACAGACAGGGAAACAGACCAGTGTGAAAAGACACCTCACGAATGCACACAATGAGCGTTGAACTCTCCAATCCCCCTCCCCCACCCCCCACCCCCGAAAAAAGACCTCCCAGATTCACACGTGTATTGGAGTTCCCTCTCTAATGACTGTGGGCACAGACATCTAATATGTGGCTGTGGGTAATTGACAGTCACGCCTATCAACTGCCTGTGTTGTCGGTGGGATAATGTTTTGTCGTTTTCCTGGGTTTTTAATGGAAAAGCCCTGTTTGCTGTTTTGACCGATGCGTTCTACTGTTGTTGTTGTTGTTGTTGTTGTTGTTGTTTTTATTGGAAAAGGAGCACGTTCTTGATCATTGGTCAGAATAAAGACATACAGACTGTGGGCAGTTTACAATAAACGAATGAAATAAATGCATAAGTGAAGATATGAGTGACACTGTCTTTTTCAAGGTATAAAACGTTTTGGCTAATAGTCATTTTTCAACCTTGCAGTTACTAATCTTTATATTTGCCTAGAACTAATCATAGAGAAAAATCCAGTTGCCATGGTGTAGTGATTAACACAATGGAATACAGACTGGAAGGTTGAGGGTTCGAATCCCTATCAGTCCTTTAACAAGTCATCTAGGGATTTTCTGGTTTCAGCCAACTCCTATCCTGAATTTAGCGTGCCATGAACTCATTGGGAAGACAGGGACCACTTGGTCGAGTCATAATTTTCATGGATGCGTCTTTGCGTGTGTTACTCAAATCTTCTGATCAGTACCGAAGGTATCTGTGGCTCTTGG
>JAPXFY010000012.1:3526989-3529489 GCA_030674185.1 Monoplex corrugatus
ACTACACTACAATCAACAATGACCAATATGGCTTACCATATCAATCACAATGACCATATGGCTTACCATATCAACAATGACCAATATGGCTTACCATATCAATATAATGACATATGGCTTACCAATCAATAAATGACCAATATGGCTTACCATCATCAATAATACAATATGGCTTACCCTACATGACCAATATGGCTTACCACATCAATATAATGACCAATATGGCTTACCATATCAATACAATGACCAATATGGCTTACCATATCAATATAATGACCAATATGGCTTACCATATCAATACAATGACCAATATGGCTTACCAATCAACTAAATGACCAATATGGCTTACCATATCAAACATGACCAATATGGCTTACCATATCAATATAATGACCATATGGTTACCATATCAATAAATGACCAATATGGCTTACCATATCAATATAATGACCAATATGGCTTACCATATCAATACAATGACCAATATGGCTTACCATATCAATATAATGACCAATATGGCTTACCATATCAATAAATGACCAATATGCTTACCAATCAATATAAGACCAATATGGCTTACCATATCAATACAATGACCAATATGGCTTACCATATCAAAAATGACCAATATGGCTTACCATATCAATACAATGACCAATATGGCTTACCATATCAATATAATGACCAATATGGCTTACCATATCAATACAATGACCAATATGGCTTACCATATCAATACAATGACCAATATGGCTTACCATATCAATACAATGACCAATATGGCTTACCATATCAATACAATGACCAATATGGCTTACCATATCAACACAATGACCAATATGGCTTACCATATCAACACAATGACCAATATGGCTTACCATATCAATATAATGACCAATTATGCGATACTAGATGATAACATCTACAATGTACAAAAAGGTATGTCTAATGTAAATCTGTTTTCAGGATAGAAGTCCATGTGGGTTTCACCATTAAATGTCCCCTAGTCAAACTTTTCAATATTTACATGGTGGATGCAAAATGGCACGTAGGCCATGGATACATTAGACCCCTAGTTGCTCATGGGGGACGTGGGAGTGGAGGGTGGGGGTGGGGGTGGGAGTGGAGGATGGGGTGGAGGATGGGGTGGGGGTGGGAGTGGAGGATTGGAGTGGAGTGGGGGTGGGAGTGGAGGATGGGAGTGGGGTGGGGTGGGAGTGGAGGATGGGAGTGGAGTGGGGGTGGGAGTGGAGGATGGGAGTGGAGGATGGGGTGGGGTGGGAGTGGAGGATGGGAGTGGGGTGGGTGGGAGTGGAGGACGGGAGTGGGGTGGGGTGGGAGTGGAGGGTGGGAGTGGAGTGGGGTGGGAGTGGATGATGGGAGTGGAGGATGGGGTGGGGGTGGGAGTGGAGGATGGGAGTGGCGTGGGGGTGGGAGTGGAGGATGGGAGTGGGGTGGGGGTGGGAGTGGAGGATGGGGTGGGGTGGGAGTGGAGGATGGGAGTGGGGTGGGGGTGGGAGTTGAGGATGGGGTGGGGTGGGGATGGGGGTGGGGGTGGAAGATCGGGGTGGGGAGGGAGTGGAGGATGGGAGTGGGGGTGGAGGTTGGGGTGGAGGTTGGGGTGGAAGATGGGGGTGGATGATGGGAGTGGAGGATGGGAGTGGGGGTGGGGGTGGGGGTGGGAGTGGAGGATGGGGGTGGGGTGGGAGTGGAGGATGGGAGTGGGGGTGGGAGTGGAGGATGGGGGTGGGGGTGGGAGTGGAGGATGGGGTGGAGGATGTGAGTGGAGGATGGGGTGGGGACGGGGGTGGGGTCAGACTGCAATCCACTGCAAATGGACAATGAACAGGGAATGTAGTATGTCTGGCCCAACAGGGCAAATCTAATCACATGATGGATTCAAACGTTGTTTGCAGACAGGGGGTGGGTTAGGGGTGGGGGTGGTTGGAGACAGAAGGGTGGGGGTGGGAGAGGGATTATGTTTACAGGCAGGGAGGGAAAGTGGGTCCGGGGTAACAGAGGTGGTGGGTGAACCAGGGAAGCCAGCACAAAGAGGAGAGGACACAGGTTCATGTCAACAATGAACAACAAGCAGGTACTCTCCAAACCATTAAGAAAAAAAAAAGGAATGATGGTGGTCGGGAGATGATGATGTTGATACGGGAAATAGCCAAGTACCAGAGGGATAGAGACCATTCATACACTGTTGTCAGAGTAATTCCAACATTTGCTGAAACGAGACACCTGCTGTTGATCTTCAGTACGCTTTCTGAACCCCCCTCCCCTCCACACTACAAACATGTCATTATTCCCCCACTCCCAGCCTCCACACTTCATACCTGCCCTTAATCAAAACCAGCCAAGCAAACCACTAGCAATGTAAAGCCATTTCATGAGTAGGATGGGAGAAAGTAGCGGAAGGAAATGAAAACGATGAGCAATTTAAACATCACGAAGCAAGAGACGGAGCAAATGAAAAGAAGAGAAGGGATTTACAGCA
>JAPXFY010000012.1:3556989-3561989 GCA_030674185.1 Monoplex corrugatus
AGTTTTTGCTTTTCTGCCAGAACAAGATTGAGGCAGCCGAGATGTGGTTTCTCAGAAGAATGTTGAGGGTTCCATGGACAGCAAAGAAAACAAAGGAGACAGTCTTGATGGAGGCAGACACAAGTAGATCATTCATAAGGAAGATTAGGAAAAGACAGGCAACATTTATAGGCCATTTTATGAGGAAGGGGGATTTGGAGCACCTGGTCACAACGGGAAAGCTGAGGGAAAGAGAGCACCAGGTAGACCCAGGGAGAAAATGCTGGGCGGACTTGCAGAGTGGCTGGGGACGAGGGGGGTGGGAGAGATGCTAGGGGCAACGAGAGATAGAGACAGATGGAAGTCCATGATCGCCACGATGGCTTCAAATGTACATGTAAAGTTCAGGTTACTTACCCCAAGGCAAGCGCGTCTGTGCTGTACAACACCACACTTTCTTTCTCATGTTTTTCTTCTGCCTGAGTGTTCATGTTGTTTACTTACAACAGTCAAATCCAAAACAAGTGTAATGCCCGCGTTCAAGCAAACAGGAACCAGAAAAAAAACACGAAAAAGAATATGAACGCGTATTTAATACAACAAAACAAGACAGACGCAAATTTTCGGCCAACCGGCCTTTATCAAGCGTAAGATTACAAACAAACAAACACTAGATACAAAAAATTGAGAAAAAGACTGAAACGTCCACTGCTGCTGTCTTCAATGAGAGATAAGTCAGTTTGCTCTTTTTCTCATTTTTGTTAATCTAGTGTTTGTTTGTTTGTAATCTTACGCTTGACAAAGGCCAGTTGACCGAAAATTTGCGTCTGTCTTGTTTTGTTGTATTAAATTCGCGTTCATATTCTTCTTTCGTGATTTTACAACAGTCAGTTTGATCAAATAATTTTGCCAGGAACAACTTGTTAGCTGTTATAGGGATCACCACGTAAAATTATTGGATGGGGGGGGGGGGGGGGGGGAATTCCATTTTCCATCTGTGATGCAAACCCAGGATGTTGATTTCTGCTTTGTTTTGTTGTGTGTGTGTGTGTGTGTGTGTGTGTGTGTGTGGTGTGTGTGTGTGTGTGTCGTGTGCGTGTGTGTGCGTGTGTGTGTGTGTGTTTATATATGTGTGTGTGTGTTAATTTTGTGTCTTTGTTTTGTTTTGTGTTTGTGTGTGAGTGTGTGTGTGTGTGTGTGTGTGTGTGTGTGTGTGTGTGTGTGTGGTCTTTGATTTAATGTCTATTCACTAAAGTGATTTTAGACAACAATAAAAAAAATAAATAAATAAAAATAAAAAAACAACCAACTTGGAAATGGTTAATCTTCAGGAAAAAGAAATGAACCAGAAAAACAAGACAAGAAAGAAAATTCACAAATGACGTTATCATAATTAACGATTGAAACAGTAAAATTAGCTAACCATAATACTGAACATGAGAAGTAACGGCGCGTTAAAGATAATTCGCTATAGGACTTTTTGACAGGCTAACAAAAAATTCATATGTTAAGGATGGTGAGGCAAATATGTCAGAAACTGTCTTCGTTGATAACGAAGGTATATGTCGTTTTACCGAACGCATGAAAGAATATGACTATGTGTTATCTTCTTTCCACACAGGCGCACTACATTCCTGGTGTATTTTGTTTTGAATGCATCAAGTTTCCACCTATACATAAGGGATTGTATACTTCTGTGTCTCTGTCTCTCTGTGTCTCTGTCTCTGTCTCTCTGTCTCTCTCTCTTTTCCGTCACATTTTCTACGCCACCTTCATGGCCAAAGAAGCTGGGGCAATTTTTACAACGCTATCATAATGACGACGATGTTGCTGAAAATGGCAACACTATGGAGGTCCATTTCTGACTGAGACTGTGACCAGACTGTACTCCATGCTTACTAGCATAACACATCCTGGAGTAAACCAGGCCTGAGAGATACAGATTGATATTCTCCTGCTGATCTTAAGGACTGACTTTCATCAACAAACAAAGTGCAACCCACTGAGTGTGATGAGACAGGAAGCCAGACTTCCACAAGATTTATAACCAGTTCATGTTTACACGACTGTGAAAGTTCCAGGACACAAAGCAAGTGTTTCACACCAATGTCACAGCCATACCAGGACACAAAGCAAGTCTTTCACACCAATGCCACAGCCACGCCATGACACAGAGCAAGTGTTTCAAACCAATGTCAGAGCCATTAAGATCCATGACACATAGCAAGTCTTTCACACCAATGTCACAGCCATACCATGACACATAGCAAGTGTTTCACACCAATGTCACAGCCATAAAGTTCCATGACACAAAGCAAGTGTTTCACACCAATGTCACAGTCATACCATGACACAAAGCAAGTGTTTCACACCAATGTCACAGCCATACCATGACACATAGCAAGTGTTTCACACCAATGTCACAGTCATACCATGACACATAGCAAGTCTTTCACACCAATGTCACAGTCATACCATGACACATAGCAAGTCTTTCACACCAATGTCACAGTCATACCATGACACATAGCAAGTCTTTCACACCAATGTCACAGCCATACCATGACACATAGCAAGTGTTTCACACCAATGTCACAGCCATACCATGACACATAGCAAGTGTTTCACACCAATGTCACAGCCATACCATGACACATAGCAAGTGTTTCACACCAATGTCACAGTCATACCATGACACATAGCAAGTGTTTCACACCAATGTCACAGCCATACCATGACACATAGCAAGTGTTTCACACCAATGTCACAGTCATACCATGACACATAGCAAATGTTTCACACCAATGTCACAGCCATACCATGACACATAGCAAGTATTTCACACCAATGTCACAGCCATACCATGACACATAGCAAGTGTTTCACACCAATGTCACAGTCATACCATGACACATAGCAAGTGTTTCACACCAATGTCACAGTCATACCATGACACATAGCAAGTGTTTCACACCAATGTCACAGTCATACCATGACACATAGCAAGTGTTTCACACCAATGTCACAGCCATACCAGGACACATAGCAAGTGTTTCACAGCAATGTCACAGCCATACCAGGACACAAAGCAAGTGTTTCACACCAATGTCACAGCCATACCATGACACAAAGCAAGTGTTTCACACCAATATAACAGCCATACCATGACACAAAGCAAGTGTTTCACACCAATATAACAGCCATACCATGACACATAGCAAGTGTTTCACACCAATATAACAGCCATATCATGACACAAAGCAAGTGTTTCACACCAATGTCACAGCCATACCATGACACAAAGCAAGTGTTTCACATCAATGTCACAGCCATACCAGGACACAAAGCAAGTGTTTCACACCAATGTCACAGCCATACCATGACACAAAGCAAGTGTTTCACACCAATATAACAGCCATACCATGACACAAAGCAAGTGTTTCACACCAATATAACAGCCATACCATGACACAAAGCAAGTGTTTCACACCAATATAACAGCCATACCATGACACAAAGCAAGTGTTTCACACCAATATAACAGCCATACCATGACACAAAGCAAGTGTTTCACACCAATATAACAGCCATACCATGACACAAAGCAAGTGTTTCACACCAATATAACAGCCATACCATGACACAAAGCAAGTGTTTCACACCAATATAACAGCCATACCATGACACAAAGCAAGTGTTTCACACCAATATAACAGCCATACCATGACACAAAGCAAGTGTTTCACACCAATATAACAGCCATACCATGACACAAAGCAAGTGTTTCACACCAATATAACAGCCATACCATGACACAAAGCAAGTGTTTCACACCAATATCACAGTCATACCATGACACAAAGCAAGTGTTTCACACCAATGTCACAGCCATACCATGACACAAAGCAAGTGTTTCACACCAATATAACAGCCATACCATGACACAAAGCAAGTGTTTCACACCAATATAACAGCCATACCATGACACAAAGCAAGTGTTTCACACCAATATAACAGCCATACCATGACACAAAGCAAGTGTTTCACACCAATATAACAGCCATACCATGACACAAAGCAAGTGTTTCACACCAATATAACAGCCATACCATGACACAAAGCAAGTGTTTCACACCAATGTCACAGCCATACCATGACACAAAGCAAGTGTTTCACACCAATATAACAGCCATACCATGACACAAAGCAAGTGTTTCACACCAATATAACAGCCATACCATGACACAAAGCAAGTGTTTCACACCAATATAACAGCCATACCATGACACAAAGCAAGTGTTTCACACCAATATAACAGCCATACCATGACACAAAGCAAGTGTTTCACACCAATATAACAGCCATACCATGACACAAAGCAAGTGTTTCACACCAATATAACAGCCATACCATGACACAAAGCAAGTGTTTCACACCAGTGTCACAGCCATACCATGACACAAAGCAAGTGTTTCACACCAATGTCACAGCCATACCATGACACAAAGCAAGTATTTCACACCAGTGTCACAGCCATACCATGACACAAAGCAAGTGTTTCACACCAATGTCACAGCCATACCATGACACATAGCAAGTGTTTCACACCAATGTCACAGCCATACCATGACACAAAGCAAGTGTTTCACACCGCAGTAACCCCTTTAACCTAAATACCCACATACCCGTTCATCAAACAGCCATGCCACCCGCCATAAACAATTCACTGTGTCTGGAGAATCTGGCATGGCAAGCTCTGATCTTACCACACGATAACCTGAACGCCCCCACACCCCACCACATAATAAAGCTGTTGCCAAATAAATCAGGAAAGTATTCTCCGTAAAACAAAACCATGAAACATATGCAACCGATATTAGGAGGCAAGTTAGACATTAATATACAAGACTTGGGTGTGTGCGTGTGTGTGTACTCTCTCTCTCCCTGTCTGTCTCTCTCTCTCTCTCTCTCTCTCTCTCTCTCTCTCTCTCTCTCTCTCTCTCTCTCTCTCATTCTTTCTC
>JAPXFY010000012.1:3569489-3576989 GCA_030674185.1 Monoplex corrugatus
AACACACACACACACACACACACACACACACACACACACACACACAACACGGCTATAAATGGGGAGAAAGAATAAAAACAATGGAAAATTATAGAGAGCATATTATATACAATTATATATTACATTGTGATTCCCCTCCGAGTGGAGACAGACTGCAGAGGGGATTGAGTGAGGTTAGGATTTTATGCAGAGGAGAAAAGGTGAGTTTTGAAAGCGGACTTGAAGGAGACAAAAGTAGGTTGCTGACGGACTGAGAGAGGAAGTTTGTTCCAGGAGAGCGGACCAGAAATACAGAAGGCTCGTGGACCATAGGTATTGAGCTTAGTGCGAGGAAAGCGAAAAGTCAGAGGATCGAGGCAGAGCGGAGGGTACGTGAGGGAACATAAATCTCAAGTAGGCTTGACAGGTAATCGGGGGCTGCGTTATTGAGGCTTTTGTAGCACATGGTGTCTAGTTTGTACTGTATGCGCTTTGATACAGGGAGCCAGTGAAGTTGTGCTAGGAGAGGAGATATGTGGTCAGCTTTTTTTCTTTTTGAGTACAAGGCGTGCAGCATTGTTTTGAATGCGCTGTAGGATGTGAGTAGTGGGGGCAGGAAGACCGGACAGGAGTGAATTGCAATAGTCAATGCGAGACATTATGAAGGAGAGAACGAGTTTTGCAGTTGTTTCCAAAGAGAGATACTTCCTGATCAGGCTTATACGATGGAGGTGATAGTAGCAAGATCTGGCAGTTTGAGAAACAAAGTTGTTCATGGAGAGGGTAGAGTCTATGCAGACACCAAGGTTTTTAGCTGAATCAGAAATTGGGACTGATGTGTTACATAATGGGAGAGAAAGAGGAGGCAGCTGAGAAAGTTTCTGACGGGTGCCAATGAGGATAGCTTTTGTCTTGTCATTATTTAGCTGAAGTTTGTTGTATGTCATCCAAGTTTTGATGTCCGAGTAACACTCAGTGGTGCGAGTCAGGAGGCGCTATATATTGTCAGGTGAGTCACTGTCTTGAAGTTGGGTGTCATCAGCATAGAAGTGGTGTTTTATAGAGTGGGAGTTGATGATGGGTGACAGGGGGGAGGTGTAAAGAGTGAAAAGAACAGGGCCAAGGACAGATCCTTGTGGAACACCACAGGTCAGGTATGCAGGTTGAGAGTAATTGCCATTGATGAGAACAGTTTGGTTTCTGTTTGATAGATAAGAAAGGAACCAGGAGAGAGCAATGTCAGAGATGCCAAAAGTATGATGAAGTCTAGAAAGGAGAATACCATGATCAATGGTATCAAAGGCTGCAGACAGATCAAGGAGTGTGAGGAGAGAGACTTTGCCAGTATCAGTTGCAAGGAGGAGATTGTTGAGAATGTGTAGCAAGGCAGTTTCAGTGCTATGGCACTGGCGGTAGGCTGACTGGAAAGGATTGAGGAGATTGTTGGCAGACAGGTGAGAGTTCAGTTGGTTGAGTACAACTTTTTCAAGCAGTTTTGACAAGAAAGAGAGATTAGAGATAGGCCGGTAATTATATTCACTCTCGTTTTCAGGGCAATGTTGTAATATGAAATGAAAGTTGGCAAGATTAACCTGCACTACGTTAAAATGATACGTAGAAAACTGTTCACTTCGTAAAATGAACTCGATATGTATACTGAATGACATATATTGTAAGTGTAAAAACATAAGTCGAATGACATATACTGTAAGTGTAAAAACATAAGTCGAATGACATATACTGTAAGTGTAAAAACATAAGTCGAATGACATATACTGTAAGTGTAAAAACATAAGTCCAATGACATATACTGTAAGTGTAAAAACATCAGTCGAATGACATATACTGTAAGTGTAAAAACATCAGTCGAATGACATATACTGTAAGTGTAAAAACATAAGTCCAATGACATATACTATAAGTGTAAAAACATCAGTCGAATGACATATACTATAAGTGTAAAAACATCAGTCCAATGACATATACTATAAGTGTAAAAACATCAGTCGAATGACATATACTGTAAGTGTAAAAACATAAGTCGAATAACATATACTGTAAGTGTAAAAACATAAGTCAAATGACATATACTGTAAGTGTAAAAACATAAGTCGAATGACATATACTGTAAGTGTAAAAACATCAGTCGAATGACATATACTGTAAGTGTAAAAACATCAGTCGAATGACATATACTGTAAGTGTAAAAACATAAGTCCAATGACATATACTATAAGTGTAAAAACATCAGTCGAATGACATATACTATAAGTGTAAAAACATCAGTCCAATGACATATACTATAAGTGTAAAAACATCAGTCGAATGACATATACTGTAAGTGTAAAAACATAAGTCGAATAACATATACTGTAAGTGTAAAAACATAAGTCAAATGACATATACTGTAAGTGTAAAAACATAAGTCGAATGACATATACTGTAAGTGTAAAAACATAAGTCGAATGACATATACTGTAAGTGTAAAAACATCAGTCGAATGACATATACTGTAAGTGTAAAAACATCAGTCGAATAACATATACTGTAAGTGTAAAAACATCAGTCGAATGACATATACTGTAAGTGTAAAAACATCAGTCGAATGACATATACTGTAAGTGTAAAAACATAAGTCCAATGACATATACTATAAGTGTAAAAACATCAGTCCAATGACATATACTGTAAGTGTAAAAACATCAGTCGAATGACATATACTGTAAGTGTAAAAACATCAGTCGAATGACATATACTGTAAGTGTAAAAACATCAGTCGAATGACATATACTGTAAGTGTAAAAACATCAGTCCAATGACATATACTGTAAGCGAAAACTGTTGGATGGTTGTTGTACACTCTAAGTGTAAAAATATTACTTATGTCATATATGTAAGTTAAAATATAGGATGGATGAAATATACTGTGGGCGAAAATTGTTAGATTGATGATATTCATGTACTGTAAGTGTGGTATCCAAGGTTGTCATAGCCGAGGGGTGGCAATGGGGACAAGCTCCCATTGTCTATAAAATGCCCCTCACGGCGCGCGTCTCCAATAGCCTCTGACAACTAAGTCCAGCTCCTAGCCTGCTCGCGTGGCTTAGATATAAGCCCGGCGGAACTGCTACTACTGATAGGAGAAGGGGTGAAGGCGGGTTACTGGCGCCTGAAAACCAGTGCTTTTTGGGTAGATGGGGCTCATCAGTCTGGGAAGACAGCTCATCTAAGAGAAGGAAAACTCTGATTTCAAACCTCCGCTGCCTTGTTGCCATACCCACTCATAGGAAAGGCTTCAGGAGTCAACCCTGAGGAAAAATCCGGAGTCGGAGTCCCTAAGGCAGTTCGCCGTTGTCTACAACCTCGTTCTGGCAACTCCTGCGTCGCCCCTGGTACCAGGCGTACAGGCCTCCGTCTTTCAACTGGATTCTACTAGTGGCGAGGAGAGGGGGGATCTGCTGCATGGGCAACAGCTCGTCCTCCATATTCACTTGCCCAGGCCTGCACCTGGAGAGGTCACTCCAGCTTCGCTGGTAACACAGCATCGACACAACACGGAGAGTAGCAGATACCGGTTTTAAGCCTAGGCTTTTTTGGCGTAAGTGCACGTCATGACCACAACGCCTCCTGGTGCAGACTATCATCTCCTGAGATGTAAAGAGGCCGACGACTGTAAGTGTAAAAAGGTTGGGTGGTATCCACTGTAAGTGTAAAAAGGTTGGGTGGTATCCACTGTAAGTGTAAAAAGGTTGGGTGGTATCCACTGTAAGTGTAAAAAGGTTGGGTGCTATCCACTGTAAGTGTAAACAGGTTGGGTGGTATCCACTGTAAGTGTAAACAGGTTGGGTGCTATCCACTGTAAGTGTAAAAAGGTTGGGTGGTATCCACTGTAAGTGTAAAAAGGTTGGATGGTATCAACTGTAAGTGTAAAAAGGTTGGATGGTATCCACTGTAAGTGTAAACAGGTTGGGTGGTATCCACTGTAAGTGTAAACAGGTTGGATGGTATCCACTGTAAGTGTAAACAGGTTGGGTGGTATCCACTGTAAGTGTAAACAGGTTGGGTGGTATCCACTGTAAGTGTAAAAAGGTTGGGTGGTATCCACTGTAAGTGTAAAAATGTTGGATGGTATCCACTGTAAGTGTAAAAATGTTGGGTAGTATCCACTGTAAGTGTAAAAATGTTGGGTGGTATCCACTGTAAGTGTAAAAAGGTTGGGTGGTATCCACTGTAAGTGTAAAAAGGTTGGATGGTATCAACTGTAAGTGTAAAAATGTTGGGTGGTATCCACTGTAAGTGTAAAAAGGTTGGGTGGTATCAACTGTAAGTGTAAACAGGTTGGGTGGTATCCACTGTAAGTGTAAAAAGGTTGGGTGGTATCCACTGTAAGTGTAAACAGGTTGGGTGGTATCCACTGTAAGTGTAAACAGGTTGGGTGGTATCCACTGTAAGTGTAAAAAGGTTGGGTGGTATCCACTGTAAGTGTAAAAAGGTTGGGTGGTATCCACTGTAAGTGTAAACAGGTTGGGTGGTATCCACTGTAAGTGTAAACAGGTTGGGTGGTATCCACTGTAAGTGTAAAAAGGTTGGGTGGTATCCACTGTAAGTGTAAAAATGTTGGATGGTATCCACTGTAAGTGTAAAAAGGTTGGGTGGTATCAACTGTAAGTGTAAACAGGTTGGGTGGTATCCACTGTAAGTGTAAACAGGTTGGGTGGTATCCACTGTAAGTGTAAACAGGTTGGGTGGTATCCACTGTAAGTGTAAAAATGTTGGGTGGTATCCACTGTAAGTGTAAAAAGGTTGGGTAGTATCCACTGTAAGTGTAAAAAGGTTGGATGGTATCAACTGTAAGTGTAAAAATGTTGGGTGGTATCCACTGTAAGTGTAAAAAAGTTAGATGGTATCCACTGTAAATGTAAACAGGTTGTGTGGTATCCACTGTAAGTGTAAACAGGTTGAGTGGTATCCACTGTAAGTGTAAAAAAGGTTGAGTGGTATCCACTGTAAGTGTAAACAGGTTGGGTGGTATCCACTGTAAGTGTAAACAGGTTGAGTGGTATCCACTGTAAGTGTAAACAGGTTGGGTGGTATCCACTGTAAGTGTAAAAAGGTTGGGTGGTATCCACTGTAAGTGTAAAAAGGTTGGGTGGTATCCACTGTAAGTGTAAAAAGGTTGGGTGGTATCCACTGTAAGTGTAACCAGGTTGAGTGGTATCCACTGTAAGTGTAAAAAGGTTGAGTGGTATCCACTGTAAGTGTAAAAAGGTTGGGTGGTATCCACTGTAAGTGTAAACAGGTTGGGTGGTATCCACTGTAAGTGTAAACAGGTTGGGTGGTATCCACTGTAAGTGTAAAAAGGTTGGGTGGTATCCACTGTAAGTGTAAACAGGTTGGGTGGTATCCACTGTAAGTGTAAACAGGTTGGGTGGTATCCACTGTAAGTGTAAAAAGGTTGGGTGGTATCCACTGTAAGTGTAAACAGGTTGGGTGGTATCCACTGTAAGTGTAAACAGGTTGGGTGGTATCCACTGTAAGTGTAAAAAGGTTGGGTGGTATCCACTGTAAGTGTAAACAGGTTGGGTGGTATCCACTGTAAGTGTAAAAAGGTTGGGTGGTATCCACTGTAAGTGTAAAAAGGTTGGGTGGTATCCACTGTAAGTGTAAACAGGTTGGGTGGTATCAACTGTAAGTGTAAACAGGTTGGGTGGTATCCACTGTAAGTGTAAACAGGTTGGCTGGTATCAACCACAGAACACTAAAACAACAGAAGGGACAAGCCCTCTTAGCGCGATCGAAAAACGCGTGCTGGTTGGCTCGGCTGGCCGCCATCTTGTTAATGCTGAGATTCGCTGTCGCGGCGAGCGATACACACACGCTGTGCGCTGCTCTCACATGGCTTGCCTCTGTTTACGTTTGTAACCTGACAGACTGTTTACGTATGTGTGTGTAAAAGGAGAGAGAGAGAGAGGGGGGAGGGGACAGGGGTGGGGGGGGGGGGAATTGCCGATGCATGGGTAGAAAACTATTGCATGATACTCATAGTCATACCCAAAAAAAAAAATTCTTACTTCTTTGAAAAGTGAAACTCTTCATTAGCCGTCGCACTATTATTTTCACCCAGTCACTGCTTCAGAAACATTGACCTGTCACTTAGTCAGTTAGTGTGTGTACTGGGACTGAGGGGGAGGATGTGTGTGTGTGTCTTACACTTCATACCATTAGTTTTTCTTTTTGTTATGTGTTGAGTCATCATTTTGTGTGTGCTTACTTCTGAATTTATGTTAGTATTGTTACACAAGCAATCAGTCGATCTTTTCAGGTTTAATGTCATTGTCAACAGAGAGGATTATTTAAAAGATGGTACCTTTAGACATTTGATTATAACATGCGCCACACACATGAGACAGAAGTCGTACACGACAAGTAAGAATGATTGACTCATTGAGTTTCACAATTTTTTTCTGTGAAATTACAAGTGTTCATCACTTCAGAGTTTTTGCCTGTCGTATACAACAACATAAAAATGAAGAACTCAGAATAAAAAACAACAACAATAAAGTAATATAATACAGAATTCACACATGTAAAATTCATGATTTAAAATGTACTCACATGACTTGACAAAGACATGCCTGGACATCTTCCCAAAATGATCAGCCACAGCGGTGTATAATTCACAGTTAATCCAGCTCCAACAGCACTCATTCCAGGAATGTTCACATCTCAAGTGTCTTGTCAGCCACAGCGGTTTATAATACACAGTTAGTCTTCACACGTTAAGTTTCTCGTCATCCACAGAAATGTAGTAAAATATTCACTGTTGCATTAATGGCCCATGAGTGTTCACAGGTGTGTAATACACAATCAAATCTAAAATCCACAGATGAACTACATAATTGTTCACAAGTTCAGTTCCTTATCACAATATCAGCTACAGCAGTGTGTTATGTTCACAGTTAAATCCAGCTGAAATAGAGGTCTGTAAATGTTCACATGTTAAGTTTCTTGTCCTTGTTCAGTTCTGCACCTCTGACTTTTGACTTCAGTTGCTGATTGAACAGTTTCACTTCGTGGTAAATCCTGATGTTGCAATAAGCAGCAATAAGGCTTGCCAAACATTCACACTCACAATTCAGATCATATGTTTGTGACTTGACAAAGCTGTTCAGAATAGTTTGCCTTGGGTTGGCTCTTGGCAATCCCTTTGATGTAGCTACTCTGAAGTGAAGTTCAAAGCATCTGAAAACCTGCAGCAGTGGCTCACTGACACGAACCAGGCATCCAAGTTTAAACTCTTTGAGTGACACAAGTGACACAAGTGAGGGAGTTTCTCCAGTTGCCTCATTTGCACTGATGGTGAACTTTTCCACACAGAGAGGACAGTCGTTTTTCTGCTTGAACTTCCTCAAGATAGCATCAGCAATGTACTGAACAATGTCTGACTCGACGGGTGGCAGTTCCATCTCCAAGTCTGTGAAGGAAGAGGAAACCAAGTTGTTCTCACAACTGAAGGAGTTG
>JAPXFY010000012.1:3581989-3586661 GCA_030674185.1 Monoplex corrugatus
ACAGCAATGAGAGTAATGACCACACCAAACAGCAATGACCACACCAAACAGCAATGACCACACCAAACAGTAATGACCACACCAAACAGTAATGACCACACCAAACAGCAATGACAGCAATGACCACACCAAACAGCAATGACCACACCAAACAGCAATGACCACACAAAACAGCAATGACCACACCAAACAGCAATGACCACACCAAACAGTAATGACCACACCAAACAGTAATGACCACACCAAACAGTAATGACCACACCAAACAGTAATGACAGTAATGAACACACCAAACAGTAATGACCACACCAAACAGTAATGACCACACCAAACAGTAATGACCACACCAAAGATGACAGTAATGACCACACCGAACAGCAATGACCACACCAAACAGTAATGACTACACAAAACAGCAATGACCACACCAAACAGCAATGACCACATCAAACAGTAATGACCACACCAAACAGTAATGACCACACCAAACAGTAATGACCACACCAAACAGCAATGACCACACCAAACAGCAATGACCACACCAAACAGCAATGACCACACCAAACAGTAATGACCACACCAAACAGCAATGACCACACCAAACAGTAATGACCACACCAAACAGTAATGACCACACCGAACAGCAATGACCACACCAAACAGCAATGACCACACCAAACAGTAATGACCTCACCAAACAGCAATGACAATAATGACCACACCAAACAGTAATGACCACACCAAACAGTAATGACCACACCAAACAGTAATGACCACACCAAACAGCAATGACAATAATGACCACACTGAACAATGACAGCAAAGGTCACACTGAACAATGACAACAATGATCACACTGAACATCAGTGGTCACACTGTTAACAATGACATCAATGATCACACTGAACATCAGTGGTCACAATGTTAACAATGACAACAATGATCACACTGAGCAATGTCAGAAATGGCCAGACTGATTACTGACAGCAATGGTTACATTGAACAATGAGAGCAATAGCCACACTGAACAATGACAGCAATGGTCACATTGAACAATGACAGCAATGGCCAAACTAAACAATGACCACAATGGTCACACTGAACAATGACAGCAATGGCTACACTGAACAATGACAGCAATAGCCACACTGAACAATGACAACAATGGTCACACTGAACAATGACAGCAATGGTCACACTGAACAGTGAGAGCAATGGTCACACTGAACAATGACAGCAATCAGCACACTAAACAATGACAGCAATAGCCACTCTGAACACTGGCGGCAATGGCCACACTGAACATTGACAGCAATGGTCACACTGAACAATGACAGCAATAGTCACACTGAACAATGACAGCAATAGTCACACTGAACACTGGCAGCAATGGCCACACTGAACAGTGACAGCAATGGTCACACTGAACAATGAGAGCAATGGTTACATTTAATAATGACAAGTAATGGCCACACTGAACAATGACAGCAATAGTCACACTGAACACTGGCGCCAATGGCCACACTGAACAATGACAGCAATAGTCACTATGAACAATGACAGCAATGGTTACATTGAACAATGGCAAGTAATAGCCACACTGAACAATGACAGCAATGGTCACAATGAAAATTGACAGCAATGGTCACACTGAACATCAGTGCTCACATTAAACAATGAAAGCAATGGTCACACTGAACAATGACAGCAATGGTCACACTGAACATCAGTGCTCACATTAAACAATGACAGCAATGGTCACACTGAACAATGACAGCAATGATCACACTGAACAATGACAATAATGGTCACACTGAACAATGACAGCAATGGTCACACTGAACAGTGACAGCAATGATCACACTGAACAATGACAGTAATGGTCACACTGAACAATGACAGCAATGGTCACACTGAACAATGACAGCAATGATCACACTGAACATCAGTGGTCACTCTGAACAATGACAGTATGGCCACACTGAACAATGATAGCAATGGTCACACTCAACAATGATAGCAATGGTCACACTTAGCAATGAGAGCAATGGTCACACTGAGCAATGACAGCAATGGTCACACTGAACAATGATAGCAATGGTCACACTGAACAATGACAGCAATGGTCACACTGAGCAATGACAGCAATGACAACACTGAACAATGACAGCTATGACCATTTTAAACAATGACAACAATAGTCACACTGCACAACGACAGCAATAGTCACACTGAACAGTGACACCAATGGCCACACTTAACAATGGCAGCAATAGTCACACTGAACAATGGCAGCAATGGCCACACTGAACAATGACAGCAATGGCCACACTGAACAATGACAGCAATGGCCTATCTGAACAATGACAGCAATGGTAACACCAAACAATGACAGCAATGGTCACACTGAACGATGACAGCAATGGTCACACCAAGCAATGACAGCAATGGTCACACTGAACAATGACAGCAATGGCCACACTGAACAATGACAGCAATGGTCACACTGAAAAATGACAACAATGCCACACTAAACAATGGCATCTATGGTCACACTGAACAATGACAGCAATGGTCACACCAAACTATGACAGCAATGGTCACACTGAACAATGACAGCAAATGCCACACTGAACAATGACAACAATGGCCACGCTAAACAAACAATGACAGCAATGGTCACACTGAACAATGACAACAATGGTCACACTGAACAATGACAGCAATGGTCACACTGAACAATGACATCAATGGCCACATTGAACAATGACAACAATAGCCATACTGAACAATGACATCAATGGTCACACTGAACAATGACAGCAATGGCCACACTGAACAATGACAGCAATGGCCACACCAAACAATGACAACAATGGCCACACTAAACAGTGTCTGGAGAAGCAACACAAATCAGAACCATATGTTGCTTGTGCCAGAGACAGAAATGGAAGATCCTGTCTGCTACTTCATTCCCATCAATTTGCACAATTCTGTTAGTTATGACTAGGTATTTGGATTCACTGGATTTTTACATGTAGTTAGTTTGGTTTTGTCGTTGTTTAAAACTGAGTTAACACGAAATGCAGGCTAGCCTCCCTTGGCAAAACACGAACTTATAGCATGACAACACTTCGTGTCTGATTACGTGTGCTTTTCTATCTGTGATGTGTATTTTTCTACAGAATTAGGCCAGACTATCTCTTTTGCTACCACGGGATTTTTACATTCGTGAAGAGCATGTTGCACATGGGACCTTGGTCTCAGCTAAAACACAAATACCTAAGACATTACACCAGTTTTTCCACATTTAAGATAAATGATAATATACCATGCCAGCAGATGTTTGCTAGTATTAGGCAGTCCATGATCAAGGTCCCAGTCAGAAGTAACGAGCCTTTTGATTTAGGACTTGCTGAGCGTCTTTCAACAAGAAACCAGAAACAGGTCATCTGTGTCACACCTTGTCAATCAGACTAAATGCATTTTCCAGTATTTTTAATGAAACTGAGAATAGTTTCTGAGTTTATTTGGATCACTGACGTCCAATGTATAAAAAGTCAAAGGGAAACCATGAATGAAAATAGATGAAGCCAAACGTATGATGAAACAGACAGGTCAAACTTACGTGTTGTGAAAGTTTCCATACTGCTTAAAAAACAAATTATCCAAACACAAAGTGACAGTAGGATTGAATGTGTAAGCACGGTACGTTTTTGTTTTTTTTTACTTGAAGTTAGTGATGGAAAAAAATTGTATTTATAAAATAATGATGTGTGCATAGGTTAGGATTATTCGTAGTATATCAAAACAAGAATCATATTATCATTGAGAGGTTCCTACTAACCAAATACAGAAAAAGTGAAAATGAAAATCAAAAGAAATAATTGATGCATTCAATGTGTGTACCTGCCATTGATTACATTTACACTGGTTGACAATTCAGTCAACAAAGTTTTTTCATCAGGCTACAGATAGATCATAGACACAGCACCAGGTTCAAGTGATTGCCTCTCTCTCCTCTTTCTCTCTCTCTCTGTCTCTCTCTCTCTCTCTTCTCTCTCTCTTTTCTCTCTCTTTCTCTCACTCTCTCTCTCTCTCTCTCTCGTATTCAGACATGAAAAGGCTATACCTTTCCCTTTGGGATTCAGCCAATAATAATGTCCACAAATGTCTCTTTGATCTCAATAAACGAGTTTTCTTACTCATTTCTTAAAAACAGTATGTATAAATACATTTGAGCAATAAGGATTCATTTTGTTTAACCGGTATGATTTTGATTTCAGTAAAACCAATGAATATTCATGCCAAAAATAATGACCGGCCTTGTTCCAGATAACAAAATCAATACACCTCCAGAAAGGGCGCACGTAAAAGAAGAATTGACATCCCCATCCAAAGTGTTGACAATTTTAAATCCAACCTCACACATTAGCAGCTAGATGTGGAACACACTACCAGAAACACAAGAGAATGTCTCCCTTTTTTCGAAATATGGCAGAAAAATGAAAACGTTCTTGCACATAGGCATAAAAATCAATTGTACAAATCAGTGTAATCTATATGTTAGTATAACTTTTTCATTTTTTTGCCATTTAATGGATACAATGTGATTCGAAAATCTGAGTACAGTTCTGTGATACATGATGTTATTATCCTGATCATGTCATTT
>JAPXFY010000012.1:3586761-3591761 GCA_030674185.1 Monoplex corrugatus
TTCAGCGCAACTGCTGGGTTGAGAACTGGCTTCAGTGCGCACCGCCGTGAGCGAACTCATGACAGTTTCAATTTCAATTTCAATTTCAAGTTCTCAAGATGACATCTAAGCGCTCGGAATGAATTCAATATGCACTAACGTCACAGGTGCCATATGATGGATAAGATCCAGAATGATCACGGCACAAGGTTTAACTAACCCACTAGCTGGTCAGGTCCTGAGGTCCTACCTAGATAGTTCCATAACCCTGGGGCCGTGGGGAAGTGAGGTGGCAGAGACTTCAATTTTTCCAGGTGCCAGCACCACGAGGGTGGCGCCCATCCCCTCTCCTTCGTTTCAAATTCATATTCAAATTCACTTTTTTTTTTTATCAAGACTTCAGAAAGGCAAGAAGGCTAATTGGTCTTCAAGGAGTGGGACCTGGGAAATCAACCTATCTCTCCGATGACATGTACCAAGGCAGCCAAGCAATGCCCTGCTCTTCACGATTTTCAACTGCCGCGGGATCTTCAGTGCGCGCAGCCAGAAAGCACACGGGTCCGACTCGTTTTTCATCCCTTGCGAAGGACAAGACAGAGGACTAGACAGAGGACTAGACAGAGCACTAGACAGAGGACTAGACAGAGGACTAGACAGAGCACTAGACAGCCCGACTCCAGTCACAGGGGTGAGGAAGGAAAGTGTAAGAGAAGTGTGCACGCACACCTGACAACACTGAATGACGATAAAGCGGACAATACGAATGACCAACTTGGGTTAGGAGTTTGTTTAAGATGGATTCACCGGACCTAAACAAGTCCATATGCGCTCCATCCAAATCTTCCAGCAATTCTCTGACAGACTCTCTGAGCCTGTATGCGTTGGCAAGTTGATGAAATGATAAAAGGAAGAAGGGACCTGTGGAACACCATCATAACGGCACCAGAATGATGGCAATGTTGTAAGATGGGCAGTCAACAGACCAGTTTATTAATGTTGCAGACTGGGATTGAACTCCAGATATCAAATCTCCAATCCACGGCTTCATCAGTAGAACCACAACAACAAAGGTGTCCACACACGTTTCAGAACGTTGGGTGAAGATAAATCAGAGAACATGAATGATGAACTTGACGCTTCTAGTGCCGTTAACAGGCCATCAGTCACAGACACAGGCAAAGTAATATAATGGACAGGGTTGATGAGGTGGCAGGACGGGCAGGCTGGGGGGTGGGGGCGGGGGGTGGGGGGAGTTGCAGCTGGAGATGGGGAGTCATTCGCGAAGAAAGTCCTGAATGACTGTGGCTGTAAATGTGAAGACACTATTTGCATTTATTTTGTATGGATGTATTCCCAGTTAATACAAATTTTATGTTAACCTGGCAATAAATGATTTATGATGGCAATGATGACGACGACGACGACGACGACGATGATGATGATGATGATGACGATGATGACGATTGTTTTTATTTCTTTTGGATTTACCATATACAATTTGGGTTCCTCTTCCCAAGGAAAGCAGTAGCATCACCTGTTTCTCTGTATGTTTATATTTTATTTACCTTATGATCAGAAATATAATCAGAAATATGTATTGGGAACAAACAGCTGCAATTTGAATAGAAAACGATATAAGCTCTTTCCAAAATATCAAAAGAGGAGTCAGGCAAGGTTGTGTTTTGTCACCAGATATGTTTTCACTTTACAGCGAAAACATCATGAGAAACCTAGAGGAAGACTCAGGATTAAAAGTCGGAGGAAAAATGATAAACAACATTCGATACGTAGATGACACCGTGCTAACTGCAGAAAATGAAAGGGAAGTACAAAACCTTGTGAATATAATAGAAATAGAAAGCAAAAGTAAGGGGTTGGAACTAAACAGCAGGAAGACTGAAGTCATGGTGATCAGTAAAAAACATGAAATCCCCTCATGCAAAATAACAGCAAACGGCACAATCTTGAGACAGGTTGATAAGTTTAAATACCTAGGAACTCAACAAAACATAATAGAACATGATATCATTATAAAACACCGAATGAAACAAACAGAAAAATCCTTTGTGAGTGCATTGTTGACATACAGCACTGCACAAAGCCGGTCCTTCAGACGATGTGAATCATCTTTTTTTTATTTATAGAAGAACGAAGCGGAAACCAGTGAATAATGTGGGACAAGCAAAAGGGCAAGAGCAGGTGGTCAACAGTGTCTTGAGACACCGTCCAGTAACAGTGTGTTGAGTCACTGTCCAGTAACAGTGTCTTGAGACACCGTCCAGTAACAGTGTCTTGAGACACCGTCCAGTAACAGTGTCTTGAGACACCATCCAGTAACAGTGTGTTGAGACACCGTCCAGTAACAGTGTGTTGAGACACCGTCCAGTAACAGTGTGTTGAGACACCGTCCAGTAACAGTGTGTTGAGACAGCCTTCAGTAACAGTGTGTTGAGACAGCCTCCAGTAACAGTGTGTTGAGACAGCCTCCAGTAACAGTGTGTTGAGACAGCCTCCAGTAACAGTGTGTTGAGACAGCCTCCAGTAACAGTGTCTTGAGACAGCCTCCAGTAACAGTGTCTTGAGACAGCCTCCAGTAACAGTGTGTTGAGACAGCCTCCAGTAACAGTGTGTTGAGACAGCCTCCAGTAACAGTGTGTTGAGAAAGCCTCTAGTAGCAGTGTGTTGAGACAGCCTTCAGTAACAGTGTGTTGAGACAGCCTCTAGTAGCAGTGTGTTGAGACAGCCTTCAGTAACAGTGTGTTGAGACAGCCTTCAGTAACAGTGTGTTGAGACAGCCTCCAGTAACAGTGTGTTGAGACAGCCTCCAGTAACAGTGTGTTGAGACAGCCTCCAGTAACAGTGTGTTGAGACACCCTCCAGTAACAGTGTGTTGAGACAGCCTCAGTAACAGTGTGTTGAGACAGCCTCCAGTAACAGTGTGTTGAGACAGCCTCCAGTAACAGTGTGTTGAGACAGCCTCCAGTAACAGTGTGTTGAGACAGCCTTCAGTAACAGTGTGTTGAGACAGCCTCCAGTAACAGTGTGTTGAGACAGCCTCCAGTAACAGTGTGTTGAGACAGCCTCCAGTAACAGTGTGTTGAGACAGCCTCCAGTAACAGTGTGTTGAGACAGCCTTCAGTAACAGTGTGTTGAGACAGCCTCCAGTAACAGTGTGTTGAGACAGCCTTCAGTAACAGTGTGTTGAGACAGCCTTCAGTAACAGTGTGTTGAGACAGCCTCCAGTAACAGTGTGTTGAGACAGCCTTCAGTAACAGTGTGTTGAGACAGCCTCCAGTAACAGTGTGTTGAGACACCATCCAGTAACAGTGTGTTGAGACAGCCTCCAGTAACAGTGTGTTGAGACAGCCTTCAGTAACAGTGTGTTGAGACACCCTCCAGTAACAGTGTGTTGAGACAGCCTTCAGTAACAGTGTGTTGAGACAGCCTCCAGTAACAGTGTGTTGAGACAGCCTCCAGTAACAGTGTGTTGAGACAGCCTCCAGTAACAGTGTGTTGAGACAGCCTCCAGTAACAGTGTGTTGAGACAGCCTCCAGTAACAGTGTGTTGAGACAGCCTCCAGTAACAGTGTGTTGAGACAGCCTTCAGTAACAGTGTGTTGAGACAGCCTTCAGTAACAGTGTGTTGAGACAGCCTTCAGTAACAGTGTGTTGAGACAGCCTTCAGTAACAGTGTGTTGAGACAGCCTCCAGTAACAGTGTGTTGAGACAGCCTCCAGTAACAGTGTGTTGAGACAGCCTCCAGTAACAGTGTGTTGAGACAGCCTTCAGTAACAGTGTGTTGAGACAGCCTTCAGTAACAGTGTGTTGAGACAGCCTCCAGTAACAGTGTGTTGAGACAGCCTTCAGTAACAGTGTGTTGAGACAGCCTCCAGTAACAGTGTGTTGAGACACCATCAGTAACAGTGTGTTGAGACAGCCTTCAGTAACAGTGTGTTGAGACAGCCTCCAGTAACAGTGTGTTGAGACAGCCTCCAGTAACAGTGTGTTGAGACAGCCTCCAGTAACAGTGTGTTGAGACAGCCTCCAGTAACAGTGTGTTGAGACAGCCTTCAGTAACAGTGTGTTGAGACAGCCTCCAGTAACAGTGTGTTGAGACAGCCTTCAGTAACAGTGTGTTGAGACACCTCCAGTAACAGTGTGTTGAGACAGCCTTCAGTAACAGTGTGTTGAGACAGCCTCCAGTAACAGTGTTGTCTGGGAGACAGCCTCCAGTAACAGTGTGTTGAGACAGCCTCCAGTAACAGTGTGTTGAGACAGCCTCCAGTAACAGTGTGTTGAGACAGCCTCCAGTAACAGTGTGTTGAGACAGCCTCCAGTAACAGTGTGTTGAGACAGCCTTCAGTAACAGTGTGTTGAGACAGCCTTCAGTAACAGTGTGTTGAGACAGCCTTCAGTAACAGTGTGTTGAGACAGCCTTCAGTAACAGTGTGTTGAGACAGCCTCCAGTAACAGTGTGTTGAGACAGCCTCCAGTAACAGTGTGTTGAGACACCCTCCAGTAACAGTGTGTTGAGACAGCCTCCAGTAACAGTGTGTTGAGACAGCCTCCAGTAACAGTGTGTTGAGACAGCCTCCAGTAACAGTGTGTTGAGACAGCCTCCAGTAACAGTGTGTTGAGACAGCCTTCAGTAACAGTGTGTTGAGACAGCCTTCAGTAACAGTGTGTTGAGACAGCCTTTAGTAACAGTGTGTTGAGACAGCCTCCACTAACAGTGTGTTGAGACAGCCTCCAGTAACAGTGTGTTGAGACAGCCTCCAGTAACAGTGTGTTGAGACAGCCTCCAGTAACAGTGTGTTGAGACAGCCTCCAGTAACAGTGTGTTGAGACAGCCTCCAGTAACAGTGTGTTGAGACAGCCTCCAGTAACAGTGTGTTGAGACAGCCTCCAGTAACAGTGTGTTGAGACAGCCTCCAGTAACAGTGTGTTGAGACAGCCTCCAGTAACAGTGTGTTGAGACAGCCTCCAGTAACAGTGTGTTGAGACAGCCTTCAGTAACAGTG
>JAPXFY010000012.1:3614261-3649261 GCA_030674185.1 Monoplex corrugatus
ATATGCGAAAGTAATTTTAGGTAATTTATGCCTGTTTTTATGGTCATGTATGCTTATATTTGTATTCAGGTGTATTTTTTAAATCTCCCCTGTGCGATAACTTGGGCGGAGTGTTCAACGCCGGGGGCATGTCCTTGGATTATGTGCGCGAATGCATTGTGTGTACTTTTCGTTTTTCCCGTCGCTGTTTTGTATGTTTTGAAGCGGTTATACGCCTGATATGGCTCTTCGCAGTCGGCTGAGCTTTTGAACAATAACAATAATTGTTATGAAAATATATGTATTGTCCAGAGCAGGTTAAAAATCCAAATTCTTTTTCCAGCCAAGAAATAAAACGTGACGATGACCACTCAAAGAAATGAAAGAAGCACGAAGACAATGGAAATTCCAAAGTCGGGTTCAGGTCCTTTTTTCTGAATCCGCTGTTTCAAGGACATCTGCTGGCATCAGGTACCAGTCCTGCTTCTACAGAAGGGTACCACTAGAGCTGTGGTCACATTCAGTGGTGGTAAGTTTTGTATTGCTGCTATATGATGTCATGTTCTGTTCCTCGACTTTTATCTTAAGTTTGACTGGAAAATCAAACTTATGGTTGTGCATGCTGAAGATCCCACGTCAGTTGAAAAATCATGAAGAGCAGGGCATTGCCCGGCTGCCTTGGTATAAAACATTGGAGAGATAGGTTGATTTCCCAGGTCCCACCCCTTGAAGACCAGTCAGCCGTCTTGCCTTGCTGCAGTCTTGGTAAATGTACCATTATTGTCCGTCTCCACTCTTGTGTTCCCTCCCTCCACCTTTCCCACCCTCTTTATGGCTATGCATGCATGTGTATTTGTGTATGCATGGAGGTAATGTGTAGTACGCCAAATGTGAAGAATGGGGTTTATAAGGATTAATCATTTGCAATTTAGACTTGCAAGGTTAACGGTGAGCATGGTTTTTGACTTATCTTTTGACGGGTGGTTGTTGACGTATTGTTCGCCCTGATATGGCTCTCGTAATCGGCTGGGCTGTAAGCAATATGAACTGAACTAAACATCCCTCCGCCCTCTTTCTCACTTTCTGGCTACATATATAATGCATATGTATGTGTGTACTTGTGTATGCACGGAGGAGAGTAAATATGTATATGCCATATGTAAATAACAGGGTTTTTAAGGATTAATCGCACTCGGACAATTCCATAGGTGATCTACCCATATCGGCCAGATAAATATCCGGCAGACGTCTTGTGCAAAAGTTTATGCCTTGGCAGGGTTTGAAATGGAAATGGGCGAGGGGAACTTTGGACGTCGCCGAATTCAGTTAAGTTCATATTGCATGTAGCTCGGCCGATCACAAGAACCATATCGGTCCAGTACAGAGATCAGTATACACACACCTCAAATATTAACACCGTGTTGAAAAGTCCATGTTTAATTAGGCTACTTTAGAACCACCCAGCTGTAAATGGGAAATCGTTCCATCTGGGGTCAGGGAAGGTAACGCTGAGAGATTGGTACCACTGTCACTATGCTGTCTCCTCTCCGACATTTGAATTTTAAACAAATTTTGGTTTCTAGGACTAATAGTTGCAAAAGATATTTAAGACGACCTTTTGTACAGAATCACAAAGCATTCCAGTAAAAGTGAGATTAAATTTTAATCATTATCATTGCAACGTGATTTTTACATGTTGACCGATTTGTACACTTTTGTCCATTGATTGCTAGAAATTTGTATGTGTTAATAATGGAATGCATGCTTGGTGTATATGCATGTCTGTATGCATGCGTGTGCGTGCGTGCCTGCAGTGTGGTTTTGTTCAATAATTGACTTTATTTTTGCAGGTGAAATCGCCAGTAGCCCGGTATTTTAAACTTACCTCCCTTTTCTTTTTCCCTCCATCTCACTCCTCCTTCCCCGACGTCGCACTTCTATATCCCTCCTTTTCTCTCTCCCCTCCCCCCCTTTACCCCCCTCCCCTCCCTTTACCCCCCTCCCTCTCCTTGCATCTCTCATTATTCAGTCTTGCCAGTTGCTATTTTACTATGTTACTGATCAGATCACTGTCCTAAGTTCAAAACGAAGGATGGCGTCTGAGGAACCTGGCCTGCAGGCGCCCTCTACCAACTGTGCGTACAAACGCTGCTTTGGTTTTGCTTCTTTTGATCTTGCTTCTGTTGGATAGCAGCTGTTGTATGTTGAAATGTGTTCTCTACGTGCACGGTCACCAGCTTACGTCGTTGTGGGCATTATTTTTTCTATTTGGTGTTGCCTTGTCTGAGGTCGCCCCCCCCCCCCACCCCTGTAGGGATGCCGGGGCTCTATCAGTATATAAAGTATCCCCAACTTCTGGAAATTCTGTGCTAGAAACGTCCTTTGGTCATTTTTCTGCCTTGTTTCTTTGCTTTGTCATTTCTACCTATCATTTTTGCCCTAATGGTCCATTCACCTGTGCTTATTTGATAAAATCTTGGGTACTTTTTCTTAGGATTGATAATTGGGTACATGTATTACGTGCATTTTTCCCCCGCTGGGTTGCCGGGGCCTCTTTCAGTATAAATAGTATCCCCACCTTCTGGAAATTCTGTGCTAGAAATTTCCTCTTTTCTGTCTGTTTGTCTTGTTGCTTTGCTTTGTCATTTCTACTTATTTTCTGCCTTAATGGTCCATTCACCTGTATATGTTCAATAAAGTCTTGCTTTTTCTTCGGATTGATAATTGGGTACATGTTTTAGTGAATTTTTGGCTCTAAGGAGGTGAGATATGCGGAAGCAATTTTAGGTAATTTATGCCTGTTTTTATGTTTTGGTTCCTTATGTATGCTTATATTTGTATTCAGGTGTGTTTTATAAATTTCTCCTGTGCGATAAATTGGAAGCACATCAGAAATAGCCAGCAGAATCGGCCAAGGCAACATAATCAAGAAATGGAAAAGCATTCTTACCAACAAATCCCTATCAATTAACATCAGGAAGAGTTCTTGAATGTTAAATAGAACCAATGTTGTACGGTTGCGAGGCGTGGACAGTCGGCAAGCAAAGCCAGAACAAGATTGAGGCAGCCGAGATGTGGTTTCTAAGAAGGATGAGTTCCATGGACAGCAAAGAAAACAGTCTTGATGGAGGCAGACACAAGTAGATCATTCATAAAGATTAGGAAAAGGCAGGCAACATTTATATGCCATTTTATGAGGAAAAGGGAATTGGAACACCTGGTCACAACGGGAAAGCTGGAGGGAAGGAGTGCACCGGGTAGACCAAGGGAGAAGATACTAGACGGACTTGCAGAGTGGCTGGGGACAAGGAGGGTGGAAGAGATGCTTGAGGCAACAAGATAGCCAGAACTAAACTAAACTTAAGCCAGAATTAAACTTAAACTAGTCAAACGTAAACCAGAAGTAAACTTAAACCAAAACTAAACTTAAACCAGAACTAAATTCAAAACAGATAAAATTGAAGCTACAAATGAACTTAAAGGTATGAACTTAAAAGCCAAACCTAAACTTGTAATAATCTTGAACACAAACAGAACTCAAACTGAACTTGAAAATCAAACTGAACTTGAAACTCAAACTGAACTTGAAACTCAAACCGAACTTGAAACCCGAACCTGAACTTGAAACCCGAACCTGAACTTGAAACCCGAACCTGAACTTGAAACCCGAACCTAAACTTGAAATTCGAACCGAACTTGAAACTCGAACCTGAACTTGAAACCCGAACCTGAACTTGAAACTCGAACTCGAACCTGACATTGAAACTCGAACCTGAACTTGAAACTCGAACCTAAACTCGAAACTCAAGGCTAAACTCGAAACTCAAAAGCTAAACTTAAACCGAAACGAAACTTAAGCCGAACTTAACCCAAACTGAAACTAAACTCCAGTATAAACTATCCTTAAACTGAGCTAAACATTAAAACCGAATCTAAACTGACAAAAAACAGTCTAAAGATTCTTAACAATAGAACGAAATCTGCGCATTATAAACATAAAACGAAATCTAAAGATTTTAAACAATAATAAAACATTGAAGCGAAATTTTAAAACTACACAAAACTGAAGCAACAATAAAACCTGTAATCAATAAACCAAACGTAATATGAAAACATAAAAAACAACCTTAAACTAATGCGAACATTCAACAAATGCCTTAAAACAAATACCCAAACCAATTGAAAAGTAAAACTGAACCACACTTTAAAAAAAATGCCCGGTGTGGAAATCACGCGTTGGAAGAAACATCAAATAGAAATCCAAATCCAAATCCAAACTCTAACTGAAAGTACATGAAAAAGAAATAGAAAAGTAACTAAAAAAATAATGAAAGCAAAAAGCCTCAAACAAAATAATTCAAAACATAACGTAAAATAAGGAAAACCCTAGGAAATAAGAAAGAAAAAACGGAACACAACGTAAACCTGTACGCCTTACCGCTTACGTAATATTTTTAAATAGATAAAATTAAACAAGGACATTTTTATATAGAAACAATAACATGGAACCCAACTGATATTGTAGTTATCATGCCATTACATAAAAAATATCTACATTTTAGTTCAGAGTACCTGGACATTTTGGCTTAGATTCTTCTGGAAGTTCAGTTCTACATTTTTCTGTCCGTTTCTGCCTTGTTCCTTTGCTTCTATTTCTTCCTGTTTTCTGGCTTGCTGGTCCATTCACTTGGCTGTTCGGTGGGGTCTTGGCGTGCTTTTTCTTGGGATTGGTGGTTGGCATATGTTTTGGTGTCCTTAGTTATGCTTAAATTTGTGTTCAGGTGTTTTTTGAAAACCTCTGTGCGATAAATTCGACGGAGTGGTCTGCGCCAGGGGTAAATCTTGAGATCATCATCATCAGGTGCCTTGCCGCGTGGCATTGGCGATTGACTTCCATCTCTCTTGTTGCCTCAAGCATCTCTTCCACCCTCCCTGTCTTCAGCCACTGCAAGTCCGTCCAGTATCTTTTCCCTGGGTCTACCCGGTGCTCTCCTTCCCTCCAGCTTTCCCATTGTAACCAGGTGTTCCAATTCCCCTTTCCACATGAAATGGCTTATGAATGTTGCCTGCATTTTCCTAATCTTATGATCTACTTGTCTGTCTCCATCAAGACTGTCGTTTTTCTTTGCTGTCCATGGAACTCTCAACATCATTTTTAGAAACCACATCTCGGCTGCCTCCATCTTGTTCTGGCTTTGCTTGACTGTCCACGCCTCGCAACCGTACAACAGTATTGGTTCTATATAACATTCCAGAACCCTCTTCCTGATAATTGATAGGCATTTGTTGGTAAGAATGCGTTCCATCTTGAATGTTGTTTTGGCTTTGCCGATTCTGCTGGCTATTTCTGATGTGCATCTGCCGTCTGGTGAAATGATCGTTCCCAGGTATTTAAACTTAACCTGTCTCAAGGTTGTACCATTTGCTGTTATTTTGCATGAGGGGTTTCATGTTGTTTTTTTTACTGATCACCATGACTTCAGTCTTCCTGCTGTTTAGTTCCAACCATTTACCTTTGCTTTCTATTTCTAGTATATTCACAAGGTTTTGTAGGCCCCTTTCACTTTCTGCAATTTGCACGGTGTCATCTGCGTATCGAATGTTTATACTTTTCCCTCCAACCTTTAATCCAGGGTCTTACTCTAGGTTTCTCATGTTTTTGCTGTAAAGTGAAAACAGATCTGGTGACAAAACGCAACCCTGTCTGACTCCTCTACTGGTGTTTTGGAAAGAGCTTATATCTATTTTTATTCTCATTGCAACTGTTTGTTCCCAATACATATTTCTGATTATTCGTAGATCTTTTCCATCAATATTTAGTCTTTCTAGTTGATCAATTGTTCATGTCTTACCCGATCGAAAGCTTTGGTATAATCAACAAAGCATAAATATAAATCCTTGTTCACCTCGATTGACCTCTCTGATAGTTCTTAGGGTGTATATGGCATTAATACTTCCTTTCCCTTTCACAAATCGACGCTGTTCATCAATTTCTCTTGATTTTTTTCTTTGCTCTGGTATGTCTGAACGCAGTCGGCTGGGCTTTTTAAACTATGAGCTGTAACTGCTTTGTTTCGAAAGTATTACATTCTCTGAGGTGGATGGTCGGTGCTTTTAATGGTCTTCGCTTCGTTTTCTCGTGCTATTTTACATCAGATTATCTTCAGTTTTTATATGTAGATTATGTCCCTTTTTCTTTCGTCGATTCTTCAGATGGACCATCCTTACTATTATCCCGTTGGCATATGAGGCAGCGGCAGTTTCTTCATATCTGTTGTGGACCAGCTACACAGTGCGTGTTTAAGGGCCTTAAGGTAGGGTCTGTTGTTGGTCACCAGGTGTTCTTTCCTACTGATGTTCAGAGAAAGGCAATTTGGGTGATACTCTAGTAGTCGGCTGGGCTGTAAGCAATATGAAACAGTATAAGAACCAAATCTGGATGGTAGCCTGCTCTTGGAATGATGTGCCCAGTCCATCTTTGTCTTTTCATGGTGACATGATGGTGACCGTTTTCCTGATAGTTGTAATGCGGAGTTTTTTTTCCTATTCATTTTCATGCGTTTTTGTGTTAGATTAGTAAGTCGCTCCAGTATTCAGAACAGTAAAATGAGTCTTTTCTTTTTCTTTCCGTTCATCCTTCTATTCATGTTTCTTTACTGAATTCTTGTCCTTCCAGCCCACTCAGTCCCTCCCTTAAATCCTCCCGACCCCTCCCAAAAGACAAGTCACCAGAAAGACGACGAAAACGCCACAGCAAACAAAAAGATCGGCAGACCAAGCATCTCCCTGTCTCCAAAGACTGAAGCAGTACAGGACGCAAAACAGTTGGGGAAAAACAGACTGGGACTTATGGAATATCTGAAGCTGGATCCCCACTCCCCAGTCCATCCTCTGTCCTGACCCACGTCGCCCTCACTTGATCCTGTCTGCGCCTAACTTGCCGCTCCCCCCGCCCCCCTTCCTTTTCACATCCAGCCCCACTGATCTTGTACAGTCCCATCCCATGTTCATGTCCAGACTAAAACCCACTGCCCCATCTCGGTGTCTACCAGCAGTGTTGCCTGACTCTGTATGCAGACTTGGACACGACGCTACAACTAACACCCCCCCCCCTCCAAAAAAAAACAAAAAAAAAAGAAAAAAAACCCAAGATTGTTGTAGTCCTGAACTGAACCAATCTGAACGACCATCGAGGACGTCGATGTTACGTTATCGAGGCAAGGACAAGAGTATGGATCTTAGTCTACAAGTGTCGGGACATTTCAGCCTTCTAGAACTACAAGAACTACGGTTCGGAGCAAAAGACATGGTGGAACACTTTTGAAGGGAGAACATCTTCAGGTAACTGGAACCACACCAAGGACCACAATGAGATCCACGTCATCAAGGATCACATCACCAGGGACCACGTCTGGTTCGTCGTCGAGGACGACGTCATGACATCAGGACGACGTCACATGAAGGACGCCGTCACGTCATGTCAGTTGCATGTTGTCTTCGAGACACCTGAATTTTGAGACAGGTAAGTGGTTCAGATGATTACACTGAAGCTGTAAAGTTTGTAAAACGTGACATACCAGTAGGTGTTGAAAAGGCAAATACCGTAGTTGTGTTAAAATGTAAATATTGTATGTGTTGTGTGAAATGATATTGCAGGTGTAAATGGTAACGAGTGTAGTGTTCTGTTAAATGGCAGACCTGCTAGTACCGAAATCACCTTCATTTGTATGATCGAATATGCCCCTTAAATTAAAAACGCGTATTAAAGGATAGTGTCATTGGGTCCCATTGGATGTTTACAGATGGTCCTATCTTCTCTACACCTATACCATTTATATTAAAAAGATGCACAAATATACAAGGCACCACAACCGAGGGAGGGGTCAAACGGATTAACTGTCACAAATATGAACGGAGATGAACCGTAACACGGTGACAAAGGGAACATTGTAATAAAACACTGATTTCTATGTAACACGGTGACAAAGGGAACATTGTAATAAAACACTGATTTCTATGTAACACGGTGACAAAGGGAACATTGTAATAAAACACTGATTTCTATGTGCTAGTTGGTTAGGCGTTTCCCTGTTACATATGTAAAGCAAGTACACGTCAGCCCTTAACAACGGCCCTGTGGAGATACCAGGGGCTCTTTCAGTATATTAAATCCCCATCTTCTGGAAATTATGTGCTAGAAATTTTCATCTTTTGTCGCTCTTGTTCCTTTCCTTTTTCATTTCTTTAATTTCTGCCTTTGGTCCATTCACCTGTATGTATTAAAATTCTTACGTACTTTCTGTAAGGATTGATAATTGTGTACATATATAAAGTGGGTTTTTGACTGTAGGGAAATGCGATACGCAAAAGCAATTTAGGTAATGTAGGGCCGTTTTTATGTTTAAGTGCCATCGGTAATGTTCAATGTGAGTTAAGGTATGTTTTCCATATCCCCTGTGCGATAAATTGGAATGGTCGATGATTCCAGGGGCATAATCCTTATATTGTGTGCGCGAATGCATTATGTGTACTTTAACCCCCTTGTTGAAGTATGTTTTGAAATGGGTTATAGCCCTGATATGGCTCTACGCAGTCGGCTGGGCTCTGAAGAAAAAATAATAAAAGATTGAAAATCCCAACAGTAGGGTAAAAAAGTACATATATTCTATAGTCATAGAATCAAATTCTAATTCCAAGTTCTCATGATGACGTCTTCGTGATCGGAATGAATTTCACATGCACTAACGTCACAGGTGCCATGTGATGAAGATCCAAAATGATCACGGCACAAGTCTTAAGCCTGCACACAAACCCATGAGCTGGCCAGTTCCTGAGGTTCTACCTAGATAGTGCCATAACCCTGGGGTTCTAGGGGAGTGAGATGGTAGAGACTTTAACTTTTCCTTTTTTTAGGATCAAAGAAAAGAAAGGAAGAATGAACAAACGAGGGAAGGGCAAATCAACTAACGTTATGATCAAAACGGATGAACCACAAGTGCTTTATAAAAGTTGAGACAACAGGCAGACACATGTAAAGCAAATATGTTCATCCTTAAATATAATGTTAAAGATCCTGTAAACTATGTCGGCCATCGTGGCTTATATATTATAATGCTTATGCAAACGTAAAATCATTAAGCATTCACACCTCGAAAACTGATTAGTCTTAATGGTTGGGTTTAAAATTAGCTGTGCACGTAAAGGGCCCCTGAATTATTAAAGTTCTAATGAAAGGTGCAGCCCACAAACTATTTGTATATGTACTGCAGGGAAATGGCGACTCCGGGGAAATGGCGACTGTGGGTGAACGGCGACTACGACTCCAGGTTAACGCTACGACTCCAGGTTAACGCCTACGACTCCAGGTTAACGACTACGACTCCAGGTTAACGCTACGACTCCAGGTTAACGCCTACGACTCCAGGTTAACGACTACGACTCCAGGTTAACGACTACGACTCTAGGTTAACGACTACGACTCTAGGTTAACGACTACGACTCTAGGTTAACGACTACGACTCTAGGTTAACGACTACGACTCTAGGTTAACGACTACGACTCAGGTTAACGACTACGACTCTAGGTTAATGACGACTACGACTCCAGGTTAACGACTACGACACTAGGTTAACGACTGACTCTAGGTTAACGACTATGACTCAGGTTAACGACTGACTCCAGGTTAAACGACGACTATGACTCCAGGTTAACGACTACGACTCTAGGTTAACGACGACTATGACTCCAGGTTAACGACTACGACGACAATGACTCCAGGTTAACGACGACAATGACGACTCCAGGTTAACGACTACGACGACAATGACGACTCCAGGTTAACGACGACAATGACGACTCCAGGTTAACGACGACAATGACGACTCCAGGTTAACGACTACGACTCCAGGTTAACGACTACGACTCCAGGTTAACGACTACGACTCTAGGTAAACGGCGACTATGACGACTCCAGGAAAATGGCGGATTGAGGAAAAGGGAGACTCCAGGAAAATGGCGACTAGACGACTCCAGGTAAATGGCGACTAGACGACTCCAGGAAAATGGCGACTAGACGACTCCAGGAAAATGGCGACTAGACGACTCCAGGAAAATGGCGACTATAACGACTCCAGGAAAATGGCGACTATAACGACTCCAGGAAAATGGCGACTATAACGACTCCAGGAAATTGGCGACTATAACGACTCCAGGAAAATGGCGACTACGACGACTCCAGGAAAATGGCGACTATGACGACTCCAGGTAAATGGCGACTAGACGACTCCAGGAAAATGGCGACTACGACGACGCCAGGAAAATGGCGACTAGACTCCAGGTAAATGGCGACTACGACGACGCCAGGTAAATGGTGACTAGACGACGCCAGGAAAATGGCGACTAGACGACTCCAGGTAAATGGCGGCTACGATGACGCCAGGAAAATGGCGACTAGACGACTCCAGGTAAATGGCGACTAGACGACGCCAGGTAAATGGCGACAACGACGCCAGGTAAATGGCGACAACGACGACTCCAGGGAAATGGCGACAACGACGCCAGGTAAATGGCGACTAGACGACGCCAGGTAAATGGCGACAACGACGACGCCAGGTAAATGGCGACAACGACTCCAGGTAATTGGCGACTAGACGACGCCAGGTAAATGGCGACAACGACGACTCCAGGTAAATGGCGACAACGACGACTCCAGGTAAATGGCGACAACGACGACTCCAGGAAAATGACGACTAGACGACGCCAGGAAAATGGCGACAACGACGACGCCAGGAAAATGGCGACTAGACGACGCCAGGAAAATGGCGACAACGACGACGCCAGGAAAATGGCGACAACGACGACGCCAGGAAAATGGCGACAACGACGACGCCAGGAAAATGGCGGCTCCAGGAAAATGGCGACTACGACTCCAGCCTTTAGGAAAATAGAGACCACGTCTCCATAAAAATGACAACTCCAGGGAAATGGAAGACTACGACGACTCCAGGGAAATGGAAGACTACGACGACTCCAGGGAAATGGAAGACTACGACGACTCCAGGGAAATGGAAGACTACGACGACTCCAGGGAAATGGAAGACTACGACGACTCCAGGGAAATGGAAGACTACGACGACTCCAGGGAAATGGAAGACTACGACGACTCCAGGGAAATGGAAGACTACGACGACTCCAGGGAAATGGAAGACTACGACGACTCCAGGGAAATGGAAGACTACGACGACTCCAGGGAAATGGAAGACTACGACGACTCCAGGGAAATGGAAGACTACGACGACTCCAGGGAAATGGAAGACTACGACGACTCCAGGGAAATGGAAGACTACGACGATCCAGGGAAATGGAAGACTACGACTCCAGGGAAATGGAAGACTACGACTCCAGGGAAATGGAAGACTACGACGACTCCAGGGAAATGGAAGGCTACGACGACTCCAGGGAAATGGAAGGCTACGACGACTCCAGGGAAATGGAAGGCTACGACGACTCCAGGGAAATGGAAGGCTACGACGACTCCAGGGAAATGGAAGGCTACGACGACTCCAGGGAAATGGAAGGCTACGACGACTCCAGGGAAATGGAAGGCTACGACGACTCCAGGGAAATGGAAGACTACGACGACTCCAGGGAAATGGAAGACTACGACGACTCCAGGGAAATGGAAGACTACGACGACTCCAGGGAAATGGAAGACTACGACGACTCCAGGGAAATGGAAGACTACGACGACTCCAGGGAAATGGAAGGCTACGACGACTCCAGGGAAATGGAAGGCTACGACTCCTCCAGGGAAATGGAAGGCTACGACTCCTCCAGGGAAATGGAAGACGACGACTCCAGGGAAATGGAAGACGACGACTCCAGGGAAATGGAAGACTACGCAGGGAAACGATAACTCGGGGCGATGGCAACTATGACAACAGGAAACGGCAACTACAGCGCAATCGGGGAAATGTTGATTACAGCGACCCCAGGGAAATGTTGATTACAGCAACTCCAGGGAAATGTGCACCGATTGACTTAAGAAAACGGCGACTCCAAGGAATCCAGCAAACGGCAACTCCGGGGAAAGGCACATGCATAGGTAGATCTAGTTCCCTAGACTTGACATAACAGCCCTGGGATGCAAAACTTGCTCAGTGCTGTCAACCTTTACTCTCTCGTAATAATAAAATGTCCAATTAATACGTGCAAACACTGAAGTACACACACACACTGGGATGTAAACTTGTCCAACGCTCTGTCAACCATCAACATTAACTCTAACACACACACACAAACAAAAACAACCAAACATACACACGAATCAGGCAGGCACGAGTACTGGCCCACAGTGTTTTTGTCATCCTGGTTCCAGTACCACGAATTCCTGTTCTTGTGATCCAAACTCTTATAATCAGTTTTCTTTTTATATACTTTAGTGTTTGCACGTATTACCTGGACATATCCCTGTTGGGTTGCCGGGGGCTCTGCACAATCGGTTGGGCTTTAAACAAAAGTAATGTACCAAAAATCGGCACTAATGGAATTATCAGTGGTGGTGGTGTTATTTTAGATGTTATATTATTCGCTTTTGTACAATGTTCATATTTAGTCAACTGATTTTGCGTCTGTAATTTGGTATACCTTTCCCAAAGGTAGCATGTATTAAGGTTTTGAGAGAAAGGGACAGAAATGGTTTCAGAAAAGATGGACCAACTGTGTATAGATCTTTTACATGTCTAAGGTGTCTTGCCTAACGGAAATTTACAGACATGTGGGCGTAACCATGTGTGACCTCCCAGCACGAAATCGGTCTTAACTAGCATTTTGGGTATTTTGAGATACATATCACTGGAAAGTGTACATTCTGCCGATTATTTTGGCACCTGAATAAAGCTTGTACTAAAATGTAGTTATGTATGTTTAAAGTCATTTAAGTTGTATGACGGCCATTTTGAGAAAACGGCCTCTGAAGTTTTTATGTACTCTCCTACACATTTTCCTTAAATTTATTTGGTGGCTTTGGCCCGGTGTGTTTCTAATTTTAGCTGTCGTTATCTGAAAGGTGCAGCAAAGAGCTTTCCTCAGTATGTTACATGTAAGGTTCTGTACAGGTTACGGTTCGCAATTAAGGACAAAAGTAGGTACTTTTGGTAAGAAATTGCATTCTTTCTGCTGCGATCAGTCCATTAAAATACCATTTCAAATTATTTTTTCAAGAAAAAAATTCTGTGGGAGATGGATTTCCATGTCTAGTATCAAAAAAATAGGGAAACAGCATAATTTCCATGTCTAGTATCAAACAAAATAAAATAGGGAAATCAATTTTGAGAAAGTCAAAACACCCCAGATAGACACTCAGTCACTCTTTCAGCTCCTAGTGCGGTTCGACTGACAGAGTTAAGACTGAATTGGTGGTGGGAGGTCACATTTCTTTTTTTTACTGGGTATATAGATGTTCCAACATGGATGTCTTGGTCCTTTATCATTTTTCATTTAAATAGGTTTAAATACGTGTGTATTGTGTTTGGGCTTTGGGTGGGGGATGTGATAAGCGAGTAAATTTGTAATTCGCAGTGGAATATGAATCGACGTCGTGTATGGCATTTACTGTCTGTACCCCCGTGGGGATGTTGAGAGCGCTTTCAGTATAACTAGTATCCCCACTTTCTGGAAATTCTGCGCTAGAAATTTCCTCCGTCACCGTTTCTCATAATGCTCTGTGTGTGTGTGTGTGTGTGTGTTGGGGAAGGAGAGGCTATATGCGTGCGTGACTCGGTTTCATTTTTAAAATTTTTTGTTAGGTGGCTTATACTGTAGACTGTAAGGCAACGTTTAACACAAAACGCTCGTTATTACGTTAATACGCTGAGGCTACATATAAAGCGGTCTTACAATTTGCGCCTCAAAATTACACGACCATCAGATAGTACGAATCTGATATACACGTTAAGGTTGTACGAATATAATATGCATTATACACATTAAGGAATCAGGAAAAAATTGAAAATAGAATGGAAATGTGTATTCAGTATAACGGACAAGACGGACACAAATTTGTGACCAACCGACCTTTGTCAAACATAAACGTAAGACAGAACAGATATCAAAGAAAATAGGGAACAAACGGCATAATTTCCATGTCTAGTATCAAACACAATAAGGAACAAAAAGCATAATTACCATGTCTAGTATCAAACAACAAAATAGGGAACAAACAGCATAATTACCATGTCTAGTATCAAACAACAAAATAGGGAACAAACAGCATAATTTCCATGTCTAGTATCAAACAACAAAATAGGGAACAAACAGCATAATTTCCATGTCTAGTATCAAACAACAAAATAGGGAACAAACAGCATAATTTCCATGTCTAGTGTCAAACAACAAAATAAGGAACAAACAGCATAATTTCCATGTCTAGTATCAAACAACAAAATAAGGAACAAACAGCATAATTTCCATGTCTAGTATCAAACAACAAAATAAGGAACAAACAGCATAATTTCCATGTCTAGTATCAAACAACAAAATAAGGAACAAACAGCATAATTTCCATGTCTAGTATCAAACAACAAAATAGGAAACAAAAAGCATAATTACCATGTCTAGTATCAAACAACAAAATAGGGAACAAACAGCATAATGTCCATGTCTAGTATCAAACAACAAAATAAGGAACAAACAGCATAATTTCCATGTCTAGTATCAAACAACAAAATAGGGAACAAACAGCATAATTTCCATGTCTAGTATCAAACAACAAAATAGGGAACAAACAGCATGATTTCCATGTCTAGTATCAAACAACATAAAATAGGGAACAAACAGCATAATTTCCATGTCTAGTATCAAACAACAAAATAAGGAACAAACAGCATAATTTCCATGTCTAGTATCAAACAACAAAATAGGGAACAAACGGCATAATTTCCATGTCTAGTATCAAACAACAAAATAAGGAACAAACAGCATAATTTCCATGTCTAGTATCAAACAACAAAATAGGGAACAGCATAATTACCATGTCTAGTATCAAACAACAAAATAGGGAACAGCACAATTTCCATGTCTAGTATCAAACAACAAAATAGGGAACAAACAGCATAATTTCCATGTCTAGTATCAAACAACAAAATAAGGAACAAACAGCATAATTTCCATGTCTAGTATCAAACAACAAAATAAGGAACAAACAGCATAATTTCCATGTCTAGTATCAAACAACAAAACAACAAAATAGGGAACAAACAGCATAATGTCCATGTCTAGTATCAAACAACACAATAAGAAAATAGGGAACAAACAGCATAATTACCATGTCTAGTATCAAACAACATAAAATAGGGAACAAACAGCATAATTTCCATGTCTAGTATCAAACAACAAAATAGGGAACAAACAGCATAATTTCCATGTCTAGTATCAAACAACAAAATAGGGAACAAACAGCATAATTACCATGTCTAGTATCAAACAACAAAATAGGGAACAAACAGCATAATTACCATGTCTAGTATCAAACAACAAAATAAGGAACAAACAGCATAATTTCCATGTCTAGTATCAAACAACAAAAGAAGAAAATAGGGAACAAACGGCATAATTTCCATGTCTCGTTTAATCTGAGAAAATGACCGATATGAAGTCGGTCTTTATGAACCGTGATAATTGGGGAACAAGCGAGGCAAATCAACGTTTTGGGGAAAAGCGAGAACTCCACAGAAAGTGGCCATGCCACATCGGTTAGAGCAAATGTAGGTGCTTAGTGTACACAATTAGCATTTGATACGAATAGACCCAAGGTCGTTCTTAGAGTTGATTGGCATTAGTGATTTGTACAAGGTCGTCCTTAGAGTTAATTGGCATTAGTGATTTGTACAAGGTCGTTCTTAGAGTTGATTGGCATTGGTGATTTGTACAATGTCGTTAGTGTTGATTGGCATTAGTGATTTGTACAAGGTCGTCCTTAGAGTTGATTGGCATTAGTGATTTGTACAAGGTCGTCCTTAGAGTTGATTAGCATTAGTGATTTGTACAAGGTCGTCCTTAGAGTTGATTGGCATTAGTGATTTGTACAAGGTCGTTCTTAGAGTTGATTAGCATTAGTGATTTGTACAAGGTCGTCCTTAGAGTTGATTGGCATTAGTGATTTGTACAAGGTCGTCCTTAGAGTTGATTAGCATTAGTGATTTGTACAAGGTCGTCCTTAGAGTTGATTGGCATTAGTGATTTGTACAAGGTCGTCCTTAGAGTTGATTGGCATTAGTGATTTGTACAAGGTCGTTCTAGACATGAATGATTTGTACAAGATCGTTCTAGACATGAATGATTTGTATAAGACTGTTCTTACAGTTGATTGGCATGAAAGATTTGTACAAGGTCGTTCATAGAGTTGATTGGCATTGGTCATTTGTACAAGGTCGTCCTTAGAGTTAATTGGCTTTGGTGACTGTTTTGTACAAACATTCTTTGGCTTTTTTCAGGCTGTATCTAGCATAGCATGGAAAAAGATAAAATATTAGGTAGATGGGGAGAGTACATTAAAGACCTTTTTGAAGATGACAGAAACGAAGAACACATTATAAGAAAGAACTTTGAAGGACCACCCATAATGAAAGATGAAGTTAGAGCAGCATTGAAAAAGACGAAACCAGGAAAAGCCCCAGGACCAGACATTACCACAGAGATGAAGCCCTGGAGGAATTCGGTATAGAAAAAATAAGTCCTCCTGAATGAAATTTACGACACTGGAAAAATCCCCAAAGATATGTCAAAATCAATTTTCATTGCACTTCCAAAGAAGACAGGGGCTATAGAATGCGAACTCCATCGCACAATCAGTTTGAGTCATGTAACCAAGATCCTATTAAAAATAATCATGATGACAAGGAATAGAATCAAAAGAGAAATAGCAGATGAACAGTGGATTTGTGGAAGGGAAAGGAACTATTAATGCCATATACATCCTAAGAACTATCATAGAGAGGTCAGTCGAGGTGAACAAGGATTTATATTTATGCTTTGTTGACTATACCAAGGCTTTCGATCGGGTCAGACATGAAGAATTGATTCACCAACTAGAAAGACTCAATAGTGGTGGAAAAGATCTACGAATAATCAGAAATGTGTACTGGGAACAAACAGCTGCAATAAGAATAAAAAATATAAGCTCTTTCCAAAACATCAAGAGGAGTCAGACAGGTTGTTTTATCACCAGATCTGTTTTCACTTTACAGCGAAAACATGAGAAACCTAGAGGAAGACCATGGATTAAAGGTTGGAGGAAAAATGATAAAACATTCGATACGCAGATGGCACTGTGCTAATTGCAGAAAGTGAAAGGAACCTACAAAACCTTGTGAATATACATTAAATAGAAAGCAAAGGTAAGGGGTTGGAACTAAACAGCAGGAAGACTGAAGTCATAGTGATCTGTAAAAAACATGAAATCCCCTCATCCAAAATAACAGCAAACGGCACAACCTTGAGACAGGTTGATGAGTTTAAATACTTGGGAACGATCATTTCACCAGACGGCAGATGCACATCAGAAATAGCCGGCAGAATCGGCCAAGCCAAAACATTCATAATGGAAAGCATTCTTACCATCAAATGCCTATCAATTAACATCAGGAAGACAGTTCTGGAATGTTATATAGAACCAATACTGTTGTACGGTTGCGAGGCGTGGACAGTCAACAAGCAAATCCAGAACAAGATTGAGGCAGCCGAGATGTGGTTAATTCTAAGAATGTTGACAGTTCCATGGACAGCAAAGAAAACAAACGAGACAGTCTTGATGGAGGCAGACACAAGTAGATCACTCATAAGGAATATTAGGAAAAGACAGTCAACATTTATAGGCCATTTTATGAGGAAGGGGGATTTGGAGCACCTGGTCACAACGGGAAAGCTGGAGGGAAAGAGGGCACCAGGTAGACCCAGGGAGAGAATGCTGGACGGACTTGCAGAGTGGCTGGGGACGAGGAGGGTGGGGGAGATGCTGGGGGCAACGAGAGAGAAGAGATGGCTGGAGGTCCATGGTCGCCAACGCCATGCGGCAGGGCACATGATGATGATGATGAATATGCTGATCGCCAGCAAGTTTTGAAAAACAGTATGTATGACCTTCCCATTATCATATAAATTTTCTCAGTGCCGTTCTGATAACGTCAGGTGAATGGCGTTTGTGGTTCCGACAACTGTGCCCAAACAAATGTCGCGCTGAATCTAACGTGAAAAAAGTAATAATAACCACTACTAACCTTAACCCCGTTCTAACCTTAACACATTGTCGTGTTAAAGGGGCTGATGTTTGGTCACGACACAATTGTTGGAACAGTGAAAAGTTTGCAAAACTTCTCGCTTGTTTAAAAAAAAATAACCGCGAATGCCGTATATTATACTTAATCATCATCATCAGGTGCCTTGCAGCATGGCGTTGGCGATTATGGACTTCATCTGTCTGTCTCTTGTTGCCTCAAGCATCTCTTCCACCCTCCCTGTCTTCAGCCACACTACAAGTCCGTATAGTATCTTCTCCCCGGGTCCACCCGGTGTTCTCCTTCCCCCCATCTTTCCCGTTGTGACCAGTTGTTCCAATTCCCTTTTTCTCATAAAATGGCCTATGGATGTTGCCTGCCTTTTCGTAATCTTCCGTATGAATGATCTACTTGTCTGTCTCCAAGACTGTCTTGTTTGTTTTCTTTGCTGTCCATGGAACTCTCAACATCCTTCTTAGAAACCACATCTTGGCTGCCTCAGTCTTGTTCTGGCTTTGCTTGTTGACTGTCCACGCCTCGCAACCGTACAACAGTATTGGCTCTATATAACATTACAGAACTCTCTTCCTGATAATTGATGGAAAAATGCTTTCCATCTTCTTGAATGTTGTTTCGGCTTGGCTATTTCTGATGTGCATCTGCCGTCTGGTGAAATGATCGTTCCCAGGTATTTAAACTTATGAACTTGTCTCAAGGTATGTGCCTTTCGCTGTTATTTTGGATGAGGGGATTTCATGCTTTTTACAGATCACCATGACTTCAGTACTCCTGCTGTTTAGTTCCAACCCCTTTGCCTTTGCTTTCTATTTAAAGTATATTCACAAGGTTTTGTAGGTCCCTTTCACTTACCGCAATTAGCACGGTGTCATCTGGTTTTTGGTATTATCTCCTGGACTCATCCAAGTGCATTTTCTTCAATTAGGCTGCTCAGACAAGGTGTTTCCTACTATGAACTCGTTCATCTGTGCCCATTCTACAAGTTTCCCTCCCCTTTCATTTTGTGTACCAAGGCCATGAGGTCCAACTATATCCTCTGCACTATCCTTTCCCACTTTGCTGGGTAGAAAATCGTAAACTTATAACATGTATGGATTTTATGTATAACACGTACTGTTTTTTTAACCCACGCAATTCAATTTTAGTTTCAGTTTCGCAGATGACGTCTCTGCGCTCGGAGCGAATTTCATATCACCCCCATGGTCGCCAACGCCATGCGGCATGCGGCAGGGCACCTGATGATGATGATGATGATGATCGCAGCAGAAAGAATGCAATTTCTTACCAAAAGTACCTATTTTTGTCCTTAATTGCGAACTGTAACCTGTACCGAACCTTACATGTAATATACTGACAGAAAACTCTTTGGTGCACCTTTCAGATAATGACAGCTAAAATTAGAAACAAACCGGGCCAAAGCCACCAAGTGCGTTTTGTGCTGTAAGGATGATTGGGTACATGTATTAAGTGCATTTTGTGCTGTAAGGATGATTGGGTACATGTATTAAGTGCGTTTTGTGCTGTAAGGATGATTGGGTACATGTATTAAGTGCATTTTGTGCTGTAAGGATGATTGGGTACATGTATTAAGTGCATTTTGTGTGCTGTAAGGATGATAGGGTACATGTATTAAGTGCATTTTGTGTGCTGTAAGGATGATAGGGTACATGTATTAAGTGCATTTTGTGTGCTGTAAGGATGATAGGGTACATGTATTAAGTGCATTTTGTGCTGTAAGGATGATTGGATACATGTATTAAGTGCATTTATTGCTGTAAGGATGATAGGGTACATGTATTAAGTGCATTTTGTGCTGTAAGGATGATAGGGTACATACATGTATTAAGTGCATTTTGTGCTGTAAGGATGATTGGGTACATACATGTATTAAGTGCATTTTGTGCTGTAAGGATAATTGGGTACATGTATTAAGTGCATTTTGTGCTGTAAGGATGATAGGGTACATACATGTATTAAGTGCATTTTGTGCTGTAAGGATGATAGGGTGCATACATGTATTAAGTGCATTTTGTGCTGTAAGGATGATTGGGTACATACATGTATTAAGTGCATTTTGTGCTGTAAGGATGATAGGGTACATACATGTATTAAGTGCATTTTGTGCTCTAAGGATGATTGGGTACATACATGTATTAAGTGCATTTTGTGCTGTAAGGATGATAGGGTACATACATGTATTAAGTGCATTTTGTGCTGTAAGGATGATTGGGTACATACATGTATTAAGTGCATTTTGTGCTGTAAGGATGATTGGGTACATACATGTATTAAGTGCATTGTTTGCTGTAAGGATGATAGGGTACATACATGTATTAAGTGCATTTTGTGTGCTGTAAGGATGATTGGGTACATACATGTATTAAGTGCATTTTGTGCTGTAAGGATGATAGGGTACATACATGTATTAAGTGCATTTTGTGTGCTGTAAGGATGATTGGGTACATACATGTATTAAGTGCATTTTGTGCTGTAAGGATGATAGGGTACATACATGTATTAAGTGCATTTTGTGCTGTAAGGATGATTGGGTACATACATGTATTATGTGCATTGTTTGCTGTAAGGATGATAGGGTACATACATGTATTAAGTGCATTTTGTGCTGTAAGGAAATGTGATGTGCCGAAATTCTAGGTAATTTTGGGCCCACGTTATGATTGTTTGTTTAAATTTGTAGACCCAGGGAGAAAATGCTGGACGGACTTGCAGAGCGGCTGGGGATGAAGAGGGTGGGGGAGATGCTGGGGGCAACGAGAGATAGAGATGGTTGGAAGTCCATGGTCGCCAACGCCATGCGGCAGGGCACCTGATGATGATGATGATGATGATCGCAGCAGAAAGAATGCAATTTCTTACCAAAAGTACCTATTTTTGTCCTTAATTGCGAACCGTAACCTGTACAGAACCTTACATGTAATATACTGACAGAAAACTCTTTGGTGCACCTTTCAGATAATGACAGCTAAAATTAGAAACAAACCGGGCCAAAGCCACCAAATAAATTTAAGGAAAATGTGTAGCAGAGTACATAAAAACTTAAGAGGTCGTTTTCTCAAAATGGCCGTCAAACAACTTAATGATTTTAAACATATATAACTTCTCTACATTTTTTTTTTTTGAGTACAAGCTTTATTCAGGTACCAAAATAATCGGCAGAATGTACACTTTCCAGTGATGTGTATCTCAAAATACCCAAAATGCTAGTTAAGACTGATTTCGTGCTGTGAGGTCACAAATAGTACTCCCACCTTTTGGAAATTCTATGCTAGAAATTTCCTCTTTTCTGTTCTTCATTCCTTTACTTTGGAGCGGGACTTTTTTTTTTCAAGTGGTCATTTTGGACATCCTGCAGGATTGTGTGTGTGTGATTGAAATGTTTTCCAACCTTCACGACAAAGTTTAACTTTTTTTTTTCATGTTGAAATATGGTGCATGTTTAGAAAAGGTTTATAGCCCTGATACGGCTCTACGCAGTCGGCTGGGCTTGAAACAAAAATAGTAATAGCGATTGGGTACATGTGTTAAGTGCATTTTTGGCATTACGCATATGGGATTTGCGAAAGCAATTTTCAGTAATCTAGGCCCGTTGTATGTTTTAGTGTCCTTACTTATATTTGACTTTGTATTCAGGTATTCTGTTTAAAGCCCACGTGTGATGAATTGGACAGGATTGGTCAACGCCAGAGACATTTCCTTTGATTATGTATGTGAATGCATTGGTATGTGTACTTAAAATGTCTTTTACCTGTTTTTTCCCTGTTGAAGCATTATTTTTGGAAATGGTTGTAACCTTGATATGACTACACAGTCGGCTGGGCTGTAAACAGAAAAATATGATTGGGTACATGTATTAAGTGTATTTTTTGTTGATTGGGTACATGTATTAAGTGCATTTTATTAAGTGTATTTTTTGTTGATTGGGTACATGTATTAAGTGCATTTTTTGTTGATTGGGTACATGTATTAAGTGCATTTTTTGTTGATTGGGTACATGTATTAAGTGCATTTTGTGCTGTAAGGATGATTGGGTACATGTATTAAGTGCATTTTTTGTTGATTGGGTACATGTATTAAGTGCATTTTGTGCTGTAAGGATGATTGGGTACATGTATTAAGTGCATTTTTTGTTGATTGGGTACATGTATTAAGTGCATTTTGTGCTGTAAGGATGATTGGGTACATGTATTAAGTGCATTTTTTGTTGATTGGGTACATGTATTAAGTGCATTTTTTGTTGATTGGGTACATGTATTAAGTGCATTTTTTGTTGATTGGGTACATGTATTAAGTGCATTTTGTGCTGTAAGGATGATTGGGTACATGTATTAAGTGCATTTTTTGTTGATTGGGTACATGTATTAAGTGCATTTTTTGTTGATTGGGTACATGTATTAAGTGCATTTTTTGTTGATTGGGTACATGTATTAAGTGCATTTTGTGCTGTAAGGATGATTGGGTACATGTATTAAGTGCATTTTTTGTTGATTGGGTACATGTATTAAGTGCATTTTGTGCTGTAAGGATGATTGGGTACATGTATTAAGTGCATTTTTTGTTGATTGGGTACATGTATTAAGTGCATTTTGTGCTGTAAGGATGATTGGGTACATGTATTAAGTGCATTTTTTGTTGATTGGGTGCATGTATTAAGTGCATTTTGTGCTGTAAGGATGATTGGGTACATGTATTAAGTGCATTTTTTGTTGATTGGGTACATGTATTAAGTGCATTTTGTGCTGTAAGGATGATTGGGTACATGTATTAAGTGCATTTTGTGCTGTAAGGATGATTGGGTACATGTATTAAGTGCATTTTTTGTTGATTGGGTACATGTATTAAGTGCATTTTGTGCTGTAAGGATGATTGGGTACATGTATTAAGTGCATTTTGTGCTGTAAGGATGATAGGGTACATGTATTAAGTGCATTTTGTGCTGTAAGGATGATTGGGTACATGTATTAAGTGCATTTTTTGTTGATTGGGTACATGTATTAAGTGCATTTTGTGCTGTAAGGATGATTGGGTACATGTATTAAGTGCATTTTGTGCTGTAAGGATGATTGGGTACATGTATTAAATGCATTTTGTGTGCTGTAAGGATAGGGTACATGTATTAAGTGCATTTTGTTTAAATTTGTAATCAGATTTTTTTTAAACCCTTGGAATAAATTCGGAGTGGTAAATGCATAGAGCATATCCTAAGATTATGTGCGCGAATGCATTGACGAGTAATTTGTTTCCAGTTTTTTTCCTCCGTTGAGTTGTGTACGTTTTGAGACGATTATAATAACCCTGAGCCCCCCGTTGGGTTGCCGGGTTTTTTTTTTTCAGTATAAATATCTCCACCTTCTGGAAATTCTGTGCTAGAATTTCCTCTTTTCTGTCACTCTCTTTCTGCCCTGTTGCCTTCCTATCTGTCATTTCTACTTATTTTCTGCCTTAATGGTCCATTCACCTGTATTTTTCCATAAAGTCTTACGTACTTTTTTCTTCGGATTGATAATTGGTACATGTATTAAGTGCATTTTTGGCTCTAAGGTGGTGAGATATGCGGAAGCAATTTTAGGTAATTTATGCCTGTTTATGTTTTGGTGTCCTTATGTATGCTGATATTTGTATTCAGATGTTTTTTTAAATCTCCCCTGTGCGATAAATCGGACGGAATGGTCCTACGCCGGGGGCATGTCCTTGGATTATGTGCGCGAATGCATTGATATGTGTACTTAATTTTTTTTTCTTGAAGTTGTTTTTTGGAGCGGTTATAGCCCTGATATGGCTCTGCGCAGTCGGCTGGGCTTTAAACAACAATAAAAGGGAAAAAAGGCTCCGTGCAGTAGGCTGGGCATTAAAACAAAAATAGTGAAAAATGTACGATGGTGATTACCCTAGTTTTTTTTTCTTTTATGATGAAAACTGTCCAATGGTGGTGGTGACAGTTTTTCTTTTTGAATTTGACATGAACATTGCTGTATGGTAGTTTATTACCATAGTTTGTTTCACATTAAAGGAAAAGTGGCACTGATTACCACGGCTATTTTTTCTTAAACCTTTCGATGGCAACTGTATCGTAGCATTGATTAATATCAATACTTTAATTTCCGTTGTATGGTAGCATTGATTATAACAATACTTAAATTTCCGATGACAATTTAACTTGGGGAAATACAGCATTTTTGTCTTATTTTGATTACTGTAACGTACATGTATAAAGCAGCAACCGCGGTAACCGACTACAGTCCGTATTTTACCGATTCAAAACACTGAATACCGACTGTGATTTAACCTGTCCTTACACAAAACCGAAAAAAAATTCATTGTACCGGTTGCTTCATTGACCTTTTTTCTCCCGGCCTAGTCCCATGTTCCGCATAGTGACATGAATCACTCAACCAGTTTCCGGTAGTCTACCAGTTTGTTCCCCTCCTTCTCCCTTTCTATTAGTTATAGGAAGGGCAATTAAAACTGATAGAACAAGCCTACTGATTTTTTTTTGTCTGTACCGGTTGCATTTTTGACATGCTATAATTGCCGGCTGGGAAAAAATCTAGCGCGATCGCTGTATAAAGTGTGTGTGTGTGTTTGGGGGGGAGGTTACAGGCAGGGTTGTGTGTGTGTTTGGGGGGGAGGTTACAGGCAGGGTTGTGTGTGTGTGTGTTTGGGGGGGAGGTTACAGGCAGGGTTGTGTGTGTGTGTTTGGGGGGGAGGTTACAGGCAGGGTTGTGTGTTTGGGGGGGGAGGTTACAGGCAGGGTTGTGTGTGTTTGGGGGGGAGGTTACAGGCAGGGTTGTGTGTGTGTGTTTGGGGGGGAGGTTACAGGCAGGGTTGTGTGTGTGTGTTTGGGGGGGAGGTTACAGGCAGGGTTGTGTGTGTGTGTTTGGGGGGGAGGTTACAGGCAGGGTTGTGTGTGTGTGTTTGGGGGGGAGGTTACAGGCAGGGTTGTGTGTGTGTGTAAGAATGTGCGAGGTGTGCGTTTTTTGTTTTTTTTTTGGAGAGGGGGTGTTGGGGGGACGGTTGTTACAGTGGGGGGACGGTTGTTACAGTGGGATATGGACGGTTGTTACAGTGGGATATGGACGGTTGTTACAGTGGGATATGGACGGTTGTTACAGTGGGATATGGACGGTTGTTACAGTGGGATATGGACGGTTGTTACAGTGGGATATGGACGGTTGTTACAGTGGGATATGGACGGTTAAGTGGGATATGGACGGTGGTTACAGTGGGATATGGACGGTTGTTACAGTGGGGGGACGGTTGTTACAGTGGGGGGACGGTTGTTACAGTGGGATATGGACGGTTGTTACAGTGGGATATGGACGGTTGTTACAGTGGGGGGACGGTTGTTACAGTGGATGGACGGTTGTTACAGTGGGATATGGACGGTTGTTACAGTGGGATATGGACGGTTGTTACAGTGGGGGGACGGTTGTTACAGTGGGATATGGACGGTTGTTACAGTGGGATATGGACGGTTGTTACAGTGGGATATGGACGGTTGTTACAGTGGGATATGGACGGTTGTTACAGTGGGGGGACGGTTGTTACACTGGGATATGGACGGTTTGTGGTTTCTGTGTATGCATGTTTTCGTCGTGGGGTTTAATGGATGTTTAGGTCAATTGGCCTTGGGGGTGGTTGTGGGTGAGTACGCTGTGTGTGCATTTTTATAGTGAAAGTTGTGTATGGCTGGGTGATAAAGACAGACTGCTGTTGATTTAAAAATTATTCGTTAAAATAAATGTATTATTGTGCCTGTATTTCATCAATTATGGGTTATTTATAAAGCTATTTTTGTGACTATTTCTGAAAATTGTAATGAAGCTCCTGTCAAGTGAACAATTCGTACTGCATTTTCTAACTCTTTAAAGAACCTTTTCCAAGATAACATGCAGTTTTTATGGTTTGACAAGATACAATGGGATTTCACCTCGTATGACCATACGTATGAGGAAATATTTAAATTGAGACTTGGAAGGGTTGTTCCCGGTTTTTGTTGTTGTTTTTTTTGTTTTGGTTTGTTTTTTAAAATTCTTTTTAACCCTTTAACTCCTGCACCATACCCACCAATTGCAAAATCTTATCCCTTCGACTCCCTGCAGGAAGCTGGACGTTAGGGTGAGGGAGTCAAAGGGTTAAGTTTTTACTTTGATAGATTGGTTGACAATGAAGGATGCTGGTGGACAGGTGATGGAGTGTTGTGGGAATATATTTTAAATAAATTGAAACTTGAAAGGATGTTTTTTTTGTTTTGTTTTTGGTCTGTTTAATTAAACGTGATTTAATTTGTAGTGTGCTGTTGGCCATGATGATGTTCTAGATGTCGGCTGAGCTATAAGCAATATGAAACTCTTTACTGTATCATCCTGCCTTTTGCATTCTAAGGAAAACATTTTACCCTCTGTTGCGGAGTGTGTTTCGTTGTGTGTGATTGTGTGTTTATATTATCTGGTGTGTGATGCGTGTGTGTGTGTTTATATTGTGTGTCTGTGTGTGTGGCGCACGCACGCATGTGTGGTGCATGAGTGTGTGGGTGTAAGACAATGTGCGAGGTGTGTGCTTTTCATTATTAATTTTGTGGGGAATGGGGCGGTTGTTACAGTGGAAGGATTGGTCTTTTTTCTGCTTTTTCAATTCTTTTTAACCCTTTGACTCCCGCACACTGTCCACCAATTGCAAAAAACGTATCACTTTGACTCCCTCACCGTATCCATCTTCCTGCAGGAAGCTGGAGGTTAGGGTGAGGGAATCATGGTCAAGGTTTTGCTTTGCTAGCATGGTTAACAATGCAGGATTCTGGTGGACAGGTGGTGGTAGTCAACGGGCTAAACGAGTGTTGTGGGAATTTTTTTTAAACTAAATTGAAACTTGAAAGGATGGTTGTACATTTTTTTTTCAATTTTTTAATTAAATGAGTTAATTTGTAGTTGTGTGCTGTCGGCCATGATAATGTTATCTAGATGTCGGCTGTTCTATAAGCAATATGAAAATCTAACTGAATTTTCCTGCCTTTCGCTATTTAAGGAAAACATTTTACCCTCTTTTGTGGAGTGTGTGATTGTATTTGTGTGTTTATATTGTATGTGTATAGTGTGTAAGACATGTGCGAGGTGCGAGGTGCGTTTTTGTTTTGTTTTTTGGGGGTGGGGGGCCGTTGTTATTGTGTGTGTGCATGTGTATGGTTGTGGTGTGTGTGTGTGTATATTTGTATTATGTCTAGTGTGTGTGTAACGCTCTTTAAAGAATCTTTTCAAGACATCATCCATTTTTTACCTTTTTAGAAGTTATACTGGAATTTCAGCTTGTATGATTATGCATATGGGAAAATGTTTAAATAAATTGAGACTTGTATGGATTTTTTCAAAAAAAGTTTTTAACCCTTTAACTCCCTTACCCTATCCGCCAATTGCGAAAGCGTATCCATGTGACTCCCTCACCCTATACACCAGCTTCCTGCAGGAAGCTGGAGGTTAGGGTGAGGGAGTCACAGGGTTAAGTTTTTGCTGTGCTGGCATGGTTGACAGTGAAGGACGCAGGTGGACAGGCGGTGGTATTCAAAGGGTTAAACGTGGAGTATTGTGGGAATTACTTAAAATAAATTGAAACTTGAAAAGATCGTATGTTTGTTTTTTTCAATTCTTTTTTGATTAAACCCATGATATGGCTGAAGTAGTCGGCTGGGCTATAAGCAATATGAAGTGAAATGACATTTTTAATTAAACGTGGGGTAGTTTTCAGTGTGATGTTGGCCATGATAATGTTGGAGACGTCGGCTGTGCTATAAGCAATATGAATTCCAACTGTATTTTCCTGTCTTTGGCAACTTACGGAAAACATTGTCCCGTCTGTTGAGTGTGTGTTGAGTGTTTTTGTGTTTGTGTTTTTGTGTCTGGTGTGTGCGCGAGCATGCATGTTTTGGGTGCGTGCGCGAGCGAGCGTGTTGTGTGTGTGGGTGGAAGAGCATGTGTAAGGTGTGTGCTTTTGGAGTTTGTGTGGTGCGTGGTGGGGGGGATGGGGTGGAGGACGGTTAATGAGGGATGGACGGCGAATGTGTCCAAGTTATTTGTGTGTATGATGTTTTCGTTGCGGGTTTTGTTTTGTTTTGTTTTGTTTCTGAGTTCATGGGTGAGGTATTGTGAATGTTTAGGTCAGTTGGGGCCGGCGAGTACACTGTGTGCATTTTCTAATGAAGGCTCTATTGTGTGTGAATGTAGATTTACGCTTGCTTGGCAAGGACAGACTGGTTTAAAATTTATTCGTTAAAAATAAACAAAAAATGCCATTTTGAGGATGCCGGGGGTTTCTTTCAGTATAAATAGTATACCCACCTTCTGGAAATTGTGTGCTAGGAATGCCCTCTTTTCTGTCGCTCTGTTTTTGTCTTCCATCTTTGCTTTCTGTCATTTCTTCCCATCATTTACTGCCTTGCAGGTCCAGTCATCTGTACACGTTCGATCAAGTCTTGTGTACTTTATCTTAGAATTGATTATTGGGTACATGTATTAAATTCATGTTTTGGCTCTGGTACAATGAGCTATACGGAAGCAATTTCAAGTACACGTCTATTTTTGGTTTAGTGCCCTTATAGTTTAAATTTGTGTTCACGTATATTTTTTAATCCCCTCTGCTCCCCCGTTGGGTTGCCGGGGGCTCTTTCAATGTAAATAGTATCCCCACCTTCTGGAAATTGTGCGCTAGAAATTTCCTTTTCTGTCACTGTTTCTGCCCTGTTGCCTTGCTTTCTGTCATTTCTACTTTTGTGCCTTAATGGTCCATTCACCTGTATTTTTTCGATTAAGTCTTACGTGCTTTTTCTTCGGATTGCTGATTGGGTTCATGTATTAAGTGCATTTTTGGCTCTAAGGAGGTGAGATATGTGGAAGCAATTTTAGGTAATTTATGCCCGTTTTTATATGTTTTGGTGTCCTTATGTATGCTTATATTTGTATTCAGGTGTTTTTTAAATCTCCCCTGTGCGATAAATCGGACGGAATGGTCCTACACCGGGGGCATGTACTTTAGATTATGTGCGCGAATGCATTGATATGTGTACTTAATTTTTTTTTTCTTGTTTAAGTTGTTTTGAAGCGGTTATAGCTCTGACATGGCTCTGCGCAGTCGGCTGGGCTTTAAACAATAAAGTGCATTTTTGGCTCTAGGGAGGTGAGATATGCGGAAGCAATTTTAGGTAATTTATGCCTGTTTTTGTTTTGGTGCCCTTAAGTATGCTAATATTTGTATTCAGGTGTTTTTCAAATCTCCCCTGTGCGATAAATCGGACGGAGTGGTCAACGCCGGGGGCATGTCCTTAGATTATGTGCGCGAATGCATTGATATGTGTACTTATGTTTGTATTTCCTGTTGAATTGTGTGTTTTGAAACGGTTATAGCGCTAATATGCTCTACTGAGTCAGCTGGACTTTAACCCTTTGACTCCCGCACCCTGTACACCAGAATCGTGCATTGCCAACCATGCTAGCAAAACACCCTATCCACTAGCTTCCTGCAAGAAGCAGGGTTGGATGAAGGAGTCACAAAGTTTTTTGCAGCTGGTGGATAGGGTAAGGGAGCCAAAGGTTTAAACAACGATAAGTGTGTGAGGGAGAGGGCTGTCCAAGTCCAGATGAATTATTGTTTGGGGGAAGATAATTGTGTGTACATGTATTGACGGTAGTAATAAAAGTGTTTTGTCGAGTGAAGATTCAGACTGCGTGTTGTCTTTCGAGTTTTATCCGTGAGATACCCCTACCCTCGTGTTTCTTGCTATTTACCCCCTACCCTCGTGTTTCTTGCTATTTACCCCCTACCCTTGTGTTTCTTGCTATTTACCCCTACCCTTGTGTTTCTTGCTATTTACCCCTACCCTTGTGTTTCTTGCTATTTACCCCTACCCTCGTGTTTCTTGTTATTTACCCCTACCCTCGTGTTTCTTGCTATTTACCCCTACCCTCGCGTTTCTTGCTATTTACCCCTACCCTCGCGTTTCTTGCTATTTACCCCTACCCTCGTGTTTCTTGCTATTGATGCAAATGTGTTCTTGTTCTTTTTCTAATGTGCGTTTATGAAATTGCAACATGGCGTGTGCCTGCGTGCGTGTGTGTGTGTGTGTGTGTGCCTGCGTGCGTGTGTGTGTGCGTTGATCTGATCAATTTCCTGGTTGTTAATAGGCTGACCTTTAAACAAATTGGATGAGTGGTCCAACTGGAGTTTGAATTGGCCTGTCCAGTATTCTAGGGCGTGTGTTGGAGATTGGAGGCGTGTGATGGAGATTGGAGGCGTGTAAATATAAACGTGAGAAACTTTATGCATGATTTCCTTATGATCGTATTGTGATCAGCTTTCATTAAGTTTTACAAGAAGTGGGCTTACAAGTATATAGACTTTAACGAATCCTTTGTCAGAAGTCCAAAAGTGACAGCCCGCGTTCAAGCAAAGAGGAACCAGGAAAAAAAACACGAAAAAAGAATCAGAACGCGTACATGCAACCAGACAAGACGGAAACAAAGATAAATTAAGTTAAATTTAATTGAATAATTTGAAGGGTCACAATAAAAGAAAATATGTATCATAGCGGTAAAATACAGATTTTTTAAAGTTTAAATGTGGTTTCTAAGAATAATATTGAGTTCCATGGACAGCAAAGAAAACAAACGAGACAATCTTGAAGGAGGCAGACACAAGACGAACATCAATGAAGATAAGGAAAGGACGAGCAACATTTATAACATTCTATGAGGCAAGAGAGATTAGAGCACTTGGTCACAATAGGGAAGTTGTAGGGATAGAGAACACCTGGTAGACCCAGGGGGAAAATTGGACGGACTTGCAGAGTGGCTGAAGTGAGAGAGGGTGGGAGATATACTTCCAGCGCAAAGGATAGTCGTATGGAGGGCCATCATCGCCAACGCCATGCGGTAGGGCACATGATGATGATGATAATGATAGGAGGGATTCGTCAGGCAATTCCATACGCGCTCCATCCAGATCTTCACACTCTTGGAATCTGCACAATTTACCATCTGCATTGGTCGGATCCAGAGCAACGGCGTATCTCCTCTTTGTGCTGCCACGCGATTTCCGTCAGGCACCGTAACTTGTGGATGCTGCATGGATACATCCAGGGTAGTTGTTTGTCCTTAAAACTTACAGGTCTTTATGGTCTTAAAACTTACAGGTCTTAATGGTCTTACAATACAACACAATACAACAGTGTAGTGCTACAGTGAAACTCTGTTATAGCGAGAGCGGACGGCCCAGGCACATTTTCTCGCTATTGCCGAGTTCTCGTTATTCCCAAATGACGAATTTACCAAGGGAAATAATCTTGGCACCGGCGCCGTCGATGTGTTCATAATTAATCGATAGTGTCTACGTGCGGGGCGAGAACGGCACCGTGCGCACTCGAGCCAGACGAAGATGAGAGGGGGGAGAGGGGATTACACACCGCACAAGGACGCGCCTTTCGTTGTTTTTCTTTGTTACCGGTCACCACGAGATGTGCCCTACCGGGAACTTGACGACGAGGTGGGGGTGGGGCGAGTGGCGAGAACTTTTGTGACCAGGAAGGATAGAAAATCTCGTTATTACCGAGATGATTATCCACTAACTCTCGTTAAACCCAATGGTTTATTCTTAAAGATTAAGAAGGATAAAAAACGGGGATTGAAAAATGTCTCGTTACTACAGTGTTCTCGTTATTACAGTTGTCGTTATTAATGGACTCCACTGTATTTGTTGTAACGCTGGTTAAAAAAAAACGTGGGGATTTTATGAAGATAGACGACCATCTGTGTCGTGAAGACTGCTCCCTGTCTTACCTTGACGCCCCCGTCAAACTGGTCACGTCAGTCTTCTAAACTCGGTGACGTGAAATATATATGCTTGTCTGCACGTACCTTCTATTTAATACACGTCATTTACATGTAACCAAGACTATTCCAGTGATAGTCTGATACAATCATCATGTACCCTGCCGCATGGCTTTGTCCATCATGGCCCCACATACCAGTACAACATACAGACTAAGTAAAACGTAGTCTAGGTAAGTCCTCAGGACCTGGCCAGATCATGGGTTTATGTGCAGGTTAAGGCTTATGCCATGATCAGCATACACATGGCACATGTGACGGTAAGTGCATATGAATTAGTTGGGTTTATGTGCAGGCTTAAGGCTTAAGCCATGATCACCATACACATGGCACATGTGACGGTAAGTGCATATGGAATTAGTTCCGAGCGCGGAGATGTCATCTTGAGAAACTAAAACTGAAACTAAAAACACACACCGTCCTATCTGAAAAGGTAATATAGATCGATCTCGGATTCTGGTATAATAATAAAATCTAGAAATCAATATTCCACGCTTCTGGATTCAGTGATGTGCCATATGCGTTTTGTCTATACAAATACATTGTTCGTTTACACATATTGTTAATTTTACAAAACCACCACAAAATAGACACGCATCACAGTTACAACAGCAATGAGAAGTCGCACAAGCACATGAGCAGTGCAGCAGTATCGGTTTCATCACTAACTACAAGCAACTAGCTGCAATTTATCCCTTTGACTACCGCACCATATCCACCAAGTGAAAAATTTCACCCTTTGACTCCCTTACCCTATCCACCAGCTTCCTGCAGGATAGGGTAAGGGAATCAAAGGGTGAAGTTATTGCTTTGTTGGCATGGTTGACCATGCAGGATGCTGGGGGCCAGGGTGCAGGAATCAAAGGGTTAAATCATGGCTGTCCGCATTCAAGCAAATAGCAATCATAAGTACACAAAAAATAGAATGCGTATTCATTGGGCAGAAAATTTAAAATAGCCAGGTCAGACCGAATACATTTGAATATATTTTCAGCGTAAGCTTATTAGTATATTGTCATTACTTTTGTGCTTTGTTTTTGCGTGTGTGTGTTTGTGTATATGTGTGCGTGTTGTGTGTGTGTGTGTATGATTGTACGTGTGTGTGTGAGTGTGTGTGTGTGTGTGTGTGTGTGCGTGTGTGTGTGTGCGCGCGCGTAAGTATGTGTGTAAGCGATTTTGTGTGTGTTTGTGTGTCTCTGTGTCTCTGCATGTGTGTTTGTTTGAGCGTGTGTGTGTGTGTGTTTTCTTTTGTATGTATACTCCTAATCATAATTTAAGGGCCACTTCTTCATTCCTCTCTAATTTTAAGTTGAAATAATTGACAATGTTTAGAATTGATTCTGTTTTATTTCATCATTTCCACACCTGTTTTGGAAAAAGAAATTAGCACAATGACCCATTAGTGAACAGCACATGCATTTAAAGGAACATCCCCCCCTTTTCAAAAAACAGAAAGTGTCAGATTTGGCCAATCTGTTTTCAATATCGCGTGTGTCCGCCCCGAGCCTGGATGCATGCTTCACAGCGCCGATGCATCGACCCCACAAGGGTACGGAGTGTGTCCTGAGGGATGGCCGCCCACTCGATCTGCAGGATGTCGACCAGCCTGGCCAGGGTGCCCGGTGGGGGGTGGTTGTCCCTGATGCGCCTCCCGAGCACATCCCAGAGGTGTTCAATTGGGTTCAGGTCAGGTGAGCACGCTGGCCAGGCCATACGGACGACTTCATGCTGCTCCAGGAAGTCGGTCACAAGGCGTGCTCGATGCGCAGGTGCATTGTCGTCCTGGAAGATGGCGCCTTGACCAAGGTCCACAAGCGCAGGCAGTGCCACGGCCGCCAGAACCTCGTCCCGGTACCGGACCCCGTTCAGGATGCCGTCAATGAGGAGCAGGGGGGGTCCGGGTACCACGGCTCATGCCACCCCACACCATCACCGACCCGCCGCCGTACCGGTTATGCTCTTGGACAGTGGCGTCAGCGAACCTCTCCCCTTGACGTCGCCACACCCGAGCCCGGCCATCGTTAAAGGTCAGGGTGAAACTGGACTCATCCGAAAACAAGACCCGGGCCCACTGTTGCCTTGTCCAGGTCACGTGCTCCCTGGCCCAGGTCATGCGGCGCACTCTGTTGACTGGTGACAGCACGGGTCGGACGGCCGGTCTCCGTGACCTCAAGTTTGCCTCATGTAGCCGTCTTCTCACCGTGCTGCAGCTGATGTTAGCACCTGTTGCGTCCCTCAGCTGACCCCTCAAGGTCACCGCAGTGGATGCCCTTTCCCTCAGGACGGAGAGGGCAAGGTAGCGGTCTTGCTGTCTTGTCGTTACTCTGGGTCGACCGGTGTGTCGCCTTTCCTGGACTGCTCCAGTCTCATTGAAGCGCTCCAGCAGTCTCTGGATTGTGGAATGCGACACTTCAAGTCGTCTAGCAACTTCCCGCTGCGCTAGGCCTTCATCAAGCAGAGCGAGGGCTCTCCCCCGCTGCTCATCCGTCATCCGTCGTCTTGCAAGCATGGTTAAAACGAACCAAGAACGGGTCCTTTTTATCCTCGTCTGCGGGCAACTTTGGCTGGAGAAGTGTTCAAAAAGGGCTTGCCTTGCACGTGCAAAGCGAATTTTGTCGCTACCTTGCCTGCGTCGTCAGAGAGACCCTGCTGAAGATTCGACAATTTCGTGTGGAAATTGTCTTCCTTGGGCCGCCCATTGCAAATCGGCAAATCCCCAAACACGTGCCAAAAGGAAACTGCAATGTTGTCTGAGCTCTTATCCATTCAGTTACGGCAACGAATTGGAGAAAAGAGTAAGAGAAAATAGGTTATTTCTCCTTTCAAAAATTGACTCAAAAACGTTCCT
>JAPXFY010000012.1:3666761-3669261 GCA_030674185.1 Monoplex corrugatus
TGTGTGTCTGTGTGTGTGTGTCTGTGTGTGTGTCTGTGTGTGTGTCTGTGTGTGTCTGTGTGTGTGTTTGTGTCCGTGTGTGTGTAATTATGTGTCTCTGTGTTGTTGTTGTTGTTGTTGTTGTTATTGTTGTTGTTGTTGCTGCTGCTGCTGCCAGTGCTGTTGCTATGTAAAATGCAAAGAGCATGATTTGCCATGGACTGTTTGGGCTATATTATGGAATAACAAAGAGAAGAAGGAAGGAGGACGAGGAGGAATAAGACAAAGAATTTTTTTTTAAAAAAAAAGAAGAAGAACAAGAACAAAAACAAGAAGAACAAGAAGTAGAAAAACAAGAAGAACAAGAAAAAAAAAGAAGAAAAATAAGAAGGAGGAGGAAAAGAAGGAGAAGAAGGACAAGAACAAGAAGAACAAGAAGACGATGACGAAGACTTCCTGAACCAGCTCAAAAATCTGTACTCTGACAAGGTCTTGAACTGAGAAGCGGAAAAGAGGAGTGGAGACGGGGGTAGATGTATGAAACACTAAGCTGACGCCAGCAGAATGATAGAAACACTAAGATGGGCAGTTAACAGGCCAGTGGACCTATCAAACACTAAGCTGACACCAACAGAATGATGGAGACATTAAGATGGGCAGTTAACAGGCCAGTGGACCTATCAAACACTAAGCTGACACCACCAGAATGATGGAAACATTAAGATGGGCAGCCAACAGGCCAGTGGACCTATCAAACAGTAAGCTGACACCACCAGAATGATGGAAACATTCAGATGGGCAGCCAACAGACCAGTTTTTAATGTTCAGGGCTGGAATTGAACTCAAGATATCAGATCCTGAGTCCACAGGTGTGTCGAAAGAACCAACCAACAGGAAGAAAACACAAAAACGTGGCCCATCTGTAGGGTAAAACTCACACCGTCTGTGTTCTGAACATGACGCCCTAACCACTAAGCTAACGGGGACGACTGAGAAGAAACCGACGGTCATCATTCTATGTGTTGGAAAACATCCGTCTGGGTCAGACGCCATGAATATGTCTTTGTAAAAATATATGTCTTTGTAAAAAATATGTCTTTGTAAAAAAATAAATAAATAAAGACATTTCCGTTGCCCTGACGTCTGTCTGTTGTCTGTCTGTCTGTCTGTCTGTCTGTCTTTCTTTCTCTCCCTCTCTCTCTCTCTCTCTCTCTCTCCTCTCTCTCTCTTTCTCTTTCTGTCTCTGTCTGTCTGTCTCTCTCTCTCTGTCTCATTCTGTCTCTCTCTCTCTGTCTCTCTCTCTACGTCTTTCTGTCTATCTGTGTGTCTCTGTCTCTCTGTCTCTCTGTATCTGTCTCTGTCTCTGTCTGTCTGTCTGTCTCTCAATCTCTCTCTCTCTCAATCTCTCTCTCAGTCTCTCTCTCTCAATCTCTCTCTCAGTCTCTCTCTCTCAATCTCTCTCTCTCTCTCTCTCAGTCTCTGTCTGTCTGTTTATCTGTCTCTCTGTCTGTTTCTCTGACTTTCTCTCTCTCTGTCTCTCTCTCTCAGTCTCTCTCTGTCTGTCTGCCTTTCTCTCTGTGTATCTCTCTTTCTCAGTCTCTCTGTGTCTCTGTGTCTGTGTCTGTGTCTGTGTCTGTCTGTCTGTCTCTCTCTCTCTCTGTCTCTCTCTCTCAATCTTTCTCTCTCTCGCTCTCAATCTCTCTCTCTCTCTCAATCTCTCTCTCTCTCTTTCAATCTCTCTCTCTCAATCTCTCTCTCTCAATCTCTCTCAATCTCTCTCTCTCTCTCTCAGTCTCTGTCTGTCTATCTGTCTCTCTGTCTGTTTCTCTGACTTTCTGTCTCTGTCTCTCTCTCTCTCAGTCTCTCTCTGTCTGTCTGCCTGTCTCTCTGTCTGTCTGTCTGTCTCTCTCAGTCTCTCTGTGTCTCTGTGTCTGTGTCTGTGTCTGTGTGTCTGTCTGTCTGTCTGTCTGTCTCTCTCTCTCTCTCTGTCTCTCTGTCTCTCTGTCTCTCTCTCTCTCTCTCTCTCTCTGTGAGTTTTAACACAATTTTGTTTCCTGTCATGTATCCAAACAATATTATACTTTTTGTAGTCTGCTCTGTTTGGCGCAGAGGTAAAGCACTCGCTTTCCACGTCAACTGCACATGATACTACGGGTTCAAATCTCGCTCGGGTAAAAATGTGTCCATTTGGCCTCCAGTCCACCCCAGCTGTGAACAGCAACCTGACCCTCTTTGGCCTCCAGTCCACCCCAGCTGTGAACAGCAACCTGACTCTCTTTGGCCTCCAGTCCACCCCAGCTGTGAACAGGAACCTGACTCTCTTTGGCCTCCAGTCCACCCCAGCTGTGAACAGGAACCTGACTCTCTTTGGCCTCCAGTCCACCCCAGCTGTGAACAGGAACCTGGCTCTCTTCAATGTCAGAACAAGATAAAGCCACAGTGGAGAGGGGATGGGCACCGCCATAGTCATACTGCTTCCAAAAATAGTTGAGGGTCTACCACCTCATCCCCCTGTGACGTC
>JAPXFY010000012.1:3676761-3681761 GCA_030674185.1 Monoplex corrugatus
CCTTTATTACCTTGAATAACAAAATGTTGTGACGTCTGAACTCTGTCCTTTGTTACCTTGAATAACAAAGTGTTGTGTAGTCTGAACTCTGTCCTTTGTTACCTTGAATAACAAAGTGTTGATAAGTCTGAACTCTGTCCTTTGTTACCTTGAATAACAAAGTGTTGTCAGGTCTGAACTCTGTCCTTTGTTACCTTGAATAACAAAGTGTTGTCAGGTCTGAACTCTGTCCTTTGTTACCTTGAATAACAAAGTGTTGTCAGGTCTGAACTCTGTCCTTTGTTCCCTTGAATAACAAAGTGTTGTCAGGTCTGAACTCTGTCCTTTATTCCCTTGAATAACAAAGTGTTGTGTGGTCTGAACTCTGTCCTTTGTTACCTTGAATAACAAAGTGTTGTGTAGTCTGAACTCTGTCCTTTGTTACCTTGAATAACAGTGTTCAGTAGTCTGAACTCTGTCCTTTGTTACCTTGAATAACAGTGTTCTGTAGTCAGAACTCTGTTCTTTGTTACCTTGAATAACAGTGGTCTGTAGTCTGAACTCTGTCCTTTGTTACCTTGAATAACAAAGTGTTGTGTAGTCTAAATTCTGTCCTTTGTTACCTTGAATAACAAAGTGTTGTGTAGTCTGAACTCTGTCCTTTGTTACCTTGAATAACAAAGTGTTGATAAGTCTGAACTCTGTCCTTTGTTACCTTGAATAACAAAGTGTTGTGTAGTCTGAACTCTGTCCTTTGTTACCTTGAATAACAAAGTGTTGATAAGTCTGAACTCTGTCCTTTGTTACCTTGAATAACAAAGTGTTGATAAGTCTGAACTCTGTCCTTTGTTACCTTGAATAACAAAGTGTTGATAAGTCTGAACTCTGTCCTTTGTTACCTTGAATAACAGTGTTCTGTAGTCTGAACTCTGTCCTTTGTTACCTTGAATAACAGTGTTCTGTAGTCTGAACTCTGTCCTTTGTTACCTTGAATAACAAAGTGTTGTGTAGTCTGAACTCTGTCCTTTGTTACCTTGAATAACAGTGTTCTGTAGTCTGAACTCTGTTCTTTGTTACCTTGAATAACAGTGTTCTGTATTCTGAACTCTGTCCTTTGTTACCTTGAATAACAGTGTTGTGTAGTCTGAACTCTGTCCTTTGTTACCTTGAATAACAGTGTTGTGTAGTCTGAACTCTGTCCTTTGTTACCTTGAATAACAAAGTGTTGTGTAGTCTGAACTCTGTACTTTGTTACCTTGAATAACAGTGTTGTGTAGTCTGAACTCTGTCCTTTGTTACCTTGAATAACAGTGTTGTGTAGTCTGAACTCTGTCCTTTGTTACCTTGAATAACAGTGTTGTGTAGTCTGAACTCTGTCCTTTGTTACCTTGAATAACAGTGTTGTGTAGTCTGAACTCTGTACTTTGTTACCTTGAATAACAGTGTTCTGTAGTCTGAACTCTGTCCTTTGTTACCTTGAAAAAAAGTGTTCTGTAGTCTGAACTCTGTCCTTTGTTACCTTGAATAACAAAGTGTTGTATTAAGGTCTCTGATGTCTGAACTCTAACTCTACCATATCTGGAGTATTAAGGTTTCTGATGTCTGAACTCTATAACTCTACCATATCTGGAGTATTAAGGTTTCTGATGTCTGAACTCTATAACTCTACCATATCTGGAGTATTAAGGTTTCTGATGTCTGAACTCTATAACTTTACCATATCTTGAGTATTAAGGTTTCTGATGTCTGAACTCTATCTCTACCATATCTGGAGTATTAAGGTCTCTGATGTCTGAACTCTATAATTCTACCATATCTGGAGTATTGATGTTTCTGATGTCTGAACTCTAACTCTACCATATCTGGAGTATTAAGGTTTCTGATGTCTGAACTCTAACTCTACCATATCTGGAGTATTAATGTTTCTGATGTCTGAACTCTATAACTCTACCATATCTGGAGTATTAATTTTTTCTGATGTCTGAACTCTAACTCTACCATATCTGGAGTATTAAGGTTTCTGATGTCTGAACTCTAACTCTACCATATCTGGAGTATTAAGGTTTCTGATGTCTGAACTCTAACTCTATCATATCTGGAGTATTGATGTTTCTGATGTCTGAACTCTAACTCTACCATATCTGGAGTATTAATGTTTCTGATGTCTGAACTCTAACTCTACCATATCTGGAGTATTAAGGTGTCTGATGTCTGAACTCTAACTCTACCATATCTGGAGTATTAAGGTGTCTGATGTCTGAACTCTAACTCTACCATATCTGGAGTATTAAGGTGTCTGATATCTGAACTCTAACTCTACCATATCTGGAGTATTAAGGTGTCTGATGTCTGAACTCTATAATTCTACCATATCTGGAGTATTGATGTTTCTGATGTCTGAACTCTAACTCTACCATATCTGGAGTATTAAGGTTTCTGATGTCTGAACTCTAACTCTACCATATCTGGAGTATTAAGGTTTCTGATGTCTGAACTCTATAATTCTACCATATCTTGAGTATTAAGGTTTCTGATGTCTGAACTCTATAACTCTACCATATCTGGAGTATTAAGGTTTCTGATGTCTGAACTCTAACTCTACCATATCTGGAGCATTAAGGTTTCTGATGTCTGAACTCTATAATTCTACCATATCTTGAGTATTAAGGTTTCTGATGTCTGAACTCTATAACTCTACCATATCTGGAGTATTAAGGTTTCTGATGTCTGAACTCTAACTCTACCATATCTGGAGTATTAAGGTTTCTGATGTCTGAACTCTAACTCTACCATATCTGGAGTATTAAGGTTTCTGATGTCTGAACTCTAACTCTACCATATCTGGAGTATTAAGGTTTCTGATGTCTGAACTCTAACTCTACCATATCTGGAGTATTAAGGTTTCTGATGTCTGAACTCTAACTCTACCATATCTGGAGTATTAAGGTGTCTGATGTCTGAACTCTAACTCTACCATATCTGGAGTATTAAGCTTTCTGATGTCTGAACTCGGTCCCACCTTAAGTAAGAGCACTGATCATGACGTCACTTTGATGACGTCACAAGAGGATGCCCCACATCTCTGGCGTAACGCCATGGACAACGATTTACATCAACAAAACGCATCAGACAATGACGGAGTCACATCCCTGACCTTCTGGCTTCATGTCTTATTTTACATTATATTTCAACGATATTTGAAGGTTGTTTTTTTTTGTTTTTGTTTTTTTTTACATATGTATGTCGTAAATGACCTTGAGCATGATTCACAATGTGCACGTCTTTATCAAAGAATAATTCTATTCATATATGCGTGTCACACATATCCCTATCAGACTTCCTGATTTCATATTGGAGCTCGCTTGCCTGACTTTGAAAAAATAAGTTGTGACAGATCTACAATACATGTACAATACACTATAATACAATGTAATAAATACACTGCAATGCAATATAGTATAATACAATACACTACAAAACAGAAAATACTGTCTTCAGCTGGTCGATAGACAGCTGAGCATTTGTGCATTGACTTGGGGGATGGGTGTTTTTGTCATGTGAGACCAGTTTTCACAGAATAGCTAGTTGTGTTGTGATTCAGACCTTTATTCATTTATTTATTTACTTTATATGTATGTTCCTTTTTGTGAAGGTAAGATACACACATACACATGTCATTTACATGTAACTAAGATTATTCCAGTGATAGGCTGATACAATACCAGTATAAAATACTAGTGTGAAATACAGACTAGGTGAAAAATAGTCTAGGTAGGGCCTCAGGACCTGGCCAGCTCATGGGTTTGTGTGCAGGCTTAAGGCTTGTGCCATGATCACCATACACATGGCACCTGTGACGTCAGTGCATATGGAATTCATTCCGAGCGCGGAGATGTCATCTTGAGAAACTGAAACTGAAACTACAATACAGTGCAAAACAATACGATACAGTGCAATGCAATGCATTATAAGACAACACAATATATATCATAATACAATATAATACGATACAATAAGTACAATGTTGTCGCTCGTCTTTCGTTGTCGAAGAAGACCACGACTTCAATTTTAACGCGGGGATTGGCGATTGTGGGTCTAGAGGTGGCTGATGACGTCAGTCCGGGCCAGGAAGGCTCGCCAACACGTAGGGCAAACGTGGGTTGGTGCAACTGTAGAATTGGAAGTCGCTGACGCCTCGTTTTCTCGAGCCTCTGCTGTACGTCTTCTCTCTGCTGCTCTTGCTCCGATGGTCAGCTTGCCTCGCCAGTTCGGTCGCTTTAGTGCAAGCGTCTCCCGGGTATTGGGGTCGATGCCCAGGTCGTTGATGGATATTTGAGGCAATCTTTAAACGGGTTTCTTTTGGCCACCAACTGAGCGCTTCCCCCTGGCTCAGCTTTCCATACATAAGTTGTTTTGGTAGTGGACTTTCAGACATTCTCACCACATGTCCGGCCCATCTTACTAGGACTTTCTGCAGGAGGGTGTGTATGCTGAGGGTGCCAGCTCGTTTCAGGACTTCCGTTACCGGGATCTTGTCTTGCCACGTGATATGGAGGAGTCTGTGAAGACAGGTTGGGTGGAAGCGATTGAGTCGTCTGGCATGCCTGCTGTAGACTGTCCAGGTCTCACTGGCATACAGGAGAGTGGTGAGTACCACTGCAATGTAGACCTTCTGCTTGGTGGTAAGGCTGAGGGAATAAATACAATACAATACAATACAGTACAGTACAATACAATACAACATAATGCAACACAATACAATACAATACAACACAATGCAACACAATACAATAGGATTACAATGCAGCTCAGTACAGTACAATATAATGCGATGCAATACAACACAATAGAATACAACACAACACAATACAATGCAACACAACACACCACAATACAATATAATACAATACAACGTAATACAATACAACACAATACAATACAATACAATACAACACAATGCAACACAATGCAATACAACACAATACAACACAATACAATGCAATACAATACAACGCAACACA
>JAPXFY010000012.1:3689261-3691761 GCA_030674185.1 Monoplex corrugatus
CTGATTAGTACAGAGAACTTACTGATTAGTACAGAGAACTTACTGATTAGTACAGAGAACTTACTGATTAGTACAGAGAAACTTACTGATTAGTACAGAGAAACTTACTTGATTAGTACAGAGAAACTTACTGATTAGTACAGAGAACTTACTGATTAGTACAGAGAACTTACTGATTAGTACAGAGAACTTACTGATTAGTACAGAAACTTACTGATTAGTACAGAGAACTTACTGATTAGTGCAGAGAACTTACTGATTATGTACAGAAAACTTACTGATTAGTACAGAGAACTTACTGATTATGTAAGAGAACTTACTGATTAGTACAGAGAATTACTGATTAGTACAGAGAACTTACTGATTAGTACAGAGAACTTACTGATTAGTACAGAGAACTTTACTGATTAGTACAGAGAACTTACTGATTAGTGTAGAGAACTTACTGATTAGTACAGAGAACTTATGATTAGTACAGAGAACTTACTGATATTAGAGAACTTATGATTGTAAGAGAACTTACTGATTAGTACAGAGAACTTACTGATTAGTAAGAGAACTTACTGATTAGTACAGAGAACTTACTGATTAGTACAGAGAATTTACTGATTAGTACAGAAATTACGATTAGTACAGGAATTACTGATAGTACAGAGAACTTACTGATTAGTGTAGAGAACTTACTGATTAGTGTAGAGAACTTAATGATTAGTACAGAGAACTTACTGATTAGTGTAGAGAACTTACTGATTAGTACAGAGAACTTACTGATTAGTACAGAGAACTTACTGATTAGTACAGAGAACTTACTGATTAGTGTAGAGAACTTACTGATTAGTGTAGAGAGAACTTACTGATTAGTACAGAGATAACTTACTGATTAGTGTAGAGAACTTACTGATTAGTACAGAGAACTTACTGATTAGTGTAGAGGACTTACTGATTAGTGTAGAGAACTTACTGATTAGTACAGAGAACTTACTGATTAGTGTAGAGAACTTACTGATTAGTACAAAGAACTTACTGATTAGTACAGAGAACTTACTGATTAGTACAGAGAACTTACTTATTAGTGTAGAGAACTTACTGATTAGTACAGAGAACTTACTGATTAGTACAGAGAACTTACTGATTAGTACAGAGAACTTACTGATTAGTACAGAGAACTTACTGATTAGTGTAGAGAACTTACTGATTAGTGTAGAGAACTTACTGATTAGTACAGAGAACTTACTGATTAGTACAGAGAACTTACTGATTAGTACAGATAACTTACTGATTAGTGTAGAGAACTTACTGATTAGTGCAAATAACTTACTGATTAGTACAGAGAACTTACTGATTAGTACAGAGAGAACTTATTGATTAGTGCAGAGAACTTACTGATTAGTGTAGAGAACTTACTGATTAGTGTAGAGAACTTACTGATTAGTACAGAGAACTTACTGATTAGTAAGAGAACTTACTGATTAGTACAGAGAACTTACTGATTAGTACAGAGAACTTACTGATTAGTACAGAGATAACTTACTGATTAGTACAGAGAACTTACTGATTAGTGTAGAGAACTTACTGATTAGTGTAGAGAACTTACTGATTAGTGCAAATAACTTACTGATTAGTGTAGAGAACTTACTGATGAGTACAGAGAACTTACTGATTAGTACAGAGAACTTACTGATTAGTACAGAGAACTTACTGATTAGTACAGAGAACTTACTGATTAGTACAGAGAACTTACTGATTAGTACAGAGAACTTACTGATTAGTACAGAGAACTTACTGATTAGTGTAGAGAACTTACTGATTAGTGTAGAGAACTTACTGATTAGTGCAAATAACTTACTGATTAGTACAGAGAACTTACTGATGAGTACAGAGAACTTACTGATTAGTACAGAGAACTTACTGATTAGTACAGAGAACTTACTGATTAGTGTAGAAAACTTACTGATTAGTGTAGAGAACTTACTGATTAGTGCAAATAACTTACTGATTAGTACAGAGAACTTACTGATTAGTACAGAGAACTAATAATAATAACAATTACAATATTTATATAGCGCAAAATCTTTATAAAATCAAATCTAGGCGCTGAAACAGACACACACGCACGCACACACACACACACACACGCACGCACCACACACACACACACACACACACACACACACACACACACACACACACACACACACACACGCATGGCTATAAATGGGGAGAAAGAATAAAAGCAATGGAAAATTATAGAGAGCATATTATATACAATTATATATTACAATGTGATTCCCCTCCGAGTGGAGACAGGCTGCAGAGGGGATTGAGTGAGGTCAGGATTTTATGCAGAGGAGAAAAGGTGAGTTTTGAGAGCGGACTTGAAGGAGACAAAAGTAGGTTGCTGACGGACTGAGAGAGGAAGTTTGTTCCAGGAGAGTGGACCAGAAACAGAGAAGGCTCGTGGACCATAGGTATTGAGCTTAGTGCGTGGAAAGCGAAAAGT
>JAPXFY010000012.1:3696761-3699261 GCA_030674185.1 Monoplex corrugatus
GACTGTGCCCTGTGTGCACTGCTGTCACCAGCTGTTGTGTGCTGTTGACATGTGACTGTGCCCTGTGTGCACTGCTGTCACCAGCTGTTGTGTGCTGTTGACATGTGACTGTGCCCTGTGTGCACTGCTGTCACCAGCTGTTTGCGTGAATGATCCTGTTCATGCACCATTGTGGACTGAGTGCCCTGTGTGCACTGCTGTCACCAGCTGTTGTGTGCTGTTGACATGTGACTGTGCCCTGTGTGCACTGCTGTCACCAGCTGTTGTGTGCTGTTGACATGTGACTGTGCCCTGTGTGCACTGCTGTCACCAGCTGTTGTGTGCTGTTGACATGTGACTGTGCCCTGTGTGCACTGCTGTCACCAGCTGTTGTGTGCTGTTGACATGTGACTGTGCCCTGTGTGCACTGCTGTCACCAGCTGTTGTGTGCTGTTGACAGTGACTGTGCCCTGTGTGCACTGCTGTCACCAGCTGTTGTGTGCTGTTGACATGTGACTGTGCCCTGTGTGCACTGCTGTCACCAGCTGTTGTGTGCTGTTGACATGTGACTGTGCCCTGTGTGGACTGCTGTCACCAGCTGTTGTGTGCTGTTCATATGTGACTGTGCCCTGTGTGCACTGCTGTCACCAGCTGTTGTGTGCTGTTGACATGTGACTGTGCCCTGTGTGCACTGCTGTCACCAGCTGTTGTGTGCTGTTGACATGTGACTGTGCCCTGTGTGCACTGCTGTCACCAGCTGTTGTGTGCTGTTGACATGTGACTGTGCCCTGTGTGCACTGCTGTCACCAGCTGTTGTGTGCTGTTGACATGTGACTGTGCCCTGTGTGCACTGCTGTCACCAGCTGTTGTGTGCTGTTGACATGTGACTGTGCCCTGTGTGCACTGCTGTCACCAGCTGTTGTGTCCTGTTCATATGTGACTGTGCCCTGTGTGCACTGCTGTCACCAGCTGTTGTGTGCTGTTGACATGTGACTGTGCCCTGTGTGCACTGCTGTCACCAGCTGTTGTGTGCTGTTCATATGTGACTGTGCCCTGTGTGCACTGCTGTCACCAGCTGTTGTGTGCTGTTGACATGTGACTGTGCCCTGTGTGCACTGCTGTCACCAGCTGTTGTGTGCTGTTGACATGTGACTGTGCCCTGTGTGCACTGCTGTCACCAGCTGTTGTGTGCTGTTCATATGTGACTGTGCCCTGTGTGCACTGCTGTCACCAGCTGTTGTGTGTGCTGTTGACATGTGACTGTGCCCTGTGTGCACTGCTGTCACCAGCTGTTGTGTGCTGTTCATATGTGACTGTGCCCTGTGTGCACTGCTGTCACCAGCTGTTGTGTGCTGTTGACATGTGACTGTGCCCTGTGTGCACTGCTGTCACCAGCTGTTGTGTGCTGTTCATATGTGACTGTGCCCTGTGTGCACTGCTGTCACCAGCTGTTGTGTGCTGTTGACATGTGACTGTGCCCTGTGTGCACTGCTGTCACCAGCTGTTGTGTGCTGTTCATATGTGACTGTGCCCTGTGTGCACTGCTGTCACCAGCTGTTGTGTGCTGTTGACATGTGACTGTGCCCTGTGTGCACTGCTGTCACCAGCTGTTGTGTGCTGTTCATATGTGACTGTGCCCTGTGTGCACTGCTGTCACCAGCTGTTGTGTGCTGTTGACATGTGACTGTGCCCTGTGTGCATTGCTGTCACCAGCTGTTGTGTGCTGTTGACATGTGACTGTGCCCTGTGTGCACTGCTGTCACCAGCTGTTGTGTGCTGTTCATATGTGACTGTGCCCTGTGTGCACTGCTGTCACCAGCTGTTGTGTGCTGTTGACATGTGACTGTGCCCTGTGTGCACTGCTGTCACCAGCTGTTGTGTGCTGTTGACATATGACTGTGCCCTGTGTGCACTGCTGTCACCAGCTGTTGTGTGCTGTTGACATGTGACTGTGCCCTGTGTGCACTGCTGTCACCAGCTGTTGTGTGCTGTTGACATGTGACTGTGCCCTGTGTGCACTGCTGTCACCAGCTGTTGTGTGCTGTTGACATGTGACTGTGCCCTGTGTGCACTGCTGTCATCAGCTGTTGTGTGCTGTTGACATGTGACTGTACCCTGTGTGCACTGCTATCACCAGCTGTTGTGTGCTGTTGACATGTGACTGTGCCCTGTGTTCACTGCTGTCACCAGCTGTTGTGTGCTGTTGACATGTGACTGTGCCCTGTGTGCACTGCTGTCACCAGCTGTTGTGTGCTGTTGACATGTGACTGTGCCCTGTGTGCACTGCTGTCACCAGCTTACTGTGTTGTGGGCAATGTCTTCCCTGTTGGTGGTGTTGATGTCACAGCTGATGAGGTTGGCCTTCAGAGTGTCCTTGTATCAGTTTAGTGATCTTCCCTGATCACGGTGTCCTTATTTCAGCTCTCTGCACTGAAGTATCTTTGGGATGTGGATGTCTTCTATACAGACACTGTGTCCTGTCCAAGGAAGCTGACATTTGATCAGTAGACTTTCTGCATTT
>JAPXFY010000012.1:3711761-3729261 GCA_030674185.1 Monoplex corrugatus
CTTTTGTTACTCTCTATACTGAATTATCTGTATATGTTACTATCTATACTGAATTATTTGTATATGTTACTATCTATACTGAATTATTTGTATGTGTTACTATCTATACTGAATTATTTGTATATGTTACTATCTATACTGAATTATCTGTATAATTATATTACGTGCTGTCAGTATGAAGAACTACCCACTGCAATGTCTGACAGAGAAGGAAGGAAGAAACGTGTCATGGATAGCCGAGCAAGCTCGACATGATGAAGATGATGATAACTATCTATACTAAACAGTATTCTATTTATTACTATCTATGCTAAACAGACAATCTATCTTTTGTTTTACAATCTATCTTTACTTTTAGCTCTGCTGTACGGTCAATCTGTTTTAAAATGTGTGTGTATGCCTACCGCCAATCTATCTTACTATCTATGCTGAACACAATCACATCTATCTTACATATCCATATCTATGCTTACAGCTAGTCTTTCTTGGTATTATTGTCTATGGTCCAGCCACCCATTCAGCTCTCGCCACCTCCATCAACCTCACCACCACCACAACCACAGCAACCACCACAACCACAGCAGTCTGCGTACGGCACACACACACACACACACACACACACACAACGGCACTACAGATCAGCTTCTGTTTTGGGTGTTACTGCTGCTGCTGCCGTTGTGCGGCCAACTGCGTTCAGTGCCATACTGCTGCCGTTAGGCCTACAGCAAGTCTCTCTCTCACACGCTGCCAGCCGCAAGATCTATAGGCTACAGAATTACTTGCTTCCTTCACGATTTGACTGGTTGTGTACGCCACAACACGGCCCTCACCCCGCCTGTCGATACACCGAGCCAGCAGGAAGAGTGACGGGGCGAATTTACAGTCAGCTCTGGCACTAATTTCCGGGTAAAAAAAAAAAAAAATCAGTTAGGTTGCTGCCAGTTGGCTGGTTGAAACCTCTGACGGTGAAGTAAAGGTCATAGTCAGCTGTGTGTTGATTAGAATCCTACAGGAATTTCAGGATTGCTGTGGGAAGAATTTAGCAGCAGACAAGACTTGTGAGCGATCCGTTGAAGAATTGAACTTTTGAGTGTGTTTGCTGTGTTGTTGGGGTCCGTGTCAACTTTTTTCAGGAGGTAGAGTGCATGCGTTCGAGTCCCCGGGATCGGCCAGGAGCGGGCAGAATGGACAAGGAGGACGGAGCCAGTCCGGCCTTCCGCGCCAACGCCAGCAACGCCACGGCCAATGCCAACAAAGGCCCTGCCGCCTTCACCAGCGAGAAAAGCAAAAGCAAGATGGCGGCTAAGACGAACAAGAAGTGGGTACGCCTGGCCACTGTGCTGGCCTACGTGTTGTCCGTGTCGCTGGCCGCCATTGTCCTGGCCACATACTACAGCCTGATCTGGAAACCCAAACTCAACAACCTGTCCACCACCACCATCCCCGCCACGGAGGAGGGGGTGATGACGTCAGCACCCCAGGGGAGCATGGTCAACAACAACAGTTCGGCAGGTCTAGGCACCAGCACACCTGGCGGGGACAACTGATAGCTACCTGTACAGCTACAAGGGGCGACAGGTGAGTGAGGAAGACCCGTCATCAAACTCTGTACTGTCCACCAGGGACTTTCTGTGTTGATAACACGACTTGTGGCAATAATTATGTAGCCTATTTCCACTTTTATCACCCGACTGTGTAGCTTCCTTAGCATCGCTGTGTGCCAGTGTATACGCTTAAATGCCTCTCTCTCTCCTCTCTCTCTCTCTCTCTCTCTGTCTGTCTGTCTCTTTCTCTTTCTCTCTCTGTCTCTGTCTGTGTCTGTCTGTCTCTCTCTCTCTCTCTCTCTCTCTCTGTCTTGTGTGTCTTCTCGTTTCTTTCTCTGTCTCTCTGTCTCCCTGTCTCTCTGTCTCTATCTCTCTGTCTCGTCTCTCTGTCTCTCTGTCCTCCCCCCCCTCTCTCTCTCTCTTTTGTGTATGTGTGTGTCTGTATAAGTGTGTGTGTATGAGTGTGAGTGAGTGAGAAAGTGTGTGTTTGTGTGTGTGTGAAAGAGTGTGTGTGTCACTGTGTGTATATATGTGCTGTGTGTGTGTGTGTGTATTTGTGTGTGTGTGTGTGTGCTTATGTGTGTGTGTGTGCGCGCGCTTGTGTTTGTGTGTATGTGTGTCAGTGTGTGTATATGTGCTTGTGTGTGTGTGTGTCAGTGTGTGTATAGGTGTGTGTGTGTGTGTGTTGTGTGTGTGTGTGTGTGTGTGTGTGTTGTGTGTTATAATGTAATTGTTGAATTAGAAAGATGCGAGTCATCCCTGTCATCATAACAGTATGTGGGGGTTGATGTGTATTTACCTTGCACATGTTTCATCTGACATTGATGCTTTCCTAAAAGTCTTTGGGCTCTTGTCAGATGACACATTGTACAGGGTTGTTGCCATTATTATTATGATTATTATGATTATTATAATTATTATTATTATTATTATTACTATTGTTATTATTATTATTATTATTTTATTTTATTATCATTATTGTTATTGTTATGATTGTTATTGTGATCATTGTCATCATCAATGTTTATATCATCATCATAAGCATCACCACCATCATCATAGAGACACATGTACACACACATTAAAGTGCATGCACACACATTTACAGTAATTACACACATACACACATGTATACACAAACACACACAGACACACATACATGCACACACATGAACACACACACATACACACACTCACACACACACACACACTCACACACACAAACACACACACACACACACACCTCATACACACACACACACACACACACACACACACACACACACTCACACACACACACACTCACACACACACACACACACACACAGAGCATCACTGTCATAAGCCATTATTTCCTCTGTATGTATTATTGTCACTATGTCAGGTTAACATAAAATCAATAATAACATTGCATACATCCATACCCACACCCATCTACTCACCACTCACCCACACACCAAGAGAGAGAGAGAGGGAGAGAGAAGGAGGGAGAGAAAGGGAGGGGAGAGAGAGAGGGAGAGAGAAGGAGGGAGAGAGAGAGGGAGAGAGAGAGAAGGAGGAGAGAGAGAGGGGTAGAGAGAAGAGAGGGAAAGAGAGGGGGAGAGAGAGAGAGAAAGAGAGGGAAAGAGAGAGAGGGGGGAGAGGGAGAGAAAGAGAGAGATGACACTGGACAATGCTATATCACTCAAGCCATTTCAAGGACAGACAAATGTTTTAATGCAGTTATATGTATTTTGATACTCAAGGGAGAGAATGTAGGAACAGTAGGGTTGTGTCCCTTGCAATAGAAGGCACAAACAGAAAGACAAAGACCTGTAAAACACAAAAGAAAGGAAATTATACCAGAAAAAAATAAATAACTGGTTTGTGACAACACACACACACACACACACACACACACACACACACACACACACACACACACACACACACACACACACACACACACACACACACACACACACACAACATAATGATCTTTTGGGAAAGATGCTGTTGTACTCAAACAAAAGAAAAAACAAACAAAAAAAAACTCACTGGAGGTTTTGGTGACAAAAATCTTTGCTGACTGTGACATTATGATTTGACTGGTTGTTGTGTTATATGGCTGACTGGTTGTTGTGTTATTTGGCTGACTAGTTGTTGTGTTATATGGCTGACTGGTTGTTGTGTTATATGGCTGACTGGTTGTTGTGTTATATGGCTGACTGGTTGTTGTGTTATATGGCTGACTGGTTGTTGTGTTATATAACTGACTGGTTGTTGTGTTATATGGCTGACTGGTTGTTGTGTTATATGGCTGACTGGTTGTTGTGTTATATGGCTGACTGGTTGTTGTGTTATATGGCTGACTGGTTGTTGTGTTATATGGCTGTCTGGTTGTTGTGTTATATGGCTGCTGGTTGTTGTGTTATTTGACTGACTGGTTGTTGTGTTATATGGCTGACTGGTTGTTGTGTTATATGGCTGACTGGTTGTTGTGTTATTTGGCTGACTGGTTGTTGTGTTATATGGCTGACTGGTTGTTGTGTTGTATGGCTGACTGGTTGTTGTATTATATGGCTGACTGGTTGTTGTGTTGTATGGCTGACTGGTTGTTGTGTTATATGGCTGACTGGTTGTTGTGTTGTATGGCTGACTGGTTGTTGTGTTCTATAAAACACCACTTCTATGCTGATGACACCCAACTTCAAGACAGTGACTCACCTGATAATATACAGCGCCTGTTGACTCGCACCACTGAGTGTTACTCGGACATTAAGAACTGGATGACACACAATAGACTTCAGCTTAATGACGACAAAACAGAAGCTATCCTCATTGGCACCCGTCAGAAACTTTCTCAGCTGCCTCCTCTTTCTCTCCCATTATGTAACACATCAGTCCCAATTTCTGATTCAGCTAAAAACCTTGGTGTCTGCATTGACTCTACCCTCTCCATGAACAACTTTGTTTCTCAAACTGCCAGATCCTGCTACTATCATCTCCATCGTATAAGGCTGATCAGGAAGTATCTCTCTGTCGAAACAACTGCAAAACTCGTTCTCTCCTTCATAATGTCTCGCATTGACTATTGCAATTCACTCCTGTCTGGTCTTCCTGCCTCCACCATTCACATCCTACAGCGCATTCAAAACAATGCTGTACGCCTTGTACTCAAAAAGAAAAAAGCTGACCACATATCTCCTCTCCTGGCACAACTTCACTGGCTCCCTGTATCAAAGCGCATGCAGTACAAACTAGACACCATGTGCTACAAAAGCCTCAATAACGCAGCCCCCGATTACCTGTCAAGCCTACTTGAGATCTATCTTCCCTCACGTACCCTCCGCTCTGCCTCCGATCCTCTGACTTTTCGCTTTCCACGCACTAAGCTCAATACCTATGGTCCACGAGCCTTCTCTGTTTCTGGTCCACTCTCCTGGAACAAACTTCCTCTCTCAGTCCGTCAGCAACCTACTTTTGTCTCCTTCAAATCCGCTCTCAAAACTCACCTTTTCTCCTCCGCATAAAATCCTAACCTCACTCAACCCCCCCCCCCCCCTTCTCTGCAGCCTGTCTCCGCTCGGAGGGAATCACATGGTTATAATATATAATTGTATATGCTATACTCTCTATAATTTTCCATTGCTTTTATTCTTGCTTTTATTGCTTTTATTCTTTCTCCCCATTTATAGCCATGCGTGTGTGTGTGTGTGTGTGTGTGTGTGTGTGTGTGTGTGTGTGTGTGTGTGTGTGTGTGTGCGTGCGTGTGTGTGCGTGCGTGCGTGCGTGCGTGCGTGCTTGCGTGTGTGTCTGCTTCAGCGCTTAGATTTGATTTTATCAAGATTTTGCGCTATATAAATATTGTAATTATTATTATTATTATTATTATGGCTGACTGGTTGTTGTGTTATATGGCTGACTGGTTGTTGTTGACTGGTTGTTGTGTTATATAACTGACTGGTTGTTGTGTTATATGGCTGACTGGTTGTTGTGTTATATGGCTGACTGGTTGTTGTGTTATATGGCTGACTGGTTGTTGTGTTATATGGCTGACTGGTTGTTGTGTTATATGGCTGACTGGTTGTTGTGTTATATGGCTGACTGGTTGTTGTGTTATATGGCTGACTGGTTGTTGTGTTATATGGCTGACTGGTTGTTGTGTTATATGGCTGACTTGTTGTTGTGTTATATGGCTGACTGGTTGTGTTATATGGCTGACTGGTTGTTGTGTTATATGGCTGTCTGGTTGTTGTGTTATATGGCTGACTGGTTGTTGTGTTATATGGCTGACTGGTTGTTGTGTTATATGGCTGACTGGTTGTGTTATATGGCTGACAGGTTGTTGTGTTATATGGCTGACTGGTTGTTGTGTTATATGGCTGACTGGTTGTTGTGTTATTTGGCTGACTGGTTGTTGTGTTATATGGCTGACTGGTTGTTGTGTTATATGGCTGACAGGTTGTTGTGTTATATGGCTGACTGGTTGTTGTGTTATATGGCTGACTGGTTGTTGTGTTATATGGCTGGCTGGTTGTTGTGTTATTTGGCTGACTGGTTGTTGCTGACTGGTTGTTGTGTTATATGGCTGACTGGTTGTTGATGACTGGTTGTTGTGTTATATGGCTGTCTGGTTGTTGTGTTATATGGCTGACTGGTTGTTGTGTTATTTGGCTGACTGGTTGTTGTGTTATATGGCTGACTGGTTGTTGTGTTATATGGCTGACAGGTTGTTGTGTTATATGGCTGACTGGTTGTTGTGTTATATGGCTGACTGGTTGTTGTGTTATATGGCTGGCTGGTTGTTGTGTTATTTGGCTGACTGGTTGTTGCTGACTGGTTGTTGTGTTATATGGCTGACTGGTTGTTGATGACTGGTTGTTGTGTTATATGGCTGACTGGTTTGTTGTGTTATTTGGCTGACTGGTTGTTGCTGACTGGTTGTTGTGTTATATGGCTGACTGGTTGTTGCTGACTGGTTGTTGTGTTATTTGGCTGACTGGTTGTTGATGACTGGTTGTTGTGTTATATGGCTGACAGGTTGTTGTGTTATATGGCTGACTGGTTGTTGTGTTATATGGCTGACTGGTTGTTGTGTTATATGGCTGACTGGTTGTTGTGTTATATGGCTGACTGGTTGTTGTGTTATATGGCTGACTGGTTGTTGTGTTATATGGCTGACTGGTTGTTGTGTTATATGGCTGACTGGTTGTTGTGTTATATGGCTGACTGGTTGTTGTGTTATATGGCTGGCTGGTTGTTGTGTTATATGGCTGACTGGTTGTTGTGTTATATGGCTGACTGGTTGTTGTGTTATATGGCTGACAGGTTGTTGTGTTATATGGCTGACTGGTTGGTGTGTTATATGGCTGACTGGTTGTTGTGTTATATGGCTGACTGGTTGTTGTGTTATATGGCTGACTGGTTGTTGATGACTGGTTGTTGTGTTATATGGCTGACTGGTTGTTGTGTTATATGGCTGACTGGTTGTTGTGTTATATGGCTGACTGGTTGTTGTGTTATATGGCTGACTGGTTGTTGTGTTATATGGCTGACTGGTTGTTGTGTTATATGGCTGACTTGTTGATGTGTTATTTGGCTGACTGGTTGTTGTGTTATATGGCTGACTGGTTGTTGTGTTATATGGCTCACTGGTTGTTGTTATATGGCTGACTGGTTGTTGTGTTATATGGCTGACTGGTTGTTGTGTTGTATGGCTGACTGGTTGTTGTGTTATATGGCTGACTGCTTGTTGTTGAGTGTTGTTGTGTTATATGACTGACTGGTTGTTGATGACTGGTTGTTGTGTTATATGGCTGACTGGTTGTTGTTGACTGTTGTTGTGTTATATGACTGACTGCTTGTTGATGACTGGTTGTTGTGTTATATGGCTGACTGGTTGTTGTGTTATATGGCTGACTGGTTGTTGTGTTATATGGCTGACTGGTTGTTGTGTTATATGGCTGACTGGTTGTTGTGTTATATGGCTGACTGGTTGTTGTGTTATATGGCTGACTGGTTGTTGTGTTATATGGCTGACTGGTTGTTGTGTTATATGGCTGACTTGTTGATGTGTTATTTGGCTGACTGGTTGTTGTGTTATATGGCTGACTGGTTGTTGTGTTATATGGCTGACTGGTTGATGTGTTATTTGGCTGACTGGTTGTTGTGTTATATGGCTGACTGGTTGTTGTGTTATATGGCTGACTGGTTGTTATGTTATATGGCTGACTGGTTGTTGTGTTATATGGCTGACTGGTTGTTGTGTTATTTGGCTGACTGGTTGTTGATGACTGGTTGTTGGGTTATTTAGCTGACTGGTTGATTATGTGATGTCAATCGATTGATCGGTTGGTTGATGGGTTGAATGAATGAGTGGCTGATTGATTTGTAGGCCAGTTGGATAGGTTGTTCGACTAAGTGGATGACTGATTGATTATTTGAATAATTGGTTATTTCATTAAGTGACCGATTGATTGATTATTTGGCTGATTGGTTGATTCATTAGCTGACTGGATGGTTGTCTGATTCGTTGCTTTGGGTCATTGGTGGGCTGTTTGCTTATTTTACTGTTTGGTTGGTTGGTTGGTTGCTGGCTCGCTGACTGATTGGCTGGTTGCTTGGTAGTTTGGTGAGTTAGGTGGTAGGTTGATTCAATGGTTGGCTTGGTGGCTAGGTGACTGATGAGTTGGTTGGCTGGTTGGTTAAATGGTTGGCTAGGTGACTGATTATTTGATTGGCTGGTTCAATGGTTGGCTTGGTGGCAATGTCTGATTAATTGGATTGCTGATTGGTTCAATGGTTGGCTTGGTGGCTAGGTGATTGATTAGTTGGTTGGCTGGTTGCTTGTTTGGCTGGTTGGTTGGCTGGGTGGTTGCTTGGTTGATTGGCTTGCTGTCTGGTCGTTTGATTGATTGGTTGGTGGGCTGATTGGTTGGTCAGTCATTTGATTAGTCGCTTAGTTGATTGGTTGGCTGGCAGAATAGTGGTTGTTTGGTTGGTTGGTTGGCTGGCAGAATAGTGCTTGTTTGGTTGGTTGGTTGGTTGGTCTGAGTTGTTGGCTGGTCTGAGTGGTTGGCTGGTCTGAGTGGTTGGCTGGTAGAATAATTGGTTGATTGATTGTTCTTTGGTTTGTCTGCGTGTTGGTTGGTTGGCTGGTTGTGCGGTTGTTTGGTGATTATGTGAGTGGTTGTCTGGTTGATGGTCTGTTTGGTTGATTGGTTGTTTAACGGGTTGGTTGATTGGTTACTTAGTTGATTGACTAGCATGTTGGTTATGTGATTGGCTAATGTGTTGTTTGGCTAGTTGATAGGCTGATGGTGAGCTGGTCTGCTGGTTGATTGACTGATTCTTTGGTTGGCTGATTTTATTCACTGGTGAATGGATTGGCGACTGGTTGAGTGATTGTTTGTTGGCTGCTTGCTTGCTTGGTTGGTTGGTTGCTTGCTTGCTTGTTTGGTTGGTTGCTTGGTTGCTTGCTTGGTTGGTTGCTTGTTTGGTTGGTTGCTTGCTTGCTTGGTTGCTTAGTTGGTTGCTTGCTTGGTTGCTTGCTTGCTTGCTTGCTTGCTTGCTTGGTTAGTTGGCTGACGGATTGACTGACTGGTCGGTTGGTTGATTGGTTCGTTCGTTCGTTCATTCATTCGTTCGTTTGTTCGTTCGTTCAATCGTTTGTTCATTCGTTATTTAAATGGCTGACTAGTTGATTGGCTTGGTTGGTTGGATAGCTGACTGATTCAGTGGCTGACTGGTTGGCTGACTGGTTGGTGGTTTTGTTTTGTTTTGTTTTAGTTGGTAAGTTGGTGGTTGGTTGGTTGGTTGCCTATGGTTCATAATATGTTCATGAAACAATTTTCTTCTACTATTTTATTTATTTTTTGTTTGTTTGTTTGTTTGTTTCAGAATGAAACAGGACCGTTTGGGAGTGCAGATGCAGACCAAGGGCAGAGAATGATGGTGAAGATGAATGGGACAAATGGAGTTGAATGGGACTCAAGAGTGATGACTGTACATAGTGTGTGAACGTAGTTGTCGCCTTTCATAATATGTCCACCCCCCCCCCCCACCCCCCATACACTCCTACACTATAGTCTGTCCTCATAGTCATGTTTGTAAACACACAAGTCAGCATATGAATAACGATAATACTACCGATGATGAGGACGAGGTGGAGCAAGATTGTAATGATAGTGACGATAAGAATGATAGTAATATTGATGACGACAATGATAGCAGTATTAATAATAATGATGATGATGATCACGATGATGATAATAACAAGAACAACAACATCAACAACAACTACAGTAATAATGATAATATCAATAATAATAATAATAATGATAATAATAATAATGATGATGATGATGAAATAATAATAATATTGTAATGATCTTAATAATATTGATAGTAATCTAAGTTTAGCGCTTAGATTTGATTTTATCAAGATTTTGCGCTATACAAATAAAGTATTGTATTGTTGTTGTATTGTAAATGATAATAGTACATTAATATACAAAAAATAATAATGAGAACAACAACAACAACAACAACAATAACGATAGTTGTTTTGTATCTTGAAAACAGTCCACATCAAAGCGTGCCTGTATGTTTTGCAGTTGTACATGATAACTTTATACCCCCAAAAATCACATTTTGTGTATCACGTGAGAAAACACAAGTCAGGCGTCAGAAGAATCTGTTCCAAACACACGTTGATAACCAACAAGATTTATGACGTGTGTCAACACAAAATCCATTCCTTGTAATAAGGTCACACAGTGCTGTTTATCGTTCATCCAGCTTCTGATCGATAGTTTGTTATAAGAAATACATCAGATGATAGAGCAATCCATTGGCAAATCATTCTTAACCCTTTGACTCTCGCACCCTATCCATCAACTACAAAAGCTTAACCCTTTGACGCCCTCACCCTATCCACCAGCTTCCTGCAGGAAGCTGGTGGATAGGGTGAGTGAGTCAAAGGGTTAAGTTTTTGTTTTGCTAGCGTTGTTGACAATGCAGGATGCTGTGGACAGGGTGCGGGAGTCAAAGGGTTACGTTTTTGCTTTGCTAGCATGGTTGACAATGCAGGATGCTGGTGGACAGGGTGCGGAAGTCAAAGGGTTAAGAGCATTTGCAGAATTGTTACTTTCAACACAGGTCACGATCAAAGATGGCCAAGATGTGAAACGGAACTGAAGGAGGTTTGAGGATAAGCCCCCCCCCCCCCCCCATTCCTGGTCACGAATGTACACATAGGGTCACGTCGAGATCACGACTAGTGGATGCCCTTCTGACGCCTGTTTTTTTTTTTTTTTTTTTTTTTTTTTTTTTTTTTGCTGCTTCCTCCCCTCTCAACGTCCCCCTTTGACCTCTCCCCTGTTCCCGCCTCGTTCCCCCTCCCCACCCCCCATTCCCTGTATTGGTGTAGCCTAGACAACGAGACAACACACCATACCCACCCATGTGTCCAGTCTACGATCAACAGCCACAGGAGGTCCATCTGTCCTTAGGACACAGCACTCCATGCCATGCTGCACGGGGCAGCACAGGATGTGGACATCAACAAATCCTGATTTGGACACCAACAAATCTTGATTTGGACACCAACAATCCTGGTTTGGACATCAACAAATCCTGATTTGGACACCAACAATCCTGGTTTGGACATCAACAAATCTTGATTTGGACATCAACAAATCCTGATTTGGACATCAACAAATCTTGATTTGGACATCAACAAATCCTGATTTGGACATCAACAAATCTTGATTTGGACATCAACAAATCCTGATTTGGACATCAACAAATCTTGATTTGGACATCAACAAATCCTGATTTGGACATCAACAAATCTTGATTTGGAACATCAACTAATCCTGATTTGGACATCAACTAATCTGATTTGGACATCAACAAATTTGATGTTGGACATCAACTAATCCTGATTTGGACATCAACTAATCCTGATTTGGACATCAACAAATCTGATTTGGACATCAACAAATCTGATTTGGAACACCAACAAATCCTGGTTTGGACATCAACAATCTGGTTTGGACACCAACAAATCCTGATTATGGACACCAACAAATCCTGATATGGACACCAACAATCCTGATTTGGACACAACAAATCCTGATATGGACATCAACAAATCCTGATTTGGACATCAACAAATCCTGATTTGGACACAACAAATCCTGATTTGGACATCAACAAATCCTGATATGGACATCAGCAATTTGTTTACACCCACACGGAAGCTTTGATGGACCGTATGAACGACAAACTTCAAACTCAAAATATTGTATCGCTCAAAGATCGTAGCATTAGGCCCCATTGGATTTGTCTGAAAACTTCCCATAGAGCTGTGGACTCAAGATCTGATATCTCGAGTTCAGTCCCAGCCTCAACATTAAACACACACTGGCCTGTTGGCTGTCATCTGGTCTGTTGGCTGTCCACTGGTCTGTTGGCTGTCCACTGGTCTGTTGGCTGTCATCTGAATGTTTCCATCATTCTGGTGGTGTCAGCTTACTGTCTGATAGGTCCACTGGCTGTTGGCTGCCCTTGCTTCATGTTTCCATCATTCTGGTGGTGTCAGCTTACTGTTTGATAGGTCCACTGGACTGTTGGCTGCCCATCTTAATGTTTACCATCATTCTGGTGATGTCAGCTTACTGTTTGATAGGTCCACTGATCTGTTGGCTGTCATCTGAATGTTTCCATCATTCTGGTGGTGTCAGCTTAGTGTTTGATAGGTCCACTGGCCTGTTGGCTGCCCATCTTCATGTTTCCTCTGGTGATGTCAGCTTACTGTTTCATAGGTCCACTGGCCTGTTGGCTGCCCACTGAATGTTTCCATCATTCTGGTGATGTCAGCTTACTGTTTCATAGGTCCACTGGCCTGTTGGCTGCCCAACTTTAATGTTTCCATCATTCTGGTGGTGTCAGCTTAGTGTTTCATAGGTCTACTGGCCTGTTGGCTGCCCATCTTCATGTTTCCATCATTCTGGTGGTGTCAGCTTACTGTTTGATGGGTCCACTGGCCTGTTGGCTGCCCATCTGAATGTTTCCATCATTGGTGGTGTCAGCTTACTGTTTGATGGTCCACTGGCTGTTGACTATTTCCATCATTGTGGGGTGTCAGCTTACTGTTTGATGGGTCCACTGGCCTGTTGACTATTTCCATCATTGTGGTGGTGTCAGCTTACTGTTTGATGGGTCCACTGGCCTGTTGACTATTTCCATCATTGTGGTGGTGTCAGCTTACTGTTTGATGGGTCCACTGGCCTGTTGACTATTTCCATCATTGTGGTGTGTCAGCTTACTGTTTGATGGGTCCACTGGCCTGTTGACTATTTCCATCATTGTGGTGGTGTCAGCTTACTGTTTGATGGGTCCACTGGCCTGTTGACTATTTTCCATCATTGTGGTGGTGTCAGCTTACTGTTTGATGGTCCACTGGCTGTTGACTATTTCCATCATTGTGGTGGTGTCAGCTTACTGTTTGAGGGTCCACTGGCTGTGACTATTTCCATCATTGTGGTGGTGTCAGCTTACTGTTTGATGGGTCCACTGGCCTGTTGACTATTTCCATCATTGTGGTGGTGTCAGCTTATTGTTTGATGGTCACTGCCTGTTGACTATTTCATCATTGTGGTGGTGTCAGCTTACTGTTTGATGGTCCACTGGCTGTTGACTATTTCCATCATTGTGGTGGTGTCAGCTTACTGTTTGATGGGTCCTTCTTCCCCGTCCTCCCCACCTCAAGACCTTGCCAGTGCATAGGGTTTTGCGCGGGCTCAGGGAGTCTGCCAAATGATTATTGTCGGCAGGTTTGGGTGGAGCGCATATGGAAATGTCCGACCATGATGAATCCCTCTTGATCAATCTCCCAAACTCCTAAAGCTGGAAGAAGTAAGCCCCGTTGGACCATACCGCCAACATCGTTGTGGTGTGAAAACATAAACGCCATCCCTCATGCTTCCCCTTAGAGTTGTGATCAGTGCCATCACCGTCGTTATCGTTATAGTCGTCAGTCATCGTTATTGTCGTCATTCATCGTTATAGTCGTCATTCATCGTTATTGGCGTCATTCATCGTTATAGTAGTCATTCATCGTTAATTGTCGTCTTTCCCATCGTTATAGTCGTCATCCATCGTTATAGTCGTCATCCATCGTTATAGTCGTCATTCATCGTTATAGTCGTCATTCATCGTTATAGTCGTCATCTCTATCGTTATTAGTCGTCATCCATCGTTATAGTCGTCATTAATCGTTATAGTCGTCATTAATCGTTATAGTCGTCATCCATCGTTATAGTCGTCATTCATCGTTATAGTCGTCATTCATCGTTATAGTCGTCATCCATCGTTATTGTCGTCATTCATCGTTATAGTCGTCATTCATCGTCAGTGAATGGTTATCGTGTCTGTGGTCAGTGTTGGTAGCTGTGTCCACTGACCACCATGCTGGACATATAGTGATGGTGGCTGTGGTCAGTGTTGGTAGCTGTGTCCACTGACCACAATGCTGGACATATGTGATGGTGGCTGTGGTCAGTGTTGGTAGCTGTGTCCACTGACCACAATGCTGGACATATAGTGATGGTGGCTGTGGTCAGTGTTGGTAGCTGTGTCCATTGACCACAATGCTGGACATATGGTGATTGTGGCTGTGGTCAGTGTTGGTAGCTGTGTCCACTGACCACAATGCTGGACATATAGTGATGGTGGCTGGTCTGCCAGAAGACGTCCTGAACCAGCTGTGTGTTGTGGTAATGAGTCGTTTCTACGTGTGTGACTGTTGTTGTCTTTTTACCTAAAACTTGGGTGTCGTTTTTAACCTGGTGTTAGCCCTGATATGGCTCTAGCAGTCGGCTGGGCTGTAAGCAGTATGAACCTGAACCTGAACTTTAGTAGAACTTTTTTTATGTTTTATGTTTTATGTTTTTCTTTATGTTTGGGGCAGTTGGGGTGATGGAGATGATAACTTATATCAGTGTATATTTACGGGATGTCATTATCATTGACTGGGTTTCTTTATAAGTTTTGTTGTTGTTGTTGTTGTTGTTGTTTTATGGGATTGTGTATAATGTTTGGTGCTGTCAGTTTGGATGGGGGTGTGGGATGGGGAGAATGGATAATTATGTTTTTTTCATCAATTTTCATGGGCGTGTTTTGCTTACTGCTTTCGCTCTTGTTTTTATGTTCGTGTGTGTGTGTGTGTGTGTGTGTGTGTGTGTGTGTGTGTGTGTGTGTGTGTGTGTGTGTGTGTGTGTGGTGTGATATTTTGATTGTTTTTTACTCAGATGGAGACGTACGTTTCATACAATGTCAGTAGGATGTTTCAAGGACAGACAGATAGAAAGGTAGATAGATGTATACATGTAGGTAGGACCTTAGTCCTGGCAGTGTGTAGAGTTTATGTCATACATGTTAGGTAGGACCTTAGTCTGGCCAGTGTGTAGGTTTATGTCATACATGTTAGGTAGGACCTTAAGTCCTGGCATGTGTTAGAGTTTATGTCATACATGTTAGGTAGGACCTTAAGTCCTGGCCAGTGTGTAGAGTTTATGTCATACATGTTAGGTAGGACCTTAAGTCCTGGCCGTGTGTAGAGTTTATGTCATACATGTTAGGTAGGACCTTAAGTCCTGGCCAGTGTGTAGAGTTTATGTCATACATGTTAGGTAGGACCTTAAGTCCTGGCCAGTGTGTAGAGTTTATGTCATACATGTTAGGTAGGACCTTAAGTCCTGGCCAGTGTGTAGAATTTATGTCATACATGTTAGGTAGGACCTTAAGTCCTGGCCAGTGTGTAGGGTTTATGTCATACAGGCGTAGGGCTGGTGCCATGATCGTTGTGGATACTCTCCCGTCACGTGGCACTTATGGTGTCAGTCCGTATGAAATGTAGTCCCACTGTGGGCATGCTGTCTTGGGAAATTGAAGCTGAAAGTTAGTACGGTTGTTCTTTTTCCTGTGATGAAAATGCTTTTCTCTTTCTTTCACTCTTTTCCTGTTCTGTCTGTCTGTCTGTCTGTCTTGTCTGTCTGTCTGTGTCTGTCTGTCTGTCTGTCTGTGTGCCTCTGTCTCTCTCTCTCTCTCTGTCTCTCTTCTGTCTGTCTCTCTCTCTGTATACATATATATATGTATCTGTCTCTGTCTGTTTCTGTCTCTCTCTCTCACACAATCTCTCTTCCATCTCTGTCTATCTGTCTGTCTCTCTCTCTCTCTCTCTCTTTCTTTCTTCTTTCTTTCTCTCTATCTCTCCCTGCACCTCTCTGTCTCTCTCCCCCTCTCTATCTCGCTGTCTGTTTGTCTCTCCCCCCCCCCCTCTCTCTCTCTTTCTCTCTCCCTTCCTCATGTTGTTCCTGTGTCACCTGTTCAAATGTAATTTATAAGCCAATATCTCAACAACAAACGTTGTGTCAGTGGCTCTCTGTCTGTCTCGTCTTTCCCCTTCTGCTACCTTCCCCATTCCCCATTCCCCATTCCCCATTCTTTGTTTGTGAATATTATACACAAGAAATGAATAAGATGAGGGATGATCATTTCATTAATCAGTATACCAAATGAGTGTGTGTGTGTCTGTGTGTCTGTGTGTGTGTGTGTGTGTGTCTGTGTGAGTGTGTGTGTGTGTTCTGTGTGTGTGTGTGTGCGTGTGTGTGTGTGAGTGTCTGTGTTGTGTGTCTGTGTGTGTGTGTCTGTGTGTGCGTGTGCGTGTGTGTGTGTCTGTGTGTGTGTGTCTGTCTGTGTTTGCGTGTCTGTGTGTGTGTGTGTCTGTCTGTCTGTCTGTCTGTGTGTGTTTGTGTGTGTGCGTGCGTGTGTCTGTGTGTGTCTGTCTGTGTGTGTGTGTGTAATTAATATCAGTTCTTGAAACAAAATGTGTCGACAAGAACTTGTCAGTTGTGATAGACATGTCTGTAGTGATATGACATCAGATGTGAGCCGTTGGAGTGGTCAACACCAGGGGCATCGCCTTTCATTATGTGCGCGAATGCATTGATATGTGCATTTACTTTTCTTTTCCTTTTTTTTTTTTCCTGTTGAAATATCGTGTGTGTTTTTGAAGCGGTTATGGCCCTGATATGGCTCTACGCAGTCGGCTGGGTTTGAAACACAAATACTGATAACAGTAACACTCTGTCTGCTGTGTAAGATGCATTCTCACTAGGAATGCGTATGACGTGTTTCCGGTTCCGCACAGACAGGCATGTTGGCCGAGTGGTTAAGATGTAGCATTTCCACTTAAAAGATCTGAGTTCGATACTTCCTGGTGCGTAAAAAGGTGGAGGAGATTTGTCCCATCTCCCAGGTCAACATGTGTGCAGCCTGCTAATGCCGAGTATAGAGTATATTCGCACATAGAACAGAGGTACGCAGGTTAAAGATCCTGAAGCCATTTCTACTGTTGGTGTTATAGAAACACAAGTGTAGCAAGCATGCACCCACCCCCTTCCCTCCAAAATGGAGTGTGACTGCCAACATGGCGGAGTACAAAAAATACCCCAAAACAAGTTCAGAAAGAAACAGTCCAGCTTTGCACGTAAAAGCTTATTGGATTGTTCATGCAGGCGTGGGACTTAGCATGCAGCCAATAATGGAGAGACAATACCACTGGCACAGCAAGTCGTGTGACTGATTCAAGAGACCTCACGGCTCTTTCCGGACGTTTCTTGACCATGACAGCATTGGTCATATGTCCGAAACATTAGTCAGCCCTGTAGTGGAAGGCCTCCGTCAGTCGGCGTCGACTATGGATGATGCGTCCTAGTGTTGTGTCGAGTCGAGTTGACGACTCCGGAGCAGCGTTGGCTGTGGCTGGTAAGGCCGATACGAGAAAGACAGTCTCTGTGACATTGGATGTATGTATGGATGCTGGCCATGGGATTGCCTTCACAGGAGCTTGCTTTCCGCCTGACTCTTTTCTTCAGCTATGGTCTGGATCCTCTTTTCCCCCCAAC
>JAPXFY010000012.1:3744261-3759261 GCA_030674185.1 Monoplex corrugatus
CAGATGACAGTTTGTTTCAGGGGGACTCAACACCATTGAGGGAATTCTCACCGCTACCAGTGATGAGAGAAGAAGTGGAAGAAGCCATCCGCAGCCTACCAGCAGGGAAATCACCTGGAGCAGACAATATCCCAGCAGAGCTGCTCAAACATGGAGGAATGATTTGGTCACTCGTGTAACATCGATTTGTCAGAAGATCTGGGAGACAAAACAGTGGCCCACAGAATGGACTCAATCACTCATCATCCCCTTGCCCAAAAAGGGAAATATGTGCCAATGCCAGAACTACAGAACAATAAGTCTCATTAGCCACACCAGCAAGATCATGCTCAGAGTCATATTGAATCGACTGAAGAAAGAAGCGGAAGAACACCTTGCGGAAGAACAAGCTGGATTTAGGGCGGGCAGAAGCACAGTAGAACAGATCTTCACCTGCCGGATAATGATGGAGAAACATCTGCAGCATCAGAGAGACCTGTTCCACAACTTCATAGACTTTAAAAAAGCATTCGACAGGGTGTGGCATAAGGGTTTGTGGCAGGTGCTAAGAAAGTTTGGCATAGAGGAAGGTCTCGTCCAAACCATCCAGGCGCTGTATAACACAGCCAGCAGCGCAGTTCTCCTCAACAACCAGATAGGGGACTACTTCAAGACCACAGTTGGAGTCCGTCAAGGCTGCCTACTCTCTCCCGTGCTGTTCAATCTCTTCCTGGAGAACATCATGCGTGAAGCCCTCCATGACTTCCACTCCACTGTCTCCATCGGAGGAAGAACCATCAACAACCTGAGGTTCGCAGATGACATCGACCTGATGGGAGGCAGCAACGAAGAACTACAAGACCTGACCATGAGACTGAAAGAAAGTGCAGGTGCACACGGAATGGAAGTGAGCACAGAAAAAAGCAAAGTCCTGGTCAACAGCACAACCAACACCCATGCTGAAATCTACATGAACGGGCAACAGCTTGAAGAAGTGGATGCTTTCAAATACCTTGGCACCACTCTCACCAAAGACGGTCGCTCTACAACAGAAATCAAGACCAGACTAGCGATCGCAACAGCAGCAATGGTAAAGCTAAACAAGATCTGGAAGAGCAGAGAGATCGACTTTCCATCGAAGATGAAGCTGTACAAGTCCCTGGTGCTCCCCATCCTGCTGTATGGATGCGAGAGCTGGACCATGACAGCAGAGACCACCAAGAGAATCCAGACGTTTGAAACTAAATGCTTCAGGTGCTTGCTCGGGATCTCTTGGCAAGATCGGAAGACAAACGACTTTGTGTGGAGCCAAATAACAACACTCGCAGGCCCACAAGAACCCCTCCTGGCAACAGTCAAGAACAGGAAGCTGTCGTGGTTCGGGCATGTCACACGCCACAACTCACTGCCCAAAACGGTCCTCCAGGGTACACTGGGAGACGGCAGACGAAGGGGACGACAAGCCAAATGCTGGATGGACAACATCAAAGAATGGACCAGGTTGGATGGCCCCACGCTGGTGCGACAGGCGGAGGACAGGACCGGTTGGCGACGGCTGGCTTCAAGAGTGTCTCTCATCTCTCCTCTACGCCCATCACGGGCAGGAGAATGATGATGATGATGCCTCCATCAAGACTGTCTCATTTGTTTTCTTTGCTGTCCATTGAACTCTCAACATTCTTCTTAGAAACCACATCTCAGCTGCCTCAATCTTGCTCTGGCTTTGCTTGCTGAATGTCCATGCCTCACATCCGTACAACAGTATTGGTTCTATATAACATTCAAGAACTCTTCCTGATGTTAATTGATAGGCATTTGTTGGTAAGAATGCTTGTCATCTTTTTGAATGCTGTTTTGGCTTGGCCGATTCTGCCGGCTATTTCCGATGTGCATCTGCCGTCTGATGAAATGACCGTTCCCAAGTATTTGAACTTATTAACCTGTGTCAAGGTTGTGCCATTTGCTGTTACTTTGCATGAGGGGATTCCATGTTTTTTACTGATCACCATGACTTCAGTCTTCCTGCTGTTTAGTTCCAACCCCTTACCTATTTCCTTATACTAGAAATAGAAAGCAATGGTAAGCACCATCCTATTGGTTCCAAATTTAAGTATGAATCATTCGCAGTCCTGAAGTAAAAGTGTTCAGGCTTGTCTCTTCCATTTGGTGATTTCTACTGTGGTGACATGTGCAAGAACAGCAAGAACAATGAAATATATGACTTTTTTTTAACATCCTTCTGTTTGGTACTGTTAGAGCTATCTGTTTTTGCAACAACATTAGGGATAAGTGTAAGTACAATGAAAGATAAGTGTTTTTTCTAACATTCTTCTGTTTAGTGTTGTTTGAGTATAAATCTGCTTTTACAACAATATTAGAAAGGAGTGTAAATACAATGAAAGACAAGTGTTTCTTTTAACATTCTGCTGTCTACCACTGTTAGAGTTTTCTGCTATTACAACAACATTAGGGATAAATGTAATATTATCCTTTTAAAGAACACCAGCCCTTAAGCACTTAACATTGTACTGCCACATTTTTCATTATACATATGAGTTCTAATAACTCCACAGCTCCTACTTTAACCAGCAAGCCAGAAGCTTTTATTATATTTTGTCTGGCCTATCTGCTGGGCCCCGTGACAGGAAACCTGATTTGATTGCTCATATAATTATATGTATGTATTTGAGAGCGGATGTATTATGTGTGTGTGTTTGTGTACAAACATACTGTCGCTTTAAAATCTAAATCACTTCTCTCTCTGTCTCTGTCTCAGTCTGTCTCTCTCTGTCTCTCTGTCTCTCTCTATCTCTGTCTCTCTCTATCTCTCCCTCTTTATTTCTCTCTCTCTCTCTCTTTGTCTCTGTGTCTCTGTCTCTCTGTCTCTCTCTCTCTGTGCTCACTCAAGGGAAATAACAAGTACGCATTAAGAATGTTTTGTCATACACGAGTTGTTTCCCGTAATGCATGCTTTCACGAAGGTTGACTTGCAGACAGAATTTGCTGTGTTTCGTTTAACAGGAAAGTTCAATCATAGTACGCAGGTGGTCGGCCGACTCCGTATGCGCTACGTCATGGTTGTCAGAAATCAGAAAACGCATGGGAACATTCAATTGATCTGAGGCGTACAATCAAAGAGTATAGTACCTACTCCGTAGGTACTATACTCTTTGGTACGATGTTGAGGGAAAGGTGTCACTGTAAAATCTAAATCACCTCTCTCTCTGTCTGTCTGTCTCGCTCTCTCTCTCTCTCTCTTTCTTTCTTCTCTCTCTTCTCTCTTCTCTCTCTCTGTCTCTCTCTCTCTCTCTTTCTCTCTCTCTCTGTCTCTCTTTCTCTCTTTCTCTCTCTCTGTCTCTCTCTCTTTCTTTCTGTCTCTCTCTCTGTCTCTCTCTCTGTCTCTGTCTCTCTCTCTCTCTCTCTCTCTCTCTCTCTCTCTCCCTTCCTTCTCTGTCTCTCCCTCCCTCCTTTTTTTTCACACATAACCATGATGACCAGCCAACAGATCTTACCTCATCATTCTAATAGAAATGCTAATGCAATGCATCACGCCCGCCACAGCAGGGTGGTCAATTTAGAATCGGTGGTTTCAAATAGCAACCTTCTATTGGTTACAAATTTAAGTATTAATCATTCGCAGTCCTGAACTAAACAGCAAGAAGACTGAAGTCATGGTGATCAGTAAAAAATATGAAATCCCCTCATGCAAAATAACAGCAAATGGCACAACCTTGACACAGGTTAATAAGTTCAAATACCTGGGAACGGTCATTTCATCAGACGGCAGATGCACATCAGAAATAGCTGGCAGAATTGGCCAAGCCAAAACAGCATTCAAGAAGATGACAAGCATTCTTACCAACAAATGCCTATCAATTAACAGAAAGAGAGTCCTTGAATGTTATATAGAACCAATACTGTTGTACAGATGTGAGGCGTGGACAGTCAGCAAGCAAAGCCAGAGCAAGATTGAGGCAACCGAGATGTGGTTTCTAAGAAGAATGTTGAGAGTTCCATGGACAGCAAAGAAAACAAACGAGACAGTCTTGATGGAGGCAGACACAAGTAGATCATTCATAAGGAAGATTAGTAAAAGACAAGCAACATTTATAGGCCATTTTATGAGGAAGGGGGATTTGGAGCACCTGGTCACAACGGGAAAGCTGGAGGGAAAGAGAACACCAGGTAGACCCAGAGAGAGAATGTTGGACGGACTTGCAGAATGGCTGGGGATTAGGAGGGTAGGGGAGATGATAAGGGCAACGAGAGATAGAGATGGTTGGAAGTCCATGGTCGCCAACGCCATGCGGCAAGGCACCTGATGATGATGACGATGATGAGTCCTGAAGTAAAAGTGTTCAGGCTTGTCTCTTCCATTTGGTGATTTCTACTGTGGTGACATGTGCAAGAACAGCAAGAACAATTAAATATATGAGTTTTTGTTTTTTAACATCCTTCTGTTTGGTACTGTTAGAGCTATCTGTTTTTGCAACAACATTAGGGATAAATGTAATATTATCCTTTTAAAGAACACCAGCCCTTAAGCACTTAACATTGTACCGCCACATTTTTCATTATACATATTAGTTCTAATAACTCCACAGCTCCTACTTTAACCAGCAAGCCAGAAACTTTTATCATATTTTGTCTGGCCTATCTGCTGGGCCCCGTGACAGGAAACCTGATTTGATTGCTCATATAATTATATGTATGTATTTGAGAGCGGATGTATTATGTGTGTGTGTTTGTGTACAAACATACTGTCGCTTTAAAATCTAAATCACTTCTCTCTCTGTCTCTGTCTCAGTCTGTCTCTCTCTGTCTCTCTGTCTCTCTCTATCTCTGTCTCTCTCTATCTCTCCCTCTTTATTTCTCTCTCTCTCTCTCTTTGTCTCTGTGTCTCTGTCTCTCTCTCTCTCTCTGTGCTCACTCAAGGGAAATAACAAGTACGCATTAAGAATGTTTTGTCATACACGAGTTGTTTCCCGTAATGCATGCTTTCACAAAGGTTGACTTGCAGACAGAATTTGCTGTGTTTCGTTTAACAGGAAAGTTCAATCATAGCACGCAGGTGGTTGGCCGACTCCGTATGCGCTACGTCATGGTTGTCAGAAATCAGAAAACGCATGGGAACATTCAATCGATCTGAGGCGTACAATCAAAGAGTATAGTACCTACTCCGTAGGTACTATACTCTTTGGTACGATGTTGAGGGAAAGGTGTCACTGTAAAATCTAAATCACCTCTCTCTCTGTCTGTCTGTCTCGCTCTCTCTCTCTCTCTCTTTCTTTCTTTCTCTCTCTCTCTCTGTCTCTCTCTGTCTCTCTCTCTTTCTCTCTCTCTGTCTCTCTTTCTCTCTTTCTCTCTCTCTGTCTCTCTCTCTGTCTCTCTCTCTGTCTCTGTCTCTCTCTCACTCTCTCTCTCTCTCTCTCTCTCTCTCCCTTCCTTCTCTGTCTCTCCCTCCCTCCTTTTTTTCACACATAACCATGATGACCAGCCAACAGATCTTACCTCATCATTCTAATAGAAATGCTAATGCAATGCATCACGCCCGCCACAGCAGGGTGGTCAATTTAGAATCGGTGGTTTCAAATAGCAACCTTCTATTGGTTACAAATTTAAGTATTAATCATTCGCAGTCCTGAACTAAACAGCAAGAAGACTGAAGTCATGGTGATCAGTAAAAAATATGAAATCCCCTCATGCAAAATAACAGCAAATGGCACAACCTTGACACAGGTTAATAAGTTCAAATACTTGGGAACGGTCATTTCATCAGACGGCAGATGCACATCGGAAATAGCCGGCAGAATCGGCCAAGCCAAAACAGCATTCAAAAAGATGACAAGCATTCTTACCAACAAATGCCTATCAATTAACATCAGGAAGAGTTCTTTAATGTTATATAGAACCAATACTGTTGTACGGATGTGAGGCATGGACATTCAGCAAGCAAAGCCAGAGCAAGATTGAGGCAACCGAGATGTGGTTTCTAAGAAGAATGTTGAGAGTTCCATGGACAGCAAAGAAAACAAACGAGACAGTCTTGATGGAGGCAGACACAAGTAGATCATTCATAAGGAAGATTAGTAAAAGACAAGCAACATTTATAGGCCATTTTATGAGGAAGGGGGATTTGGAGCACCTGGTCACAACGGGAAAGCTGGAGGGAAAGAGAACACCAGGTAGACCCAGAGAGAGAATGTTGGACGGACTTGCAGAATGGCTGGGGATTAGGAGGGTAGGGGAGATGATAAGGGCAACGAGAGATAGAGATGGTTGGAAGTCCATGGTCGCCAACGCCATGCGGCAAGGCACCTGATGATGATGATGATGATGAGTCCTGAAGTAAAAGTGTTCAGGCTTGTTTCTTCCATTTGGTGATTTCTACTGTGGTGACATGTGCAAGAACAGCAAGAACAATGAAATATATGACTTTTTTTTTAACATCCTTCTGTTTGGTACTGTTAGAGCTATCTGTTTTTGCAACAACATTAGGGATAAGTGTAAGTACAATGAAAGATAAGTGTTTTTTCTAACATTCATCTGTTTAGTGTTGTTTGAGTATAAATCTGCTTTTACAACAATATTAGAAAGGAGTGTAAATACAATGAAAGACAAGTGTTTCTTTTAACATTCTGCTGTCTACCACTGTTAGAGTTTTCTGCTATTACAACAGCATTAGGGATAAATGTAATATTATCCTTTTAAAGAACACCAGCCCTTAAGCACTTAACATTGTACTGCCACATTTTTCATTATACATATTAGTTCTAATAACTCCACAGCTCCTACTTTAACCAGCAAGCCAGAAGCTTTTATCATATTTTGTCTGGCCTATCTGCTGGGCCCCGTGACAGGAAACCTGATTTGATCGCCCATATAATTATATGTATGTATTTGAGAGCGGATGTATTATGTGTGTCTGTTTGTTTGTGTATAAACATACTGCCTCTTACCTGGAAATCTTATCATTCTAGGTGACATCAATGTCCACTATGACAACACTCACCGTTATGACACAAGACATATAATCAACTTTCTGTCCAATCACAATATGACTCAACACATTTCTGAACCAACCCATCAAAAAGGTCACACTCTTGACTGGATCATTTCTCGTGATCACCACAATTCAGCTACTGACAACTGCTTAGTGCTTTCTAACCGTCTAACTTCAGCCCTTCCATCTGACCACTCTGTGTTCTCTGTTCTCTTGACATTCCTCCTCCTTCCCGTACCACGCGCACAGTGACTCGACGCAATCTCAAATCTATCGACCTCTCCACATTTTCATCTGATGCTTCCCGTCTCCTTTCCAAAAAGTCACATAACCTTGCCGATGAATTTGATACTACTCTCCACCATCTTCTGGACACTCATGCTCCAGCCACAACCCGTCTTTTACCTGACCGCCCCCCTATCCCCTGGCTCACTCATGAGATTGCCTGTGCAAAACGTGCCCGCCGCAGAGCAGAGCGCCACTGGCGCAAATCCAAACTCACTGTTCATAGGCAACTTTTCCAAGCCTCTAAAACAAAAGTATCCACCCTCATCGCATTTGCAAAAACAAGCTTTTTCCAAACCAAATTTATTATATAATCCTGAATGCCTCTTCTTCAAAAGAACTCTTTACAACCATGAATCATATCCTTGGCACACGAAAAGATTTACCTCTCCCAACAAAACACAATAATGAAGAACTCCCATCTATATTCTCCAAGTATTTCACCACCAAACTTGATAGGACAAGCTTGATAGGACACCCTGTCAACCATGCCCACCTGACCCTTCCTTCTCTGGCACACACCTTTTACTACTTTTACCCCAGTCTCACAAGAAGAAATTCTCGACACAATCAGATCCATGTCGTTCAAAACCTGCGAACTGGATCCTCTTCCAGGTTCTCTCTACTCCAACTGTCTTCCTACTCTCCTCCCATTCATCACTGACATCATCAACACTTCTCTTCAAACTGGAACTGTCCCGGATTCTTTCAAGTCTGCTATCGTTCACCCTCTCGCCCATATATATGTATGTATCTGAGAGTGCATTTATTATGTGTGTGTGTGTGTGTGTTTGTGTATAAACATACTGTCGCTTTAAAATCTAAATCACTTCTCTCTCTGTCTCTGTCTCTGTCTCTCTCTCTCTCTCTGTCTCTCTTTCTCTCTCTCTCTCTGTCTCTCTCTATCTCTGTCTCTCTCTATCTCTCCCTCTTTCTCTCTCTCCCTCTGTGTGTGTGTGTGTGTGTGTGTGTGTGTGTGTGTGTGTGTGTGTGTGCGTGCGTGTGTGTGTGTGTGTGTGTGTGTGTGTGTGGTGTCTCTCTCACCCTGTCGCTCACTCAAGGGAAATAACAAGTACGCAACAAGAATGTTTTGTCATACACGAGTTGTTTCCCGTAATGCATGCTTTCACGAAGGTTGATTTGCAGACAGAATTTGCTGTGTTTCGTTTAACACGAAAGTTCAATCACAGCATGCAGGTGGTCGGGCGACTCCATATGCGCTATGTCATGGTTGTCAGAAATCAGAAAACGCATGGAACATTCAATCGATCTGAGGGTACGATGTTGAGGGAAACGTGTCACTGTAAAATCTAAATCACCCCCCCCCCCCTCTCTCTCTGTCTGTCTCTTTTTTCTCTCTTCTTCTCTTCTTCTTTCTCTTTCTTTCTACTCTCTTTCTCTCTCTCTCTCTTCTCTCTCTCTTCTCTTCTCTCTCTCTTCTTTTCTCTCTTTCTTCTCTTCTCTCTCTCTTCTTCTCTCTTTTATCATCTCTATATTATATCTTTCTCTTCTCTCTCTCTTCTCTCTATCTACTCTATTATCATCTCTCTCATCTCTATATATATCTCTATCTCTTATATATATCTTCTCTATCTCTCTCTCTATCTCTCATATCTCTATCTCTATATTCATCTCTCTACTCTAATCTCTCTACCCTTTCTCTCTATCTCTATCTATCATCTCTATCTCTATCTCTCTTCTTCTATCTCTATCTCCTATCTTCATCTCCTCTATCTCTCTATCTATCTCTATCTCTATCTCTATCTCTATCTCTCTCTCTCTATCTACTCTCTATCTCTCTATCTCTATCTCTATCTATCTCTCTATCTCTATCTCTATTCTCTATCTTCTATCTCTCTCTATCTCTATCTCTATCTCTATCACCTATCTCTATCTCTATCTCTCTATCTACTCATCTCTCTATCTCTATCTCTCTATATATCTATCTCTATCTATATCTATCTCTCCTATCTTCTCTATACTACTCTATCTCTATCTCTCTATCTACTCTATCTCTCTCATCTCTACCCTCTATCTCTACTCTATCTCTCTCTATCTCTCTATCTTCTCTATCTCTTATCTCTCTCTAATACTCTCTATCTATCATCTTCTCTCTCCTCTTCTCTCTCTATCTCTCTCTCTCTATCTCTCTCTCTATTCTTTTACTTCTCTCTGATCTCTCTCTCTCTCTCTATCTCTTCCTATCTCTCTCTTTCTACTCTCTCTCCTTCTCTCTATCTCTCTCTATCTCTCTCTATCTCTATCTCTCTCTCTCTCTATCTCTCTCTATCTTCTCTCTCTATCTCTCTCTATCTCTCTCTATCTCTATCTCTCTCTATCTCTCTCTATCTCTATCTTCTCTCTACTCTATCTCTCTATATCTCTCTCTATCTCTATCTCTCTATATCTCTCTCTATCTCTATCTCTCTATCTTTCTATATCTCTCTCTATCTCTATCTCTCTATCTCTCTTTATCTCTCTATCTCTCTGAACTTGCACGGCGGCTGTAACTATCACTGTTGATGCGAGTCTGCCTCAGGGGATTTGTTTTTGAAGGCCCAGGGTTCGCCTCAATGTCCCCTGACCTCAGCAGGAGATCACCGTAGAAAAACGTCAGGAGGACAAAACCGACCATGACACCGGAAGCCCGAGTCCGAACTCTTAGCACACGAATTCTCATGGCTAGCTTAAATTTGGCACGTTTGGTCATGAAACCAATGAGACCCACAAAAAGGAACCACAACGGCCACGAAACTCCAGTGCAGCAGAAGGCATCCTTAGTAGAAGTCACTACTTTTTGAAGTCTCTAAGTTGGTTACTAATGGTAACTAGCAAAATTTGGTGTGTGTTTTTTTTCTATGTGGGTACTTTTTGACGTGGGGTAGGAACAGACTATAGATATACACGTACACCGCCTATCACAACAGTCACTTGCAGCCTTGCAAACAAAAGTGCTTTGATTGGTACACTGAAACCAGGGCACACCCAATCACAAGTCCCACATCAGCACATCATCACCAACATCACACAAACACCCGTCGATCCACACCTCCACAGAGTCCACCAAAACAAAGATATCCAAGAAAATGCCGACAGAGAAAACTTCGGGCAGCCACTCCAACTTTCGACATCAGCTCACCCCGTGCAAGTTCAGACCGCTCTGTGACGCCTGACCATGACCCAAGCTCGTCCTCACCAGGTTTGGACTGTAACAATCCTGTACTCCAGAATATTACGCAGATGTTGACAAACCTGGACAGTAAGTTTGATGGCATGAAAAATGATCTTGCAGATGTGAAAGACTCTGTAAGCGGTCTCAAAGAGGATGTCCAAGAGTTAAAAGAATCTGTGTGTGACCTTCATGCGGAAAATGATGCACTTAGAAAAGAGAACTCTAAACTGAATGAATAGTTGATGTTTATGGAAAGTAAGGTTGATGATCTGGAGAAATAACTTGATTTTCTATGGTGTTCCTAGGAGAGAGGGAGAGATGAGAGATGAGTGTGAGAATGCTGTAAAGGAAATACTAACCGATCTGGATCTGCCACGCACTGTGGAATTTGATAGACTCCATAGATTAAGTAGCAAGCCTAACTCACCAATTATTGGTAGATGCACATTTTACAAAGACAAGGAAGGTATTATGAAAGCCAAAAAGAACCTGAAAGATAGCACCATTTTCATCGGCCAGGACTTTACTCAAAGATTTCGTGATGTCCGCAAGAAACTGGGGCCGTATCTAAAGGCAGCTAGAGACAGTGGTAAAAGGGCTACCATGGTGTTTGATCACCTGCTCATTGAAGGGAAGAAGTTCTTTCTCAATGAAGAAGATCAGCTGCAGGAAATAAAATAGTGGTATGGCCGGCCCCTAAGAAAGAAATGTATAGAGTCAATCTCTGATAATTCGTACCCACGGTCATTTTTTAAGAGGGGTTATTCCTTGCCCATAACACCAACTTCTAATCCGGTAACTGCACGTGCCGAGATAGATGTACCTAGGACAGAGTGTGAAGCCCGTGATTTGGCGTCAGCAGTTAAGCCTGGGAAGTGTGCGTTGTATTGTGGTTGTGAGAGGGAGGGTGGGGAAAATATGAAGGACAGTGGTGGTGTCCAGAATGGGAGTGTGAATGAAAGTGAGAATGGAGGTAGGGGGTCTGTGTGTGAGGGTGTAAGTGAGGGTGAGGGTGAACGTAGTATTAATGATAAGAGTATGCCTGGCAAGGGTGATAAATTAAAAAGTATGTCGGTTCTGTTTCTTTTCTTCACTGGAATGTAGAAGGTCTTTTGTACAAATTGACAGATAAAGATTTTTTATCATATGTTTGCTCCTTTGATTTTGTTTGTCTGGTCGAAACATTTATGGAAAATGTAGACACAAGTGTGTTTCCTTCTCATTCTCATGCAGTTTTTTGTAAACCAGCATTAAAGCTTTCAAAGCAAGGAAGGAGATCGGGTGGGGTGATATGTTTGATTAGAAAGGAGTTGGTTCCTTTTGTTTCTGAACTCACATGTGACCATGACAATATTCTTTGTTTTCTTCTTGATAAAACTCTTTTTGGTTTTGAAAAAAGGTGTTCTTTATATTTGGATATGTTCCTCCTGTCAATTCTCCATATTATTTAACAAATGAAGTTGAAAATGGAATTATATATCTTGAAGATGCTGTGGCTGACAAAGTGCTGGTTGACGAAAATGTAAATATTATTCTGTGTGGAGATTTGAATGGCAGAACAGCAGATCTATGTCCAGTTACTGATGATTATTATGACATTTCTGTTTTTAGAAATGATCACGATGATGTAAATATTATTCTGTGTGGAGATTTGAATGGCAGAACAGCAGATCTATGTCCAGTTACTGATGATGATTATGACATTTCTGTTTTCAGAAATGATCACGATGATGTAAATATTATTCTGTGTGGAGATTTGAATGGCAGAACAGCAGATCTATGTCCAGTTACTGATGATTATTATGACATTTCTGTTTTTAGAAATGATCACGATGATGTAAATATTACAAGAAAATCAGAAGATTCAGTTCTGAATGCATTTGGAAAATTGATTTTGGATTTCTGTGGCGCTTTTCGATTGTTGATTATGAATGGTGTATGTAATGGTGACCCTTATGGTCGTTTCACATACATATCAGATAATGGAAATAGCGTCAATGACTATTTTTTAATCTCAGAAGATCTTTTTTCTACTATTCAAGATTGCTGTCTTTTTACTGTTTCAGAGCGGATTAAATCTGACCACCAACCTTTAGAATATTGTTTTGATGTAGATAGTAATGTCATAGGCACAAAACACAATGAAACAAACAACAAACAAATGTTTATTGAGAAATTTGTTTGGAATGATGTGTATGCGCAACAATATTTTGACAACATGCTTTCTATAGAGACCAGAGAGAGAATCAGCTATGCTAAAAACCTGATAGATGAGGATATAAACAGTGCATTACTTGTATTTGTTGATTGTGTACAGCAACAGGCTAACTGTATGAAAAAGAAAATCTCTATGAATAAAAGACGCTCTGAAGAATGGTTTGATGTGGAATGCAAAACTGCTAAACGTAATGTCAGAAAGCTTCTCAGGGTGTTCTATAAGTCAAAAGATAAGAAGACAGATGGCTGTAGGTATTGTAAAGCTAGAAGAGAATACAAAAACTTATTACTAAGAAAGAAAAAAGAGTATAATAATGCCATGTTAGAAAAATTGAACTCGTCTGTCAATGATCAAAAAGAATTCTGGCTAAAACATGAATAAGATATGTAGGAAAAGAGTGTATCAGTCTAATGATATTACAGTTAATGATTGGTTTAGCCATTTCAAAAGTGTACTTGAGAAACATTCTATTGACAGCAGTGATGACCCTTTACCAAGCTAAATAATGATTCTGATAGTGCTGCTGATAATCTTACGAAGGAAGGTCAGCATTCCTTACGTGTGAATGGAGAAAGTGTTTCTGATGATTGATTTTTGAACTCTCCTATCTCAAAGGAAGAAGTTTTGTTCTCAATAAGAAAACTAAAGAACGGTAAGTCGCCTGGACCAGATGGTATTATTGGTGAACTTTTAAAAAATGCTGGTGATGATGTAATTGATTTTTGGTTAAAATATTTCAATAAGCTGTTTGACACTGGACAATATCCTGACAATTGGAAAGAATCTATAATCATTCCACTTTTTAAAAAGGGAGGTGTAAATGATCCGAATAACTATAGAGGAATATCATTAACAGATATTAGTAGTAAGATGTATGGTTCTATAATTAATGCCAGACTACAAAAATGGATTAATATAAATAACATTACTGGTGAACATCAAGCTGGTTTTAAAGAAAAGTATTCAACAGTAGATCATATATTTACTTTGCTGGCAATGATTCACAAACAGTTCTCATTGAATAGAAAATTGTATGTAGCATTTATAGATTTTGAAAAGGCCTTTGATACTGTTTCAAGGAATCTATTATGGCCTATCTTACTGAAGAATGATATCCAGGGGAAAATATATAGATGTATTAAAAGTATGTATGATGTAGTGAAAGTCAGAGTAAGGTGTGGTACAGATTTTACGGGACATATAGACTGTATTAAGGGGGTTAAACAAGGGGACGTTTGTAGTCCCATACTTTTTTCTCTATTTATCAATGAGCTTGCTTTGGAGGTAATCAATAACGGTAAACATGGGGCACACTTAAATGTTGATTTTGTTGAACTATTTATTTTGTTGTTTGCCGATGACATAATTTTGTTATCAGAAACTGTCATTGGGCTGCAGAACCAGTTGAATAACCTTTGTAAAGCTGCTTGTCGACTGCAACTTAAAGTTAACATGAATAAGAGTAATATTGTGGTTTTTAGAAAAGGTGGATTTTTGTCTAGTAGTGAGAAATGGGTTTACAATGGTAAGGAGATGAGTGTTGTTAACACATATAAGTATCTCGGTTTGTATTTTTCTACAAAACTTAGTTTTAGTCATGCAAGTCGGGATTTAGCAAGGAAAGGGAAACGGGCTACTATTATCATCCTTAGTAAATTATATCGATTAAATTGTAATTCTCTTAAATTGTTTTTGAAGTTATTTGATAAACAAGTTCAACCGATACTGTTATATGGTACTGAAATTTGGGGGTTGGGTGGAGCATCATTGGAAATTGAAAGAGTACATTTGTACATGCTGAAAAAATGTTTAGGGGTAAGCATTAAAACACCAAACGATCTTGTTTATGGAGAATTAGGTCGATTTCCTTTGACAGTTAGTGCCTGTGTATGTTGTGTTAGATATTGGTTAAAATTAATTAGTATGGATGAGTACAGATTACCATATAAGGCCTACAAAATGCTTTTGAATCTATCAAATAGAGGGAAAATAAACTGGGTATCAAAAGTACGTGATATTTTGAGTGTACATGGATTTCAGTATGTTTGGGAAAATCAAGGTGTTGGTTGTACTCGTGCCTTTCTAAGTGAATTTAAACAGAGACTCGTTGATTGTAGATGGCAGAAATGGAATGAGCATATAAACAATAGTGATAAGTTTAGTCAATATCGAAAATTTCAGACAATATATGGTCTTGAGTCATATCTTCTTCTAGATTTGAATAGATTTATACGATATGTGGTAACTCAATTTAGAATTGGAATGTCTAGTTTATATAATCATCAATTAAGGTATAAAAGAATTGATTTGAATGACCTAGATTGTCCAATGTGAAAACTTGTT
>JAPXFY010000012.1:3764261-3769261 GCA_030674185.1 Monoplex corrugatus
AGTTTGAGCAACGTTCAGAATCATGTTGAGCGAAGTGGCTGTTATCATGACGTCAGTAGTGTTACATGACGAGATGGAAGTTTGTGACATGTATGTTGTATCTCATGAAGTTACAAGTTTGCGATGTCATAATAATGTAGCTCGTGACGTTATAGGTTTGTGACATCATAAATATTAATCTTATGACGTTATAAGTTTATGACATCATAAATATTGTATATCTCGTGACGTTATAAGTTTGTGACACAATAATCCACTGACGTGATAAGTTTGTGACGCCAAAATATTGTATTTCATGACGAAGTTTGTAACAGCATAAATATTGTATCTCATGACGTAATAAGTTTGTGAAATCATAAATATTTTGCTTTATGACGAAGTTTCTGAGATCATAAACGTTTTACCTCATGACGATATACATTTGTGACATTATATAGTGTACCTCCTGATGAAGTTCGTGACTTTACAAATATTGTATATGATGACGAAGTTTGTGACATCATAGGTATTGGACCTCATGCATGGCGTTATAATAACGACAATAGTCTGTTTACAAAGATGTGGTAGAACAGTTTTTACATCCGTCCTCCCATAAACACATGCCCGAAGAAAACAACAACAACAACAACAACAACAACAACAATAACAACAACAACAATTGGTGTAAAGAGCTGAGAAACACTTCAATAAAATGAAGTCTATTTGAAACAACAAACAGTCCAAATAACATTATAAGTGAAGAAAGTGGGGGAAGGTGGAAATGAACATTACGAAATCAGTCAAATGAGCATAAGTACTTTCAAAAAGACAAACACAAATATATATCGCCATACATAATCTTCGAACAATAAGTGCGATACACACAAGTGGGAATATATTTGAACAAGACACTTAGATTAAAATGTAACATTATCATAACATATTTGGTCCTGTAGACAGAATTGAGAGGGAGAAGGAGAAGTAGAGCACATGATTTTCAATAAGTAATTAAATTAAAAAAATAAATAAACAGATAGATAGATAATAAATAAATAAATAAATAATGAATAAATGAATGAATATATAAACATATGAATGAATAAATAAATAAATGAATAAATAAATAAATGAAAAGATGAAAAGACATTTTGGTTGAAATTGTTCAATCTACTGACGATATTGATATATTGATATATATATATATATATATCAAAATAGTCTTGCATACGTCAATGTTATCAGAGAACACATACATACACGGATTTATACAGTAAGTCATGGACAACTTCCGGCAAGACAGCATGTTGTAAAGGCCAAACAAAATGATCAAGATGTCTTACCAGACAAAACAACGAAGTAACAGATTATGAATAGTAACGTTGTCGAAGACAAACAGAAATATCAAACTACCTTTACAGACGAATATCCAAGCAAATCAAGCTGTTTATACAGACTAATATCCAAGCAATAGATATATGAATAGTAATGTTGTAAAAGAATAGACTTCCACTCTACCTTTTCATAACATCTAATATTTCTGCTTTTAAATACAATTTAAGAAGCCTCTTCTCTTCCCGACTACGAATTCTACAACTACCACTTTCCCTCAATTTGTGTAGTTTTGTTGTTGTTGTTGTTGTTGTTGTCTGGTTTTAGTTGTTTGTTTGTTTATTTGCTTGTTTGTCTTTTTTTCAATTTTTTTGTTGTATATTGTATGTAGTCTGCGTTGGTCGCACGTGCATGTCTGGTGCGTGAGTGGGCTTTGATTTGAATCGTCAAGATTTGGCGCCATGTGAATAATGTAATCATAATCATCATTGTCATAAAATACAAACAAAAATAGCAACCGGTGGGTGTTCAAACATATAAACAACAGATTATGATTAGAATGTTGTAGATTCTGTCTCAAAAGTAAAGAGAGAGACCAAGGAACCAAAAGACAAAAGCAGATGTCCAAAGACACGTGAAGCGCAATAAAAAGTCCACAAAAACGGACAGAAAAGCCAGCGCTTCATGTATTTTGCATATGATTCAAGTCTATTGGAAAACTAAGTGCCGTCAAGTCTACCATCGGACGTGCCAGGTTTTTATTTCATATTCATATTCATATTCATATTCATATTCATATTCATATTCATATTCATATTCATATTCACACTTATTTCTTTAGTCACGGTGGATATACCATGTGAAACATGGGCTGCTCTCTCCTTTAAGAGCCCATAGCCACAGTGCAGCGCCACCGTCCTCTTGTTTTTTTCTTTGACCAAGACTTGTGATAGGCAAGAAGGCTAACTGGCCTTCAAGGAGAGGGACCTGGGAAATCAATTTATCGCTCCAATGTTTTGTAGTAGGGCAATGTTTTGTAATGTAATTAACTGACACTCATTCTATGATGCACAAATGACGCTCAGCGTGACAATAATGTAGTAAAGTGACGCTCACTGTGACTGGGACCATGACGTAATAAAGTGACGCTCACTGAGACTTTGACGTAATAAAGTGACGCTCACCGGGACTATGACGTAATAAAGTGACGCTCACTGGGACTATGATGTAATGAAGTGATGCTCACCAGGACTATGACGTAATAAAGTGACGCTCACTGGGACTATGATGTAATAAAGTGACGCTCACTGGGACTATGATGTAATAAAGTGACGCTCACTGGGACTGTGATGTAATAAAGTGATGCTCACCAGGACTATGACGTAATAAAGTGACGCTCACTGGGACTATGATGTAATAAAGTGACGCTCACCGGGACTATGATGTAATAAAGTGATGCTCACCGGGACTATGATGTAATAAAGTGACGCTCACCGGGACTATGACGTAATAAAGTGACGCTCACTGGGACTATGATGTAATAAAGTGATGCTCACCGGGACTATGACGTAATAAAGTGACGCTCACTGGGACTATGATGTAATAAAGTGATGCTCACCAGGACTATGACGTAATAAAATTGACGCTCATGGACTATGACGTAATAAAGTGACGCTCACTTGGACTGATGTTAATAAAGAAGAATTAACAGATTATCCTAGTCAGGGCTGACTGTCTCACTATCTTATAATGAAGAATTAATAGATTATCCTAGTCAGGGCTGATTGTCTCACTATCTTATAATGAAGAATTAACAGATTATCCTAGTCAGGGCTGACTGTCTCACTATCTTATAATAAAGAATTAACAGATTATCTTAGTCAGGGCTGACTGTCTCACTATCTTATAATGAAGAATTAATAGATTATCCTAGTCAGGGCTGACTGTCTCACTATCTTATAATGAAGAATAAACAGATTATCCTAGTCAGGGCTGACTGTCTCGCTATCTTATAATGAAGAATAAACAGATTATCCTAGTCAGGGCTGACTGTCTCGCTATCTTATAATGAAGAATTAACAGAGATTATCCCTGCCATGTGTGACTGTCTTACTGTCCCTCACATCAGTATGTGGCACCCGGCAAAAATCTTACGAATTGTACAGAGAGACATTATGCAATGTAAAACTCTACGATACCACGGTGAGAAATATTGTAAGAATGCAGGGAGATTCTCAGCACATTTACATGAGAGAAATTCTACAATATACTAAGAGAAACTCCTGACAATTGTTGGGAGAAATTCTACATAACGACAAAGGGATAATAAACACTATCATGGGGAGAAATTCTCACAAAACTAAATGAGAAATACAAAATTACAGGGAGATAGTCAACTCAATTACAAGAAGAAATTCTACAAACTTATAGATCAGAGGCAACAAGGGATAGAAACAGATGGAAGACAATGATCGCCAACGCCATGTGGCAAGGCACTTGATGATGATGATAGATCAAATTTTAGATACAGTACTTGTAAAAGAAAATACATAAAGAAATTCTGACGAAAAAAAATGTGTAGAAAGAAATTTTTAAAAATAAATTACAAGAAAAAATCATCATAAATATAGGAAGAAATTTTACAAAGTTATAGTAAACAAATCAAAAATACAACGATTCAAATACAAAATGCAAGTCTACACAAATACTGGGAGAATTTCCGAAAAACAAAATATTATGAGAAATTCATAAAACACACAGGCAGACACCCTACATGAACACAGAGAGAAATTTTTTGAAACTTGAGGAGAAATTTTACAAAAGCACATAAAGAAATTCTACAAAACTACAAGGGAAAATGTACAAAAGTGTTATAGGACAAACTCAACATAAATTCAGAGTAGATATGAAAAAACACACCTTTTTCTCAAAAGAAATAGAAACAGAGAGAGACACGAAAAGGATGGAAGCCCCAACATCATGGCTTGTTCATGGACCACGCCATATTGAAAAGGATGGAAGCCCCAACTTCATGGCTTGTTCATGGACCACGCCATATTGAAAAGGATGGAAGCCCCAACATCATGGCTTGTTCATGGACCACGTCATAATGAAAAGGATGGAAGCCCCAACATCATGGCTTGTTCATGGACCACGCCATATTGAAAAGGATGGAAGCCCCAACATCATTGCTTGTTCATGGACCACGCCATATTGAAAAGGATGAAAGCCCCAACATCATTGCTTGTTCATGGACCACCATAAGGTCACTTAAAGGACCGGCCATGTAGACCACGGCGTTGTGTCCCTCCTTCAGTCTCAGCACGGCGCGCTTACGGGTTTTCCCGCACACCAACCTCTTCTTCACGAACACGTCCAGCACCTGACCATGGAAATACTCCTGTAATTCAATCTGACTGCTGCTACAATCCTGGTCTTTCTTCAGTCTGAACTGCAGTTCCACGATGGGCCGTGAAGTAAGGCAGTCCTTGTGGCGCCCGACAACGGCGACGGCGGAAAGAGGGACGGTGATTTTCTTGTCTTTGATGGTGACCTGACCACCGTTCACTTTCCCCCGAATGTGAGTGTGGGTTTCTGCAAAGCAATAAACGCTTCAGTGAGTTGGTTTTGTTTATGGTTTACCAGCGTCTAGTCTTGTAAATACACATTCATGAGCCATGAGCGTTTGGATC
>JAPXFY010000012.1:3771761-3786761 GCA_030674185.1 Monoplex corrugatus
AGTGTGGGAATGTTAAAAATCCTGTACACAGTGTGGGGAATGTTAAAAATCCTGTACACAGTGTGCGGAATGTTAAAGATCCTGTACACAGTGTGGGGAATGTTAAAGATCCTGTACACAGTGTGGGAATGTTAAAGATCCTGTTCACAGTGTGGGGAATGTTAAAGATCCTGTACACAGTGTGGGAATGTTAAAGATCCTGTACACAGTGTGGGAATGTTAAAGATCCTGTACACAGTGTGGGGAATGTTAAAGATCATGTACACAATGTGGGAATGTTAAAGATCCTGTACACAGTGTGGGGAATGTTAAAGATCCTGTACACAGTGTGGGGAATGTTAAAGATCCTGTACACAGTGTGGGGGATGTTAAAGATCCTGTACACAGTGTGGGGAATGTTAAAGATCCTGTACACAGTGTGGGGAATGTTAAAGATCCTGTACACAGTGTGGGGAATGTTAAAGATCCTATACACAGTGTGGGAATGTTAAAAATCCTGTACACAGTGTGGGAATGTTAAAGATCCTGTACACAGTGTGGGGAATGTTAAAGATCCTGTACACAGTGTGGGGAATGTTAAAGATCCTGTACACAGTGTGGGGGATGTTAAAGATCCTGTACACAGTGTGGGGAATGTTAAAGATCCTGTACACAGTGTGGGGAATGTTAAAGATCCTGCACACAGTGTGGGGAATGTTAAAGATCCTGTACACAGTGTGGGGGATGTTAAAGATCCTGTACACAGTGTGGGGAATGTTAAAGATCCTGTACACAGTGTGGGGAATGTTAAAGATCCTGTACACAGTGTGTGGGAATGTTAAAGATCCTGTACATAATTTGGGGAATGTTAAAGATCCTGTACACAATGTGGGGAATGTTAAAGATCCTGTACACAGTGTGGGGAATGTTAAAGATCCTGTACACAGTGTGGGGAATGTTAAAGATCCTGTACACAGTGTGGGGAATGTTAAAGATCCTGTACACAGTGTGGGAATGTTAAAGATCCTGTACACAGTGTGGGGAATATTAAAGATCCTGTACACAGTGTGGGGAATGTTAAAGATCCTGTACACAGTGTGGGAATGTTAAAGATCCTGTACACAGTGTGGGGGATGTTAAAGATCCTGTACACAGTGTGGGGAATGTTAAAGATCCTGTACACAGTGTGGGGAATGTTAAAGATCCTGCACACAGTGTGGGGAATGTTAAAGATCCTGTACACAGTGTGGGGATGTTAAAGATCCTGTACACAGTGTGGGGAATGTTAAAGATCCTGTACACAGTGTGGGGAATGTTAAAGATCCTGTACACAGTGTGGGAATGTTAAAGATCCTGTACACAGTGTGGGGAATGTTAAAGATCCTGTACACAGTGTGTGGGGAATGTTAAAGATCCTGTACATAATTTGGGGAATGTTAAAGATCCTGTACACAAGTGTGGGAATGTTAAAGATCCTGTACACAGTGTGGGGAATGTTAAAGATCCTGTACACAGTGTGGGGAATGTTAAAGATCCTGTTACACAGTGTGGGGAATGTTAAAGATCCTGTACACAGTGTGGGAATGTTAAAGATCCTGTACACAGTGTGGGGAATGTTAAAGATCCTGTACACAATGTGGGGAATGTTAAAGATCCTGTACACAGTTGTGGGAATGTTAAAGATCCTGTACACAGTGTGGGGAATGTTAAAGATCCTGTACACAATGTGGGGAATGTTAAAGATCATGTACACAGTGTGGGAATGTTAAAGATCATGTACACAATGTGGGGAATGTTAAAGATCCTGTACACAGTGTGGGGAATGTTAAAGATCCTGTACACAGTGTGGGGAATGTTAAAGATCCTGTACACAGTGTGGGAATGTTAAAGATTCTGTAAAACATGTGGGGAATGTTAAAGATCCTGTACACAGTGTGGGAATGTTAAAGATCCTGTACACAGTGTGGGAATGTTAAAGATCCTGTACACAGTGTGGGGAATGTTAAAGATCCTGTACACAGTGTGGGAATGTTAAAGATCCTGTTCACAGTGTGGGGAATGTTAAAGATCCTGTACACAGTGTGGGGAATGTTAAAGATCCTGTACACAGTGTGGGGAATGTTAAAGATCCTGTACACAGTGTGGGGAATGTTAAAGATCCTGTACACAGTGTGGGGAATGTTAAAGATCCTGTACACAGTGTGGGGAATGTTAAAGATCCTGTACACAGTGTGGGGAATGTTAAAGATCCTGTACACAGTGTGGGGAATGTTAAAGATCCTGTACACAATGTGGGGAATGTTAAAGATCCTGTACACAGTGTGGGAATGTTAAAGATCCTGTACACAGTGTGGGGAATGTTAAAGATCCTGTACACAGTGTGGGGAATGTTAAAGATCCTGTTACACAGTGTGGGGAATGTTAAAGATCCTGTACACAGTGTGGGAATGTTAAAGATCCTGTACACAGTGTGGGGAATGTTAAAGATCCTGTACACAATGTGGGGAATGTTAAAGATCCTGTACACAGTGTGGGGAATGATAAAGATCCTGTACACAGTGTGGGGAATGTTAAAGATCCTGTACACAATGTGGGGAATGTTAAAGACCCTGTACACAGTGTGGGAATGTTAAAGATCTGTACACAATGTGGGGGATGTTAAAGATCCTGTACACAGTGTGGGGAATGTTAAAGATCCTGTACACAGTGTGGGGAATGTTAAAGATCCTGTACACAGTGTGGGAATGTTAAAGATTCTGTACACAATGTGGGGAATGTTAAAGATCCTGTACACAGTGTGGGAATGTTAAAGATCCTGTACACAGTGTGGGAATGTTAAAGATCCTGTACACAGTGTGGGGAATGTTAAAGATCCTGTACACAAGTGTGGGGAATGTTAAAGATCCTGTACACAGTGTGGGGAATGTTAAAGATCCTGTACACATGTGGGGAATGTTAAAGATCCTGTACACAGTGTGGGAATGTTAAAGATCCTGTACACAGTGTGGGAATGTTAAAGATCCTGTACACAGTGTGGGGAATGTTAAAGATCCTGTACACAGTGTGGGGAATGTTAAAGATCCTGTACACAGTGTGGGGAATGTTAAAGATCCTGTACACAGTGTGGGGAATGTTAAAGATCCTGTACACAATGTGGGAATGTTAAAGATCCTGTACACAGTGTGGGGAATGTTAAAGATCCTGTACACAGTGTGGGGAATGTTAAAGATCCTGTACACAGTGGTGGGGAATGTTAAAGATCCTGTCACAGTGTGGGGAATGTTAAAGATCCTGTACACAGTGTGGGAATGTTAAAGATCCTGTAACATGGCATTAGACGCATCATGGGCCTCCATATGAATCTGTCTTTGTCACTGCTCTTTCTGTCTTCATCCAGTCCACAAATCCGTCCACTACATTCTTCCTGGGTTTTTGCTGGTGCTCTTTTCCCTCCAGCTTTCATGTTATGACCAGGTGCTCTAATTTCTCTTGCCTCATGAAATGTCCTACAAATGTTGCTCGTCTTTTCCTAATCTTCTTCATTAATGTTCTCTTTGTGTTTGCCTGTACAGCGAGTGACATTCCAATGTGATGTTCAGTGATGTTGAAAGTAGAAGAACAATTCTTCATGCTCTCTGCAGGAAGTTTCAGTCTTTTTCTCCTAATTATTGTTTCTGGTGTTTGTTTGTAATCGTACACTTGACAAAGGCCAGTTGGCCGAAAATTTGCGCCTGTCTTGTCTTGTATTAAATACGCGTTCTCATTCTTCTTTCGTGTTTCTTTTTCTGGTTCCTAATAAATGAATACACAAATAAATGGATAAACAACTTACAAAAATAAACGAATGAATGAATGAATGAATGAATGAATGAATGAATGAATGAATGAATGAATGAATGAATAAGTAAATACATAGATAAATAAGATAGATAAATGAATGGGATCAGTAAAAAAGATAAAACTGAATTAAAAGAAAACGAAATAGAAATAAAAAATGAAATTAAGTAACGTATCATATGGTATCGTATCGCATCATATTGTATCATATCGTATTGTATTAAATTGCATCGTATTGTATTGTATCGTATTGTATCGGATCGTCTTGTATCGGATCGTGTCGTATTGTATCGGATCGTATTGTATTGTATTGTATCCGATCGTATTGTATTGTATCGTATTGTATCGTATTGTATCGTATCGTATCGTATTGTATCGTATTGCATCGTATTGTATTGTATCGTATCGTATCGTATCGTATCGCATCGTATCGTATTGTATTGTATCGTATCGTATCGTATTGTATCGTGTCGTATTGTATTGTATTGTATTGTATTGTATTGTATTGTATCGTATTGTATTGTATCGTATAGTATCGTATCGTATCGTATCGTATCGTATTGTATCGTATCGTATCGTATCGTATTGTATCGTATCGTATTGTATTGTATTGTATCGTATCGTATCGTATCGTATCGTATTGTATTGTATTGTATCGTATTGTATTGTATTGTATCGTATTGCATCGCATTGTATTGTATCGTATTGTATTGTATCGTATTGTATTGTATCGTATTGTATTGTATCGTATTGTATTGTATCGTATCGTTTCGTATTGTATTGTATTGTATCGTATCGTTTCGTATTGTATTGTATCGTTTCGTATCGTTTCGTATCGTATTGTATTGTATTGCATCGTGTTGTATCGTATCGTGTCGTATTGTATTGTATTGTATTGTATTGTATTGTATTGTATTGTATTGTATTGTATTGTATTGTATCGTATTGTATTGTATTGTATTCTATCGTATTGTATTGTATCGTATCGTATTGTATTGTATCGTATCGCATCCTATTGTATTGTATTGTATCGTATTGTATCGTATCGTATCATTTCGTATCGTATCGTATCGTATCGTATTGCATTGTATTGCATTGTATTGTATTGTATTGTATTGTATTGTATCGTATCGTATCGTATCGTATCGTATCGTATCGTATCGTATCGTATCGTATTGTATCGTATTGTATCGTATCGTGTCGTATCGTATTGTATGGCATGGTATCATATTGTATCGTATCGTATCGTATCGTATCGTATCGTATCGTATCGTATCGTATCGTATCGTATCGTATCGTATCGTATCGTATCGTATCGTATCGTATCGTATCGTATCGTATCGTATCGTATCGTATCGTATCGTATCGTATCGTATGGCATGGTATCATATTGTATTGTATCGTATGGTATCGTATGGTATCGTATCATATCGTATCGTATCGTATCGTATCGTATCGTATCGTATCGTATCGTATCGTATCGTATCGTATCGTATCGTATCGTATCGTATCGTATCGTATCGTATCGTATCGTATCGTATCGTATCGTATCGTATCGTATCGTATCGTATCGTATTGTATGGCATGGTATCATATTGTATTGTATCGTATTGTATCGTATTGTATTGTATGGCATGGTGTCATATTGTATTGTATCGTATCGTATCGTATCGTATCGTATCGTATCGTATCGTATCGTATCGTATCGGATCGTATTATATCGTATCATATCGTATCGTATGGCATGGTATCATATTGTATTGTATCGTATCGTATCGTATCGTATCGTATCGTATCGTATCGTATCGTATCATATCGTATCGTATCGTATCGTATCGTATTGTATGGCATGGTATTGTATTGTATTGTATCGTATTGTATCGTATTGTATCGTATTGTATTGTATCGTATTGTATGGCATGGTATTGTATCGTATTGTATCGTATTGTATCGTATTGTATCGTATCGTATCGTATCGTATTGTATGGCATGGTATTGCATTGTATCGTATTGTATCGTATCGTATCGTATCGTATCGTATCGTATCGCATCGTATCGTATCGTATCGTATCGTATCGTATCGTATCGTATTGTATTGTATCGTATCGTATCGTATCGTATTGTATGGCATGGTATCATATTGTATTGTATCGTATGGTATCGTATGGTATCGTATCATATCGTATCGTATCGTATCGTATCGTATCGTATCGTATCGTATCGTATCGTATCGTATCGTATCGTATCGTATCGTATCGTATCGTATTGTATCGTATTGTATGGCATGGTATCATATTGTATTGTATCGTATTGTATTGTATTGTATGGCATGGTGTCATATTGTATTGTATCGTATCGTATCGTATCGTATCGTATCGTATCGTATCGTATCGTATCGTATCGTATCGTATCGTATCGTATCGTATCGTATCGTATCGTATCGTATCGTATCGTATCGTATCGTATATATATCGTATCATATCGTATCGTATGGCATGGTATCATATTGTATTGTATCGTATCGTATCGTATCGTATCGTATCGTATCATATCGTATCGTATTGTATTGTATCGTATTGTATGGCATGGTATTGTATTGTATTGTATCGTATTGTATCGTATTGTATCGTATTGTATTGTATCGTATTGTATGGCATGGTATTGTATCGTATTGTATCGTATTGTATCGTATTGTATCGTATTGTATCGTATTGTATCGTATTGTATGGCATGGTATTGCATTGTATCGTATTGTATCGTATTGTATCGTATTGTATTGTATTGTATCGTATCGTATCGTATCGTATTGTATCGTATTGTATTGTATCGTATTGTATTGTATTGTATCGTATCGTATTGTATTGTATCGTATTGTATCGTATCGTATCGTATTGTATTGTATTGTATCGTATTGTATTGCATCGTATTGTATGGTATTGTATCGTATTGTATGGTATTGTATCGTATTGTATTGTATTGTATTCATCGTATTGTATGGCACTGTATTGTATTGCATTGTATTGTATTGTATCGTATCGTATCGTATCGTATTGTATCGTATTGTATTGTATTGTATCGTATTGTATTGTATCGTATCGTATTGTATCGTATCCTATTGTATTGTATCGTATCGTATTGTATGGCACGGTATTGTATTGTATTGTATCGTATTGTATTGTATTGTATTTATCGTATTGTATGGCACTGTATTGTATTGTATTGCATCGTATTGTATCGTATTGTATTGTATCGTATTGTATCGTATTGTATCGTATTGTATTGTATTGTATCGTTATCGTATCGTATCGTATCGTATCGTATCGTATCGTATCGTATTGTATCGTATCGTATTGTATCGTATTATGTATCGTGTGTATTGTATCGTATGTTAATGTATCGTATCGTATGTATTGTTGTTTGTATTGTATCGTATCGGTATTGTATCGTATTGTATTGTATTCGTATCGTTGTATTGTATCGTATCGTTTGTATTGTATCGTATTGTATTGATCGTGTTGTATTGTATCGTATGTATTATGTATCGTATTTGTATCGTATTGTAGTTCGTATATGTATGTTCGTACGTGCATTGTATTATGATTTGGTATCGTATCGTATCGTATCGTATCGTATTCGTATCGTATCGTATCGTATCGTATCGTATCGTATTGAGTATTGTATTGTATCGTATGTATGGTATCGTTATTGTATTGTATTCGTATCGTATCGTATTGTATCGTATCGTATGTATGCTATCGGTATTTCGTATTGTATGTATCGTATTGTATTGTATCGTATTATTTATCGTATCGTTTGTATGTATCGTATTGTATTGTGTATCGTATTGTATTCGTAATCTGTATTGTATGTATCGTATTGTATGTATCGTATCGTATATTGTATCGTATTGTATTGTATGTATCGTATTTTATTGTATCGTATTGTATCGTATTGTATGCGTATCGTATTGTATTGTATTGTATTGTAGTATTGTATTGTATTGTATCGTATGTATGTATTGTATCGTATCGTATTCGTTTTATCATCGTATTGTATATGTATGATTGTATCGTATTGTATGTATTGTATCGTATTCGTTTGTATCGTTATTGTATTGTATCTGTTATGTTATCTATTGTATCGTATTGTATTGTATCGTATTGTATTGTATCGTATGTATCGTATTTGTATTTGTATTTGTAATCGTATTGTATTTGTATTGTATTGTGTATCGTATCGTATTGTATTGTATGTATGTATTGTATCGTATCGTATATCGTATTGTATCGTATGTATGATCGTATGTATGTATCGTATATGTATGTTGTATGTATCGTATCGTATTGATTGTATTGTATCGTATTGTATCGTATTGTATTGTATGTGTATCGTATATGTATTGTATCGTATCGTATCGTATGTCGTATTGTATGTGTATCGTATCGTATGATGTATTGTATCGTATTCGTATTTAGTTATCGTATTGTATTGTATTGTATTCGTATTGTATTGTTATGTATGTATTGTATTGTATTGTATTGTATGTATTGTATCATTGTATTGTATCGTATCGTATTGTATTGTATCGTATTGTATTGTATTGTATCGTATCGTATTGTATGTATTGTATCGTATCGTATCGTATATTGTATCGTATTGTATTGTATCGTATTGTATGGCATTGTATTGTATTGTATTGTATCGTATTGTATCGTATTGTATTGTATTGTATTGTATCGTATTGTATCATGTATTGTATCGTATTGTATCGTATGTATCGTATTGTATCGTATTGTATCGTATTGTATCGTATTGTATGTATGTATTGATTGTATCGTATTGTATCGTATTGTATCGTATTGTATTGTATTGTATTGTATCGTATCGTATCGTATCGTATGTATCGTATTGTATTGTATCGTATTGTATATGTATTGTATCGTATCGTATTGTATTGTATCGTATTGTATCGTATCGTATCGTATTGTATTGTATTGTATCGTATTTTGTATTGCATCGTATGTATGTATTGTATCGTATTGTATGTATTGTATCGTATGTATTGTATTGTATCATCGTATTGTATGCATGTATTGTATTCATTGTATTGTATTGTATCGTATCGTATCGTATCGTATTGTATCGTATTGTATTGTATGTATCGTATTGTATTGTATCGTATCGTATTGTATCGTATCTATTGTATTGTATCGTATCGTATTGTATGGACGTATTGTATTGTATTGTATCGTATTGTATTGTATGTATGTTATCGTATGTATCACGTATTGTATTGTATTGCATCGTATTGTATCGTATGTATTGTATCGTATTGTATCGTATTGTATCGTATTATTGTATTGTATCGTATCGTATGTATCGTATCGTATCGTATCGTATCGTATCGTATTGTATCGTATTTTCGTATTGTATCGTATTGTATGTATTGTATGTATTGTATGCACGTATTGTATTGTATTGTATTGTATCGTATGTATTGTATGTGTATTGTATTGTATTGTATCGTAGTTGTATCGTATCGTATTGTATGAGCATGTATTGTATGTATGAATGTATTGTATTGTATCGTATTTATCGTATTGTATTGTATTGTATCGTATTGTATGGTACGGATTGTATTATATTGTATTCGTATCGTATGTAATGTATGATGTATCGTATGTATTGTGATCGTATGTATTGTATGTATGTACGTTGTATTGTATCGTATGTATTCGTATTCGTATCGTATTGTATTGTATCGTATTGTATTGTATGTTTGTATCGTATTCGTATTATGTATCGTATTTATCGTATTGTATGTATTGTATACTAGTATTGTATTGTATGATGTATGTATCGTGTGATCGTATTGTTCGTATTGTATTGTATGTATTGTATCGATGTATTGTATTGTATGTATTGTATCGTATGTATGTATGTATCGTATTGTACGTTGTATGTTTGTATCGTATTGTATGTATCGTATGATGTGTATTGTATTGTATCTGTAGTTATCGTATGTATCGTATTGTATGTATTGACGTTGATTGTATCGTTTCGTATGTATGTATCGTATGTATTGTATGTTGTATTGATGTATCGTATGTATTGTATTGATTGTACGTATGTATTGTATCGTATTGTATGTATGTAGTTTGTATGTATTGTATGTATGTATCGTAGTATCGTATGTATTGTATGATGATCGTATCGTATGTATTGTATTGTATTGTATTGTATCGTTGTATTGTAGTCGTATTGATTATCGATGTATGCGTATGTATGTATTGTATGTATGATCTAGAGATATACGCATGTAAGTATCGTAGTTTGTATGTCGGATTATGTAATGTATCGTAATCGTATCGTGAAATGTATTCGTTGATCGTACGTATTGATCTATCGTATTGTATTGTATTGTATTTTATCGTATCGTATCGTATCGTATGTATGTATTGTATTATATCGTATTGTATTGTATGTATATTATTGTATTGCACGTATTGTATCGTGTTGTATTGTATCGTGTTGTATCGTATTGTATTGCATCGTTGTGTATCGTATTGTATTGATTGTATCGTATTGTATTGTGTCGTGTTGTATCGCATTGTATTGTATTGTATCGTATCGTATTGTATTGTATCGTATTGTATCGTGTTGTATTGTATTGTATTGTATCGTGTTGTATCGTATCGTATCGTATCGTATTGTATTTGTATTGTTTGTTGTATTGTATCGTGTTGTATTGTATTTGTATCGTATGTGTATGTATCGTGTTGTATTGTATTGTATTGTATCGTATTGTATTGTATTGTATCGTATCGTATTGTGTCGTATTGTATTGTATCGTATTGTATTGTATCGTGTTGTATCGTATTATATTGTATTGTTTGTATCGTGTTGTATTGTATCGTGTTGTATTGTATTGTACTGTATTGTATCGTATCGTGTTGTATTGTATTGTATCGTATTGTATCGTATCGTATCGTATTGTATCGTGTTGTATTGTATTGTATCGTGTTGTATTGTATTGTATTGTATTGTATTGTATCGTGTTGTATTGTATTGTATCGTGTTGTATTGTATCGTATTGTATTATATTGCGATAGCAGGTGAGACGTTGGATGACCAAGGCCAGGAATTAAACCATAGTGCCAAGGACATCCACGCTGACGGTTCTGATGCGGATTTTGCACAAGCTCTTAACGCCAAACGTGGAAAACTCAATTTGCCGCCTGCCGGTGCAAAAGAACAATGGGAGAAATTAGATGAGGAACTTGTCCTTAAGCTGAATGCGCTAATAGGGAACAGTACGCTGGAACACAAACTTGACACATACGGAGACATCATATACTCTATCTGCAGGGACACTTATGGAGTGAAGCAGCCAAAGACAAAAACGCCTCCCCAGAAATCCAGAAGACAGCAGCAGATGGAGAGCATCCGGAGGGAGAAAAGGAAGCTTAAAAAGCGAATGAAAACTGCCTCAGAATTCGAGAAGCAAGGGCTCCTGGAACTCTGGAAAGATCTGAAGGCCAAACACAATGCTCTCAGCAAAGTGGAATCAGCAAGGCGAAGAAAGAGCAAAAAGAAGAAGACTCAAGATCGTTTCTTCAAAGATCCCTTTGACTTTGCAAGAAAGCTGTTTGAACAACCCAAATCAGGGACTCTCACAGTGGGCAAGGAAACCCTAGAGCAGCATCTCAGGGAAACATATTCCGATTCTCAGCGCGAGGCACCACTTGAAATCCAAAATCTGGTTTGGCCTGCAGCGCCAGAAGGAAAATTCAATAACAAACCACCAACACTGGATGAAGTGAAGAACGTAGTAAAGAAAGCCAGAGCCAAGTCAGCACCGGGACCAAACGGAATACCATACCTGCTCTACAAGAAATGCCCAAAAGTGCTCGAGTGGCTCCACAAGATGATTCGATCAGCATGGAGGAACCAGAAGATCAGCGACCAATGGATGAGAGCTGAAGGAGTGTACATTCCGAAGGAGCAGAACTCCAGCAGCATCAATCAGTTCAGGCCAATATCACTTCTGAACGTCGAGGGGAAAATCTTCTTCTCTGTTATGGCAGCAAGATTGACAAAATACCTGACTGAAAACAAGTATCTGGATATGTCAGTCCAAAAGGGAGGCATACCAGGAATGCCTGGATGCTTGGAACATGCCACGTTGATTTGGGATGCCATCCAAAAAGCAAGAACAGAGAAGAGAGACATTGACGTAGTTTGGCTTGATCTGGCGAATGCATATGGATCAGTTCCACACGATATGATCCAGCTGGCTCTTGAAATGTATCACATCCCAGAAAACATCCGAACAATGCTGAGGAAGTATTTCCAAGGGTTCTCAATGCGGTTCTCTACCAAAGAATACACCACGGACTGGATAGACCTAGAGGTGGGCATTGCAATGGGCTGTGCAATCTCTCCCATACTGTTCGTGTTGGCAATGGAAGTCATCTTGAAAGCTGCAATGAAGAGTTCAGGTCCAGTGAATCTGGGAGATGGATACCAGATGCCTCCTCTGAAAGCTTTCATGGATGACACAACAGTCTTGTCCACGGATGAGGAGGAGACACACCAAATCTTAAAGCAGCTGGATGAGCTGGTGGCCTCTTCAAGAATGAGGTTCAAACCTAAGAAATCCCGAAGTCTCTCACTGCGAAAAGGAAAAGTGGCAGATTCAGTCAAATTCATGGTAGCCAACCAAGCCATCCCCACTGTCACAGAAGAGCCAGTAAAAAGTCTCGGAAGATGGTATGATGACTCCCTGAAAGACACACAAAGGGGATGTGAAACCAAGCAAACAGCAGAAGAAGGCCTGAAGAAAATAGATAACTGCGGACTGCCAGGCAAATACAAAGTCTGGTGTCTACAGTTCATGCTGATACCAAAGCTGCTGTGGCCACTGCTAATCTATGACATTTGCACCAGCACAGTCGAAGCAATGGAAGCCAAAATCAACAAATACACAAGAAAATGGCTCGGTGTCCCACCTGGTCTCACTGATGTTGCATTCTACTGTCGTCAAGCAATGCTGAAGCTACCTCTGAAATCCATAGTGGAGGAATACAAAGTTGGAAAAGCAAGACTGTTGAGCATGCTGGAGGAATCGGAGGACAATATCGTGAGAGCAGTTCATCCAAAGCTGAGAACTGGCAGAAAGTGGAAAGTCCAAGAGGCTGTAAACAATGCCAAGAGAAACCTCAGCATCAAAGAAATAATTGGACACACGCAAACCAACAGACAGGGACTGGGAGCAACAAAAATGCAGTGGTGGTCCAAAGCCAAAGGGAAGGAAAAAAGAGACATGATCATACAGGAGTTGAAGGAAGAAGAAGATGTCAAAAGAGTGCAGAAGGCAGTCCAGCAAGGTCAACAGGGGCAATGGACAACATGGGACAGTGCACTCCAAAGAAGTCTCAGCTGGAACGATATGTGGCACATGGCTCCTCTAAGGATAAGCTTCCTCCTCAGATCTGTATATGACCTGCTCCCCTCGAATGCAAACTTAGTGAAATGGGGGAAAGCAGACGACCCAGCATGTCCGCTCTGTCAGAAGAAACAAACAGTGGAACATGTCCTAAGCTCTTGCAAAGTAGCGCTAGCCCAAGGAAGGTATACATGGAGGCACAACCAAGTTCTGAAAGTGATCACAGATGTGGTTAGCGAAAAAACCATGACCCCAAACGCACCAATTGCTATGACAACGTTCTACAAAGCAGGAGGGAAACAGGTCTGGCCCGAAAGGGCTATGACAACCAGCACATTGCCAAAGGGTCTTCTGGATGGAGCAGTCGACTGGGAGTGTACAGCAGACCTCCCAGAGTGGAGAAATTACCCAGATGTCATCAGCAAGACAGGCATGAGACCAGACATCGCTCTCCACTCTGACTCCTCGAAACAAGTGATTCTGATAGAACTCACTGTGCCATACGAAAGCAGAATGGAAGAAGCACATATCTACAAGACCGAAAAATACGCCAGTCTTGCCAGCACCCTGAAGAAAGCAGGTCTGCGGGTCAAAATCTTCGCCATAGAGGTCGGGGCAAGAGGGTTTGTGGGCACCTCCGCTTATGATCTCATGAAACAACTCGCCATTTCTGGGAAGAAGAGGACTAGAGCCCTTAAAGCGATGGCAGAGGCAGCAGAAAGGAGCTCAAGCTGGATCTGGGCAAGGAGGAACCAAAAAAAGTGAACTTCATAAGGATTAAATTCCCTACAGATGATGTGTGCCCCGTTAGCACATTGGTAAAACCGCGTACCGCAGTTCTGAAGCGCAGAATCGCCCAGGTTCGATCCCCGGCGTGGGAAAAAAAAAAAAAAAAAAAAAATAGACAACAGCAGAAGGGCATCCAGGAGTCATGACCTGGATGTGGCCCGGCCCCCCGAGAGTGTAAGGAATTCAGGGCCGAAACACTTGTCTAAAGGGGGTTACTTCTCTGAAGACCTTCTGTTGTCTAGCTCTCCCTAGAGTTTCTTTCTACCTATTGTATTGTATTGGATCGTATTGTATTGTGTTGTATTGTATTGTATCGTATTGTATTGTATCGTGTTGTATCGTATTGTATTGTATTGTATCGTATTGTATCGTATTGTATTGTATTGTATTGTATCGTATTGTATCGTATTGTATCGTGTTGTATCGTATCGTATCGTATCGTATTGTATTGTATCGTGTTGTATCGTGTTGTATCGTGTTGTATCGTATCGTATCGTATCGTGTTGTATCGTGTTGTATCGTGTTGTATTGTATTGTATCGTATTGTATTGTATTGTATTGTATCGTATTGTATCGTATTCTATTGTATTGTATTGTATCGTATTGTATTGTATTGTATCGTAGTTCATTGTATTGCATTGTATTGTATTGTATCGTATCGATCGTATCGATCGTATTGTATTGTATTGTATCGTATCGTATCGTATCGTATCGTGTTGTATCGTATGGTGTTGTGACAGACACACAGTGTGAAGACAGTGACAGACAACACACCTGGTATTGATGACAGTGACTAACAACACACCTGGTATTGATGACAGTGACTAACAACACACCTGGTATTGATGACAGTGACTAACAACACACCTGGTATTGATGACAGTGACAGACAACACACCTGGTATTGATGACAGTGACAGACAACACACCTGATATTGATGACAGTG
>JAPXFY010000012.1:3791761-3821761 GCA_030674185.1 Monoplex corrugatus
AGAGAGGAGGGAGGAAGAGAGAGAGAGAGGGAAGAGAGAGAGGGGAGAGGAGAGAGAGAGAGGAGAGAGAGGGAGAGAGAGAAGAGAGAGAAGGAAGAGAGAGAGGAGACGAGGAGAGAGGAGAGAAGAGGAGAGAGAAGAAGAGGAGAGAGAGAGAAGAGGAGAGAGGAGAGGAGAGAGGAGAGAGAAGAGAGGGGGAGAGTAGAGAGAGTGAAGAGATAGAAGGAAGAGAGAAGAGGGAAGAGAGAGGAGGAGGTGGAGGGAAGGAGTAAAGGGTTAATTTTTTTGCATTTGGTGAATAGGGTGGGAGAGTCAAAGGGTTAAGTTTTTGCAGTCGGTGGATAAGGTGCGGAAGTGAAAAGGTTAACATGAAACTGTTTTAGAGTGGCCATTACAAGTGTACATACCGGTGACGTCATAAGCCATTGCAGATGACGAAGCAGACAACGGCAAGAACACGATGGTCACTGCCAACACTGTGCACCCTGACACCAGCATCTTTGGTCTTTGCCTTCGACACTTTGTGTCAATGCAAGTCTCTCATCTGGCTGTAAAGGCACTGTCCCTCTCAATGATGTGTTGTTGGAAATACCCGGCACCTGTCAATGATATATTGCTGTCAATACCGGTGACTATCAATGATATATTGCTGTCAATACCGGCACCTGTCAATGATATATTGCTGTCAATACCGGTGATTGTCAAAAGATATATTGCTGTCAATACCCGGTGATTGTCAATGATATATTGCTGTCAATACCGGTGACTGTCAATGATATATTGCTGTCAATACCCGGTGATTGTCAATGATATATTGCTGTCTGTACCAGTGATTGTCAATGATATATTGCTGTCAATACCGGTGATTGTCAATGATATATTGCTGTCTGTACCCGGTGATTGTCAATGATATATTGCTGTCAATACCCGTGACTGTCAATGATATATTGCTGTCAATACCGGTGACTGTCAAAGATATATTGCTGTCTGTACCCGGTGATTGTCAAAGATATATTGCTGTCTGTACCCGGTGATTGTCAATGATATATTGCTGTCTGTACCGGTGATTGTCAATGATATATTGCTGTCAATATCCGGTGATTGTCAATGATATATTGCTGTCTGTACCGGTGATTGTCAATGATATATTGCTGTCTGTACCCGGTGATGTCAATGATATATTGCTGTCAATACCCGTGACTATCAATGATATATTGCTGTCAATACCGGCACTGTCAAGGATATATTGCTGTCAATACCGGTGACTGTCAATGATATATTGCTGTCAATACCCGGTGATTGTCAATGATATATTGCTGTCAATACCCGGTGACTGTCAATGATATATTGCTGTCAATACCCGGTGACTGTCAAAGATATATTGCTGTCTGTACCGGTGATTGTCAAAGATATATTGCTGTCTGTACCCGGTGATTGTCAATGATATATTGCTGTCTGTACCCGGTGATTGTCAAAGATATATTGCTGTCTGTACCGGTGATTGTCAATGATATATTGCTGTAAATATCCGGTGATTGTCAATGATATATTGCTGTCTGTACCGGTGATTGTCAATGATATATTGCTGTCTGTACCCGGTGATTGTCAATGATATATTGCTGTCAATACCAGTGACTATCAATGATATATTGCTGTCAATACCCGGCACCTGTCAAGGATATATTGCTGTCAATACCCGGTGACTGTCAATGATATATTGCTGTCAATACCCGGTGACTGTCAAAGATATATTGCTGTCAATACCCGGTGACTGTCAATGATATATTGCTGTCAATACCAGTGATTGTCAATGATATATTGCTGTCAGTACCCGGTGATTGTCAATGATATATTGCTGTCTGTACCGGTGATTGTCAATGATATATTGCTGTCAATACCCTGTGATTGTCAATGATATATTGCTGTCTGTACCCGGTGATTGTCAAAGATATATTGCTGTCTGTACCCGGTGATTGTCAATGATATATTGCTGTCAATATCCGGTGATTGTCAATGATATATTGCTGTCTGTACCCGGTGATTGTCAATGATATATTGCTGTCTGTACCGGTGATTGTCAATGATATATTGCTGTCAATACCCGGTGACTATCAATGATATATTGCTGTCAATACCCGGCACCTGTCAAGGATATATTGCTGTCAATACCGGTGACTGTCAATGATATATTGCTGTCAATACCGGTGACTGTCAAAGATATATTGCTGTCAATACCCGGTGATGTCAATGATATATTGCTGTCAATACCCAGTGATTGTCAATGATATATTGCTGTCTGTACCCGGTGATTGTCAATGATATATTGCTGTCTGTACCCGGTGATTGTCAATGATATATTGCTGTCAATACCCGGTGATTGTAAATGATATATTGCTGTCTGTACCCGGTGATTGTCAATGATATATTGCTGTCTGTACCCGGTGACTGTCAATGATATATTGCTGTCAATATCCGGTGATTGTCAATGATATATTGCTGTCTGTACCCGGTAATTGTCAATGATATATTGCTGTCTGTACCGGTAATTGTCAATGATATATTGCTGTCAATATCCGGTGATTGTCAATGATATATTGCTGTCTGTACCCGGTGATTGTCAATGATATATTGCTGTCTGTACCCGGTAATTGTCAATGATATATTGCTGTCAATATCCGGTGATTGTCAATGATATATTGCTGTAAATATCCGGTGATTGTCAATGATATATTGCTGTCTGTACCCGGTAATTGTCAATGATATATTGCTGTCAATACCCAGTAAATGGCAATGATATAATGCTGTCAATACCCAATAAATGACAACGATATATTACTGTCATTACCCAGTAAATGACAACGATATATTACTGTCAATACCAGTAAATGACAACGATATATTGCTGTCAATACCCAGTAAATGACAACGATATATTACTGTCAATACCCAGTAAATGTCAACGATATATTGCTGTCAATACCCAGTAAATGACAACGATATATTGCTGTCAATACCCAGTAAATGACAACGATATATTGCTGTCAATACCCAGTAAATGACAACGATATATTGCTGTCAATACCCAGTAAATGACAACGATATATTACTGTCAATACCCAGTAAATGACAACGATATATTACTGTCAATACCCAGTAAATGACAACGATATATTGCTGTCAATACCCAGTAAATGACAACGATATATTGCTGTCAATATAGTCGTTTTTAATAGCAGCTCTCAGATTAATCGATGTAGAAATTCCCTGACAGTGACAACTTGCGAGTCAGTCACAATTTACACAGGATTTCACTGACCGTGCAGTCATACAAAACTGCTGACGACCTAACCGTCAAGACGAACTAAAGTTCTCGGAAAGTCGAAAAAGGCAAGTTACTGAGAAGTTGAGGCACACGTTTTCAGAGGAAAACAACAAAAACATCATCATCATCAGCATCATCAACAAGAAAAACAGCAACAACAAAAACAACAACAGCAACAACAACAACAACAAAATCAACAACATCAACAACAACAAAATCAACAACGACAACATCAACAACATCAAAAACAACAACAACATCATCAACAACAACAAAATCAAAACAACAACAACATCAACAACAAAAACGAACTGGCAAAGCTTCTACCAGATGATATGACGATCTGATTGTGCGCCGTGACGTATCTATCCTTACTTCGTCACCAAAACTTGAGGATTGGGAGCGTCTCGTGCAGAGCGCGGTGGATACAGTCGTGGATTGGAGCAGGCGGTGGAAGCTCAACCTCAATGGTTAGGAAAGTGAGGCTACGTTCTTCTCAAGGTCACCACTCGACGCGGGATGGACGCCAAACATCTCCATCAATAACGCAGCCATAAGGTACAAACCCCACGCCAGGCTCCTGGGAGTGACCTTGACAGACAGGTCACGTTCAGCAAACAGGTCGAGATCGTGACTGCCAAGGTGACGGGGAAAAATGAGGATGCTCAGCGCAGTCACACACTCTGACTGGGTCTGGAGAAAAGAGGACCTCAGGAAGGTCTACCTCGCCCACATACAGTGTTCTCAATTTCCCTAGCAGCAGTTGACAACCCTGGCTCTCCGACACCCAGATTAATCATCTAGACGTTGTCCAGAATAAATGCTGGAGAATGATTATCGGCCAAGCCAAGTCATCACCACTGGAAGCGCTGCGTGCCGAAACGAGAATTCCTAGCATCAGGTCTACCATCAATGCCAACTGTCTCCGATCTAAGGAAAAAGCACTACGCCTTCCCCATGACTATCCTAGATACCTTGCGGCAACAGACCACACCTTCCCCATGACCATCCTAGATACCTTGCGGCAACAGACCACACCTTCCCCATGACTATCCTAGATACCTGGAGGCAACAGACCACACCTTCCCCATGACTATCCTAGATACCTGGCGGCAACAGACCACACCTTCCCCATGACTATCCTAGATACCTGGCGGCAACAGACCACACCTTCCCCATGACTATCCTAGATACCTGGCGGCAACAGACCACACCTTCCCCATGACTATCCTAGATACCTGGAGGCAACAGACCACACCTTCCCCATGACTATCCTAGATACCTGGAGGCAACAGACCACACCTTCCCATGACTATCCTAGATACCTGGAGGCAACAGACCACACCTTCCCATGACTATCTAGATCTGGCGGCAACAGACACACCTTCCCATGACTTCTATACCTGGCGGCAACAGACCACACCTTCCCCATGACTATCCTAGATACCTGGCGGCAACAGACCACACCTTCCCCATGACATCCTAGATACCTGGCGGCAACAGACCACACCTTCCCCATGACTATCCTAGATACCTGGCGGCAACAGACCACACCTTCCCCATGACCATCCTAGATACCTTGCGGCAACAGACCACACCTTCCCCATGACCATCCTAGATACCTTGCGGCAACAGACCACACCTTCCCCATGACCATCCTAGATACCTTGCGGCAACAGACCACACCTTCCCATGACCATCCTAGATACCTTGCGGCAACAGACCACACCTTCCCCATGACCATCCTAGATACCTTGCGGCAACAGACCACACCTTCCCCATGACCATCCTAGATACCTTGCGGCAACAGACCACCCTTCCCATGACCATCCTAGATACCTTGCGGCAACAGACCACCCTTCCCCATGACCATCCTAGATACCTTGCGGCAACAGACCACACCTTCCCCATGACCATCCTAGATACCTTGCGGCAACAGACACACCTTCCCCATGACCATCCTAGATACCTTGCGGCAACAGACCACACCTTCCCCATGACCATCCTAGATACCTTGCGGCAACAGACACACCTTCCCCATGACCATCCTATATACTTGCGGCACGATCGCTTCCAGACCATCCCTATATTTGCGGGAACGACTACGCCTTCCCCATGACCATCCTAGATACCTTGCGGCAACAGACCACGCAGTACAGCGCCTAAACCGCTGGGGTTGGAGAAAGAGAGCCGACGAACTCACGAACAGCAGCCCCCAGTTGTTCACCACGAGAGGAGGCCTCTTACTTACTTCGACACCAGACCGTGGGAAAAAGGGAGTGGCATCAAGCATGATCTTCCCACAGCTCGCTGGAATAAGTGGAAGGAATGACACTTGCAAAGGGAAACTGAGCGCCGCAATGGATCGCGCAAGAGAACTGGGTGTGCGCTATAATATATACACGGACGGCTCGGCAAGCGCGGGAACAAGATGGCGGCGCTGGGGTCGTCATCACTACAGGAGACCCATCCTCTCCGATGGTTGTACACAAGCTCAAGGAGAGAGGAGCCAAGTACACATGCTCCTACGAAGAAGAGGCGAGGGCCCTCCAAATTGCCATTGACAGGGATGTACAAGAATGCGGCGAGACCGACTCGATCGTGATGTTCACTGATAGTCAGTCTCTCTGCCTGGCCCTCCTTGGCACCTCCCCTCCCTCGACAGTCTACGCCTTCGTCTCAGAAATCTCCATTTCAGAATGACGAGACAGTGGATTCCGGGTCACAGCAACATCCCCGGGAATGATCTGACTGATGAAGCCGCAAAACAGGCAACGACCACCCTGGGTCCAGGGCGACCCATCTCGTATAGCAGCGCTTGCGCCCAAATAACAAGAATCAGAAAAGACCCCCCGATCAAGCATGAGAGAACGAAGGAGGTGTACGGGGCATACTCCATGCATAGAGAGGCGGAAATAGGATCCCACAACGACCAGACACTTCTTGCCAAGCTTAGGTCGGGACATCATGTTTCGCTGCGGGCCTATGAAAATAGAATTGACCAAACAACGGATCCAGTGTGCCCCATGTGCAAAGAGGAGGACCAAGACCTGGCACACTGGCTCCAGAGATGCCCGGCCACCGAGCACAGGCGGTGGCAACTGTTCGGGGAGGACAGCGGGAGACTGGACTGGCTCACAAGTTACCCAGAGAAGGCGGTGACCCTGGCGAGGACAACGCTCCTCGGGGTCGCGGATTCGGGTGTGACGAGAACCGCAAGCACAACCATCACGCAAGCGCCGATGTCGTACCATCCACAATGAACCGATCGTCTGCCCCCCCCCCCCCCCCCCCACACAACAACAACAACAACAACAACAACAACAAAAAAACAACAACAACAAAAACAACAAACTCAAAAATAAAATGAAAGTGTACACGAACAAAAGGCGATCTCCTACCTTCCAAGTGAACAACACAACGTCAGCACACAAAACGCTTTACGTGGGAAATCAGTTGCAAGTTTGAAACAAAACCTACAAGTACGATATGAGTGACTCGACCAAGCGAGAAGACAGACGTTCCAGTTATCCGGCATGGAGTGAGGATGGAACTTGTTGTCAGCCCTTTTTTATACAGAGAAGCGCCAGCAAAAAGGCGATCAAAGATGACATGTCGATAACGTCATTCTTGCGTGTCGTTAAATATGTTCACACAAAATGCGTTGTCAGGGTTTTCTCTGCATTTTTGTCGTCTCTCAGCACAAAGTGATTCAGTACACCTATTATCAGACTTAAATCGGGAGGGGTGGGGGACTGAGGCCGCCACAAGGAAAGAGAAACTACACCCATTAATTATGACTCATCATCATGTGCCCATGTGCCCTGCTGCATGGCATTGGCGACCTGACATCCTTTCTCCCTGCAAGTACATCTCCTACCCTCTCTGTCCTCATCCACTCCGCAGGTCCTTGCAATATTTTCTTCCTGGGTCTACTTGGTGCTCTTTTTTCCCTCCAGCTTTCCTGTTGTGAATAGGTGCTCTAATTTCTCTTGTCTCGTAAAATATCTTATAAATGGTATTATGCCAAAATGTTTTATTTGTCTGTATGTATGTTGCGTGTTTGTGTGTTAGTTCGTGTGTGTGTGTGTGTGTGTGTGTGTGTGTGTGTGTGTGTGTGTGTGTGTGTGTGTGTGTGTTGTGTGCGCGATGTGTGTGTGTACATGCGTGCGTGTGTGTGTGTGTGTGTGCGTGCGTGTGCGTGCGCGTGCGCGCGTGTGTGTGTGTGTGCGTGTGTGTGTGTGTGTGTGTATGTGCTTTTTGTACTTGTTTGTTATCTGTGTATGTGTGTGTATATGTGTGTGTGTATGTATGCGTGCGTGCGTGAGTAAACAGACAAAGGGAAATATCAACGCTTTGTAATGACAGTGTCTTACCACGGCGAGTTTCATTTTATTTTTGAATGTTATAAATTCCACGGTGAATAACTGAAATATCTTCCACAAAATTGTCTGTCCCTATTTAAAAAACTGGTCTGTTTGTTGGAACCAGAAAAAAAGAAACGAAAACAGAATCAGAACGCGTATTTAATTTAATACAACCAGACAAGTCAGGCACAAAATGTCGGCCAACTGGTCTTGTCAAGCGTAAACGTCAGTACATAAACTAACAAACGCCAAACACAAAAATCAGGAGGAAAAGACTGTAACGTCCCTGCTGCTTCGTTAATTTAATGTCCCCGTCACTTCAGTGGTGTCAGCATGGTGTTTATAGGTCATGTCTCCCAGAATGGCTGTAAACAGGAACCAGAAAAACACGAAAATAGAATCAAAATGCGTATTTGCTACAAGAAGACAAGACCAGACAATTATCACATTTATCAAATACGCTTTGTGATTCTATTTTTCTGCTTCCTGTTTATTTGCACGCGAGCAGTCACACTTGTTTTGGACGTTGTAAACAGGAAATCAAAATTGCTCAAGTCTGTCAAGCGGAAAAGTTGGACATGACAAACTTCCAGTCATTTCTATTTTTACCACACAACACACTCAGTTTCGGGTCAGTGCAATCATCCAGGTTTGTGTCCTTGTGTGTGAAGTCAGTCAGCGACCTTTGGCCAGTCTCTGTCTCAGAGATGTGCTGTTATGATCCAGCCAGTGACCATGAGTGGACGTTGAGCACGTGTGACAGACCCGGACAGTTCTGTGCAGTGAATGAGGACAGTAAGGGTGCAGGTTGTGACAGATACGGACAGTTCTGTGCAGTGAATGAGGACAGTAAGGGTGCAGGTGTGTGACAGATACGGACAGTTCTGTGCAGTGAATGAGGACAGTAAGGGTGCAGGTGTGACAGATACGGACAGTTCTGTGCAGTGAATGAGGACAGTAAGGGTGCAGGTGTGACAGATACGGACAGTTCTGTGCAGTGAATGAGGACAGTAAGGGTGCAGGTGTGACAGATACGGACAGTTCTGTGCAGTGAATGAGGACAGTAAGGGTGCAGGTGTGACAGATACGGACAGTTCTGTGCAGTGAATGAGGACAGTAAGGGTGCAGGTGTGACAGATACGGACAGTTCTGTGCAGTGAATGAGGACAGTAAGGGTGCAGGTGTGACAGATACGGACAGTTCTGTGCAGTGAATGAGGACAGTAAGGGTGCAGGTGTGAGAGACCCGGACAGTTCTGTGCAGTGAATGAGGACAGTAAGGGTGCACGTGTGAGAGACCCGGACAGTTCTGTGCAGTGAATGAGGACAGTAAGGGTGCAGGTGGGAGATCTGTTTGCAGCGACAGCAATAAAAAAAACTACGGGTAGAGCTGGCTCGCCTCCATCTGCGCTGTGTTGCTGATGCAATAGCCTACCACTGGCCATTGTGTATTTCTTTATCCTTACCGCTTACATCCCCTCACAGTGACACATCCCTTCTCCCCCCCCCCCCTCTTCTTCCTGCACCTCCACTTCCCCGCCACAGCTCTCACACCCTCCGCCTGACCATCGTTTCCCTTCTCCACCTCCTCTTCCCTCACCTCCCCCTCCTGTTCAGTTCAGTTCATATTGTTTACAGCCCAGCCGACTACTACAGCCATATCAGGGCTAACACCACGTCAAAAAACGTCAACCCCGTTAAGATAAAAGACAACAGTTAAACACCATGCTGACTGTTAACTGACACCACGTCAAATAACGACAACCCCGTTAAGATAAAAGACAACAGTTAAACACCATGCTGACTGTTAACTAACACCACGTCAAAAAACGACAACCCGGTTAAGATAAAAGACAACAGTTAAACACCATGCTCACTGTTAACTAACACCACGTCAAAAAAAGACAACCCGGTTAAGATAAAAAGACAACAGTTAAACACCATGCTGACTGTTAACTGACACCACGTCAAATAACGACAACCCGTTAAGATAAAAGACAACAGTTAAACACCATGCTGACTGTTAACTAACACCACGTCAAAAAACGACAACCCGGTTAAGATAAAAGACAACAGTTAAACACCATGCTCACTGTTAACTAACACCACGTCAAATAACGACAACCCCGTTAAGATAAAAGACAACAGTTAAACACCATGCTGACCGTTAATCTTGCAAATCTAAAATGCAGAAAAACAGACGTAAAATCACATCGGGTGAAATCTATTGATCTCTTGTAAAAACTGGAAACATGTATCAGGAGGGACGTCTCAGAAGAGGTTCTTTAAGGAGGCCGTCTTGGAGTGCTTTTCTCTCACATCGTACAAGTCCCAGCAATCGAGAAGGAGGTGTCTGATGCTCAATGGCTGGTCACATGGTATACACCATGGCGCTTCTTCATTTTTTAACAAGTACGAATGAGTGTAGGATGTGTGACCCGTGTGTAAACCTACGTTACACTGTCTGTTTCTTACCGTTTCCTGCAACAGACGGGAGAATTATCCCTCTCACCAAGCCTCCATTATCATTGTCACTGCAGGTAAAGGATACCGTGTCTTTGTTCCTTCTCTAAGTTTTAATAACGTTTGACACAATCAGTGATCAGACTGGCTGAGTTGGGTCATACAATAGTCAACGTACTATACTGGCTGAGTTGGGTCATACAATAGTCAACGTACTATACTGGCTAACTTGGGTCATACAATAGTCAACGTACTATACTGGCTGAGTTGGGTCATACAATAGTCAACGTACTATACTGGCTGAGTTGGGTCATACAATAGTCAACGTACTATACTGGCTGAGTTGGGTCATACAATAGTCAACGTACTATACTGGCTGAGTTGGGTCATACAGTAGTCAACGTACTATACTGGCTGAGTTGGGTCATACAATAGTCAACGTACTATACTGGCTGAGTTGGGTCATACAGTAGTCAACGTACTATACTGGCTGAGTTGGGTCATACAATAGTCAACGTACTATACTGGCTCAGTTGGGTCATACAATAGTCAACGTACTATACTGGGTGAGTTGGGTCATACGATAGTCAACGTACTATACTGGCTGAGTTGGGTCATACAATAGTCAACGTACTATACTGGCTGAGTTGGGTCATACAGTAGTCAACGTACTATACTGGCTGAGTTGGGTCATACAGTAGTCAACGTACTATACTGGCTGAGTTGGGTCATACAATAGTCAACTATACTGGCTGAGTTGGGTCATACAATAGTCAACTATACTGGCTGAGTTGGGTCATACAATAGTCAACGTACTATACTGGCTGAGTTGGGTCATACAATAGTCAACGTACTATACTGGCTGAGTTGGGTCATACAGTAGTCAACGTACTATACTGGCTGAGTTGGGTCATACAATAGTCAACTATACTGGCTGAGTTGGGTCATACAATAGTCAACGTACTATACTGGCTGAGTTGGGTCATACAATAGTCAACTATACTGGCTGAGTTGGGTCATACAATAGTCAACGTACTATACTGGCTGAGTTGGGTCATACAGTAGTCAACGTACTATACTGGCTGAGTTGGGTCATACAATAGTCAACGTACTATACTGGCTGAGTTGGGTCATACGATAGTCAACGTACTATACTGGCTGAGTTGGGTCATACAATAGTCAACGTACTATACTGGCTGAGTTGGGTCATACAATAGTCAACGTACTATACTGGCTGAGTTGGGTCATACAATAGTCAACGTACTATACTGGCTGAGTTGGGTCATACAATAGTCAACGTACTATACTGGCTGAGTTGTGTCATACAATAGTCAACGTACTATACTGGCTGAGTTGGTCATACAATAGTCAACGTACTATACTGGCTGAGTTGGTCATACAATAGTCAACGTACTATACTGGCTGAGTTGGGTCATACAATAGTCAACGTACTATACTGGCTGAGTTGTGGTCATACATAGTCAACGTACTATACTGGCTGATTGTGTCATACATAGTCAACGTACTATACTGGCTGAGTTGGTCATACAATAGTCAACGTACTATATGGCTGAGTTGTGTATACAATAGTCAACGTACTATATTGGTTGGTTTTCATGTACAATATCAACTATGGCTGAGTTGGTCATACAAGTAACGTATTAGCTGAGTTGTGTCAACAATAGTCAGTACTAACTGGCTGATTGGTCATACAATAGTCAACTACTACTGGCTGAGTTGGGTCATAAATAGTCACTACTACTGGCTGAGTTGGTATAAATAGTCAACTATCTGCTGAGTTGGTTACAATATCAATACAACTCGTTGTATGCTATAGGTCAACAACGTACTATACTGGCTGAGTTGGTCATATCAACTACGTGAGTTGGGTCATACATAGTGTCATACATGATGTACAATATGATGTCATAAATAGTCACGACTATACTGGTGAGTTGGGTCATACATAGCAACGTACTATATGCTGGCTGAGTTGGGTACAATAGTCAACGATATATGGCTGAGTTGGGTCATACAATATAGCTATTGGTCATACTGTATTGACATACTGTAGTTTATACATAGTGAGTCATCATGGTCATACAATCATACGTATTGGTGAGTAGGTCATACATGCACGTTATACGGCTAGTGTCAACATAGTCAACCTAGGCGAGTTGGGTCATACAATACAACGTACTATGGCTGAGTTGGTCATACAGTAGTACTATACGGCTGAGTTGTTAACAATAGTCACTACTGGCTGAGTTGGTCATACAATAGTCAACGTACTATACTTGGTTGGTTCATACAATACAACTATACTGGCTGAGTTGGGTCATACAAAGTCAACGTAACTACTGGTTGGGTCATACAATAGTCAACTATACGCTGAGTTGGGTCATACAATAGTCAACTATACTGGCTGAGTTGGGTCATACAATAGTCAACGTACTATACTGGCTGAGTTGGTCATACAATAGTCAACGTACTATGGCTGAGTGGTCTACAATAGTCAACTTATGGCTGAGTTGGTCATACAATAGTCAACGTCATACTGGCTAGTTGGGTCATACATAGTCACGTACTATATGGCTGAGTTGGGTCATACAATAGTCAACGTACTATATCTGAGTTGCTATACGTAGTCAGTACATAGCTGATGGTCAACAATAGTCAACTCTATCTGGCGAGTTGGTCATACAATAGTCAACGTACTATACTGGCTGAGTTGGGTCATACAATAGTCAACGTACTACTGGCTGAGTTGGGTCATACAATAGTCAACGTACTATACTGGCTGAGTTGGTCATACAATAGTCAACGTACTATACTGGCTGAGTTGGTCATACAATAGTCAACGTACTATACTGGCTGAGTTGGGTCATACAATAGTCAACTCTATACTGGCTGAGTTGGTCATACAATATAGCTTTGGCATGATACAATACTACTATATGGCTGAGTTGGTCATACAATAGTCAACGTACTATACTGGCTGAGTTGGGTCATACAATAGTCAACGTACTATACTGGCTGAGTTGGGTCATACAATAGTCAACGTACTATACTGGCTGAGTTGGGTCATACAATAGTCAACGTACTATACTGGCTGAGTTGGGTCATACAATAGTCAACGTACTATACTGGCTGAGTTGGGTCATACAATAGTCAACGTACTATACTGGCTGAGTTGGGTCATACAATAGTCAACGTACTATACTGGCTGAGTTGGGTCATACAATAGTCAACGTACTATACTGGCTGAGTTGGGTCATACAATAGTCAACGTACTATACTGGCTGAGTTGTGTCATACAATAGTCAACGTACTATACTGGCTGAGTTGGGTCATACAATAGTCAACGTACTATACTGGCTGAGTTGGTCATACAATAGTCAACGTACTATACTGGCTGAGTTGGGTCATACAATAGTCAACGTACTATACTGGCTGAGTTGTGTCATACAATAGTCAACGTACTATACTGGCTGAGTTGGGTCATACAATAGTCAACGTACTACACTGGCTGAGTTGTGTCATACAATAGTCAACGTACTATACTGGCTGAGTTGGGTCATACAATAGTCAACGTACTATACTGGCTGAGTTGGGTCATACAATAGTCAACGTACTATACTGGCTGAGTTGGGTCATACAATAGTCAACGTACTATACTGGCTGAGTTGGGTCATACAATAGTCAACGTACTATACTGACTGAGTTGGGTCATACAATAGTCAACGTACTATACTGGCTGAGTTGGGTCATACAATAGTCAACGTACTATACTGGCTGAGTTGGGTCATACAATAGTCAACGTACTATACTGGCTGAGTTGGGTCATACAATAGTCAACGTACTATACTGGCTGAGTTGGGTCATACAATAGTCAAGTACTATACTGGCTGAGTTGGTCATACAATAGTCAACGTACTATACTGGCTGAGTTGGGTCATACATAGTCAACGACTATACTGGCTGAGTTGTGTCATACAATAGTCAACGTACTATACTGCTGAGTTGGGTCATACAATAGTCAACGTACTATACTGGCTGAGTTTTGTCATACAATAGTCAACGTACTATACTGGCTGAGTTGGGTCATACAATAGTCAACGTACTATACTGGCTGAGTTGGGTCATACAATAGTCAACGTACTATACTGGCTGAGTTGGGTCATACAATAGTCAACGTACTATACTGGCTGAGTTGTGGTCATACAATAGTCAACGTACTATACTGGCTGAGTTGGTCATACAATAGTCAACGTACTATACTGGCTGAGTTGGGTCATACAATAGTCAACGTACTATACTGGCTAGTTGGGTCATACAATAGTCAACGTACTATACTGGCTGAGTTGGGTCATACAATAGTCAACGTACTATACGGGCTGAGTTGGGTACATACAATAGTCAACGTACTATACTGGCTGAGTTGTGTCATACAATAGTCAACGTACTATACTGGCTGAGTTGGGTCATACAATAGTCAACGTACTATACTGGCTGAGTTGGTCATACAATAGTCAACGTACTATACTGGCTGAGTTGGGTTCATACAATAGTCAACGTACTATACTGGCTGAGTTGGGTCATACAATAGTCAACGTACTATACTGGCTGAGTTGGGTCATACAATAGTCAACGTACTATACTGGCTGAGTTGGGTCATACAATAGTCAACGTACTATACTGGCTGAGTTGGGTCATACAATAGTCAACGTACTATACTGGCTGAGTTGTGTCATACAATAGTCAACGTACTATATGGCTGAGTTGGGTCATACAATAGTCAACGTACTATACTGGCTGAGTTGTGTCATACAATAGTCAACGTACTATACTGGCTGAGTTGGGTCATACAATAGTCAACGTACTAACTGGCTGAGTTGGTCATACAATAGTCAACGTACTATACTGGCTGAGTTGGGTCATACAATAGTCAACGTACTATACAGGCTGAGTTGGTCATACAATAGTCAACGTACTATACTGGCTGAGTTGTGTCATACAATAGTCAACGTACTATACTGGCTGAGTTGGGTCATACAATAGTCAACGTACTATACTGGCTGAGTTGGTCATACAATAGTCAACGTACTATACTGGCTGAGTTGGGTCATACAATAGTCAACGTACTATACTGGCTGAGTTGGGTCATACAAGTAGTCAACGTACTATACTGCTGAGTTGGGTCATACAATAGTCAACGTACTATACTGGCTGAGTTGGGTCATACAGTAGTCAACGTACTATACTGGCTGAGTTGGGTCATACAGTAGTCAACGTACTATACTGGCTGAGTTGGGTCATAAAAGTAGTCAACGTACTATACTGGCTGAGTTGGGTCATACAATAGTCAACTTATACTGGCTGAGTTGGGTCATACAATAGTCAACGTACTATACTGGCTGAGTTGGGTCATACAATAGTCAACTATAACTGGCTGAGTTGGGTCATACAATAGTCAACGTACTATACTGGCTGAGTTGGGTCATACAGTATTCAACGTACTATACTGGCTGAGTTGGGTCATACAATAGTCAACGTACTAATACTGGCTGAGTTGGTCATACAATAGTCAACGTACTATACTGGCTGAGTTGGGTCATACATAGTCAACGTACTATACTGGCTGAGTTGGGTCATACATAGTCAACGTACTATACTGGCTGAGTTGGGTCATACATAGTCAACGTACTATACTGGCTGAGTTGGGTCATACAATAGTCAACGTACTATACTGGCTGAGTTGGGTCATACAATAGTCAACGTACTATACTGGCTGAGTTGGGTCATACAATAGTCAACGTACTATACTGACTGAGTTGGGTCATACAATAGTCAACGTACTATACTGGCTGAGTTGGGTCATACATAGTCAACGTACTATACTGGCTGAGTTGGGTCATACAATAGTCAACGTACTATACTGGCTGAGTTGGGTCATACAATAGTCAACGTACTATACTGGCTGAGTTGGGTCATACAATAGTCAACGTACTATACTGGCTGAGTTGGGTCATACAATAGTCAACGTACTATACTGGCTGAGTTGGTCATACAATAGTCAACGTACTATACTGGCTGAGTTGTGGTCATACAATAGTCAACGTACTATACTGGCTGAGTTGGTCATACAATAGTCAACGTACTATACTGGCTGAGTTGGGTCATACAGTAGTCAACGTACTATACTGGCTGAGTTGGTCATACAATAGTCAACGTACTATACTGGCTGAGTTGGGTCATACAATAGTCAACGTACTATACTGGCTGAGTTTGTCATACAATAGTCAACGTACTATACTGGCTGAGTTGGGTCATACAATAGTCAACGTACTATACTGGCTGAGTTGGGTCATACAATAGTCAACGTACTATACTGGCTGAGTTGGGTCATACAATAGTCAACGTACTATACTGGCTGAGTTGGTCATACAATAGTCAACGTACTATACTGGCTGAGTTGGGTCATACAATAGTCAACGTACTAACACTGGCTGAGTTGGGTCATACAATAGTCAACGTACTATACTGGCTGAGTTGGGTCATACAATAGTCAACGTACTATACTGGCTGAGTTGGGTCATACAATAGTCAACGTACTATACTGGCTGAGTTGTGTCATACAATAGTCAACGTACTATACTGGCTGAGTTGTGTCATACAGTAGTCAACGTACTATACTGGCTGAGTTGGGTCATACATAGTCAACGTACTATACTGGCTGAGTTGGGTCATACAATAGTCAACGTACTATACTGGCTGAGTTGGGTCATACAATAGTCAACGTACTATACTGGCTGAGTTGGGTCATACAATAATCAACGTACTATACTGGCTGAGTTGGGTCATACAATAGTCAACGTACTATACTGGCTGAGTTGGGTCATACAATAGTCAACGTACTATACTGGCTGAGTTGGGTCATACAATAGTCAACGTACTATACTGGCTGAGTTGGGTCATACAATAGTCAACGTACTATACTGGCTGAGTTGGGTCATACAATAGTCAACGTACTATACTGGCTGAGTTGTGTCATACAATAGTCAACGTACTATACTGGCTGAGTTGGGTCATACAGTAGTCAACGTACTATACTGGCTGAGTTGTGTCATACAATAGTCAACGTACTATACTGGCTGAGTTGGGTCATACAATAGTCAACGTACTATACTGGCTGAGTTTTGTCATACAATAGTCAACGTACTATACTGGCTGAGTTGGGTCATACAATAGTCAACGTACTATACTGGCTGAGTTGGGTCATACAATAGTCAACGTACTATACTGGCTGAGTTGGGTCATACAATAGTCAACGTACTATACTGGCTGAGTTGTGTCATACAATAGTCAACGTACTATACTGGCTGAGTTGGGTCATACAATAGTCAACGTACTACACTGGCTGAGTTGGGTCATACAATAGTCAACGTACTATACTGGCTGTTGGGTCATACAATAGTCAACGTACTATACTGGCTGAGTTGGGTCATACAATAGTCAACGTACTATAGTGGCTGAGTTGGGTAATACAATAGTCAACGTACTATACTGGCTGAGTTGTGTCATACAATAGTCAACGTACTATACTGGCTGAGTTGGGTCATACAGTAGTCAACGTACTATACTGGCTGAGTTGTGTCATACAATAGTCAACGTACTATACTGGCTGAGTTGTGTCATACAATAGTCAACGTACTATACTGGCTGAGTTGTGTCATACAATAGTCAACGTACTATACTGGCTGAGTTGGGTCATACAATAGTCAACGTACTATACTGGCTGAGTTGGGTCATACAATAGTCAACGTACTATACTGGCTGAGTTGGGTCATACAATAGTCAACGTACTATACTGGCTGAGTTGTGTCATACAATAGTCAACGTACTATACTGGCTGAGTTGGGTCATACAATAGTCAACGTACTACACTGGCTGAGTTGTGTCATACAATAGTCAACGTACAAAAAAAAAAAAAAAAAAAAAGGGGGGGGGGGGGGGGCTGAGTTGTGTCATACAATAGTCAACGTACTATACTGGCTGAGTTGGTCATACAATAGTCAACGTACTATACTGGCTGAGTTGTGTCATACAATAGTCAACGTACTATACTGGCTGAGTTGGGTCATACAATAGTCAACGTACTATACTGGCTGAGTTGGTCATACAATAGTCAACGTACTATACTGGCTGAGTTGGGTCATACAGTAGTCAACGTACTATACTGGCTGAGTTGGGTCATACATAGTCAACGTACTATACTGCTGAGTTGGGTCATACAATAGTCAACGTACTATACTGGCTGAGTTGGGTCATACAGTAGTCAACGTACTATACTGGCTGAGTTGGGTCATACAGTAGTCAACGTACTATACTGGCTGAGTTGGTCATACATAGTCAACGTACTATACTGGCTGAGTTGGGTCATACAATAGTCAACTACTATACTGGCTGAGTTGGGTCATACAATAGTCAACGTACTATACTGGCTGAGTTGGGTCATACAATAGTCAACGTACTATACTGGCTGAGTTGGGTCATACAATAGTCAACGTACTATACTGGCTGAGTTGGGTCATACATAGTCAACGTACTATACTGGCTGAGTTGGGTCATACAATAGTCAACGTACTATACTGGCTGAGTTGGGTCATACAATAGTCAACGTACTATACTGGCTGAGTTGGGTCATACGATAGTCAACGTACTATACTGGCTGAGTTGGGTCATACATAGTCAACGTACTATACTGGCTGAGTTGGGTCATACGATAGTCAACGTACTATACTGGCTGAGTTGGGTCATACAATAGTCAACGTACTATACTGGCTGAGTTGGGTCATACAATAGTCAACGTACTATACTGGCTGAGTTGGGTCATACAATAGTCAACGTACTATACTGACTGAGTTGGGTCATACAATAGTCAACGTACTATACTGGCTGAGTTGGGTCATACAATAGTCAACGTACTATACTGGCTGAGTTGGTCATACAATAGTCAACGTACTATACTGGCTGAGTTGGGTCATACAATAGTCAACGTACTATACTGGCTGAGTTGGGTCATACAATAGTCAACGTACTATACTGGCTGAGTTGGTCATACAATAGTCAACGTACTATACTGGCTGAGTTGGGTCATACAATAGTCAACGTACTATACTGGCTGAGTTGGTCATACAATAGTCAAGTACTATACTGGCTGAGTTGGGTCATACAATAGTCAACGTACTATACTGGCTGAGTTGGGTCATACATAGTCAACGTACTATACTGGCTGAGTTGGTCATACAATAGTCAACGTACTATACTGGCTGAGTTGGTCATACAATAGTCAACGTACTATACTGGCTGAGTTGGGTCATACAATAGTCAACGTACTATACTGGCTGAGTTGGTCATACAATTGTCAACGTACTATACTGGCTGAGTTGTGTCATACAATAGTCAACGTACTATACTGGCTGAGTTGGGTCATACAATAGTCAACGTACTATACTGGCTGAGTTGGGTCATACAATAGTCAACGTACTATACTGGCTGAGTTGGGTCATACAATAGTCAACGTACTATACTGGCTGAGTTGTGTCATACAATAGTCAACGTACTATACTGGCTGAGTTGGGTCATACAGTAGTCAACGTACTATACTGGCTGAGTTGTGTCATACAATAGTCAACGTACTATACTGGCTGAGTTGGGTCATACAATAGAAAACGTACTATACTGGCTGAGTTTTGTCATACAATAGTCAACGTACTATACTGGCTGAGTTGGGTCATACAATAGTCAACGTACTATACTGGCTGAGTTGGGTCATACAATAGTCAACGTACTATACTGGCTGAGTTGGGTCATACAATAGTCAACGTACTATACTGGCTGAGTTGTGTCATACAATAGTCAACGTACTATACTGGCTGAGTTGGGTCATACAATAGTCAACGTACTACACTGGCTGAGTTGGGTCATACAATAGTCAACGTACTATACTGGCTGTTGGGTCATACAATAGTCAACGTACTATACTGGCTGAGTTGGTCATACAATAGTCAACGTACTATAGTGGCTGAGTTGGGTAATACAATAGTCAACGTACTATACTGGCTGAGTTGTGTCATACAATAGTCAACGTACTATACTGGCTGAGTTGGGTCATACATAGTCAACGTACTATACTGGCTGAGTTGGTCATACAATAGTCAACGTACTATACTGGCTGAGTTGTGGTCATACAAAGTCAACGTACTATACTGGCTGAGTTGTGTCATACAATAGTCAACGTACTATACTGGCTGAGTTGGGTCATACAATAGTCAACGTACTATACTGGCTGAGTTGGTCATACAATAGTCAACGTACTATACTGGCTGAGTTGGGTCATACAATAGTCAACGTACTATACTGGCTGAGTTGTGTCATACAATAGTCAACGTACTATACTGGCTGAGTTGGGTCATACAATAGTCAACGTACTACACTGGCTGAGTTGTGTCATACAATAGTCAACGTACTATACTGGCTGAGTTGGGTCATACAATAGTCAACGTACTCTACTGGCTGAGTTGGATCATACAATAGTCAACGTACTATACTGACTGAGTTGTGTCATACAATAGTCAACGTACTATACAGGCTGAGTTGTGTCATACAATAGTCAACGTACTATACTGGCTGAGTTGTGTCATACAATAGTCAACGTACTATACTGGCTGAGTTGGGTCATACAATAGTCAACGTACTATACTGGCTGAGTTGGGTCATACAATAGTCAACGTACTATACTGGCTGAGTTGGGTCATACAATAGTCAACGTACTATACTGGCTGAGTTGGGTCATACAATAGTCAACGTACTATACTGGCTGAGTTGTGTCATACAATAGTCAACGTACTATACTGGCTGAGTTGGGTCATACAATAGTCAACGTACTACACTGGCTGAGTTGGGTCATACAATAGTCAACGTACTATACTGGCTGAGTTGGTCATACAATAGTCAACGTACTATACTGGCTGAGTTGGGTCATACAATAGTCAACGTACTATACTGGCTTAGTTGTGTCATACAATAGTCAACGTACTATACTGTCTGAGTTGTGTCATACAGTAGTCAACGTACTATACTGGCTGAGTTGGGTCATACAGTAGTCAACGTACTATACTGGCTGAGTTGGGTCATACAATAGTCAACGTACTATACTGGCTGAGTTGGGTCATACAGTAGTCAACGTACTATACTGGCTGAGTTGGGTCATACAATAATCAACGTACTATACTGGCTGAGTTGGGTCATACAATTGTCAACGTACTATACTGGCTGAGTTGTGTCATACAATAGTCAACGTACTATACTGGCTGAGTTGGTCATACAATAGTCAACATACTATACTGCTGAGTTGTGTCATACAATAGTCAACGTACTATACTGGCTGAGTTGGGTCATACAATAGTCAACGTACTATACTGGCTGAGTTGGGTCATACAGTAGTCAACGTACTATACTGGCTGTGTTAGGTCATACAGTAGTCAACGTACTATACTGGCTGAGTTGTGTCATACAATAGTCAACGTACTATACTGGCTGAGTTTGGTCATACAATAGTCAACGTACTATACTGGCTGAGTTGGGTCATACAATAGTCAACGTACTATACTGGCTGAGTTGGGTCATACAATAGTCAACGTACTATACTGGCTGAGTTGGGTCATACAATAGTCAACGTACTATACTGGCTGAGTTGTGTCATACAATAGTCAACGTACTATACTGGCTGAGTTGTGTCATACAATAGTCAATGTACTATACTGGCTGAGTTGTGTCATACAATAGTCAACGTACTATACTGGCTGAGTTGGGTCATACAGTAGTCAACGTACTATACTGGCTGAGTTGTGTCATACAATAGTCAACGTACTATACTGGCTGAGTTGGGTCATACAATAGTCAACGTACTATACTGGCTGAGTTTTGTCATACAATAGTCAACGTACTATACTGGCTGAGTTGGGTCATACAATAGTCAACGTACTATACTGGCTGAGTTGGGTCATACAATAGTCAACGTACTATACTGGCTGAGTTGGGTCATACAATAGTCAACGTACTATACTGGCTGAGTTGTGTCATACAATAGTCAACGTACTATACTGGCTGAGTTGGGTCATACAATAGTCAACGTACTACACTGGCTGAGTTGGGTCATACAATAGTCAACGTACTATACTGGCTGAGTTTGGTCATACAATAGTCAACGTACTATACTGGCTGAGTTGGGTCATACAATAGTCAACGTACTATACTGGCTTAGTTGTGTCATACAATAGTCAACGTACTATACTGTCTGAGTTGTGTCATACAGTAGTCAACGTACTATACTGGCTGAGTTGGGTCATACAGTAGTCAACGTACTATACTGGCTGAGTTGGGTCATACATAGTCAACGTACTATACTGGCTGAGTTGGGTCATACAGTAGTCAACGTACTATACTGGCTGAGTTGGGTCATACAATAATCAACGTACTATACTGGCTGAGTTGGGTCATACAATTGTCAACGTACTATACTGGCTGAGTTGTGTCATACAATAGTCAACGTACTATACTGGCTGAGTTGGTCATACAATAGTCAACGTACTATACGGGCTGAGTTGTGTCATACAATAGTCAACGTACTATACTGGCTGAGTTGGGTCATACAATAGTCAACGTACTATACTGGCTGAGTTGGGTCATACAGTAGTCAACGTACTATACTGGCTGTGTTAGGTCATACAGTAGTCAACGTACTATACTGGCTGAGTTGTGTCATACAATAGTCAACGTACTATACTGGCTGAGTTGTGTCATACTGTAGTCAAGTAATATCAAAGGGTTTATGTACTTTATTTTTGAACTGCATTGTGACCTTGAAAAAAAACATCACATGAAATAAATAATAGTTAAGCAGTAGCAGTTAATAAAAACTATGCAAACAATACTCTAATGAATAATGTTAATGCTAATAATAATAATGATAATGTTAATCGTCATAGTTACAATAACAACAACAATAATAATAAAAATAATAATAATAAATAATAATGATAATAATAATAATAATAATGATAATAATAGTATGATAATAATAATAATGATATTGATAACAACAACAATAATAATAATAACAATAATAATAATGAAATGAAGAGGAGGAGAAGGACGATGCTATGAATGATGATGATGATGATGACGACGACGACGACGACGACGATGATGATGATGGTGATGATGATGATGATGATGATGATGACGATGGCGATGACAATTGCATTGTACATCTATAGTGCACATAACAGTGCTCTAGACGCTTACAATCTTCCTCCTCCTCCTCTCTCCTCCTCCTCCTCCTACTACTCTACTACTACTACTACTACTACTACTACTACTTACTATACTTCTGTGCTTGCTGTGCTGCTACTATCACCATCACTGCTACTACTACTACTACTAATTGTACTAGTTGTAATAAAAAAAAATACGGTAGAAATGATATGATAATAATAAATAGATAGATATAAATATAATAATAATAATAATAAATGATAATAATAATGATACTACTAATAATAATGATAATAATAATAATAATAATACGATTAGTTGCAGAGTATAAAGGTAGGCTTGGGCGCTCCTTTTTTGAGGAGTGTTCTGAGCTGACGGTTTTTGTGCTTTGCATCTGCTTCTTTGCTAGCTGAATGGGTAGCGCAAACTGTGTTAGATTTGAGAAGTTCAACAATAAGAGTTATGTCCTTTGGTTGACTAATAAATCAGTGAACAATTTGTGACCAGAAACACCACGTTTAACAGTTGTCTGGGTGCTTACAGTCGTACCATACAAAAATATGTGAATGTACATGTAACACACAATCACTACTTTTACCCATTAACAATAGGCACGCACTATCAATGACATCACAAGTCAAGTGTGTGTGTGGTGTGTGTGTGTGTGTGTGTGTGTGTGTGTGTGTGTGTGTGTGTGTGTGTGTGTGTGTGTTGTGTGTGGTGTGTGTGTGTTGTGTGTGTGTGTGTATGTGTGTGTTGTGTGTGTTGTGTGTGTGTGTGTGTGTGTGTGTGTGTGTGTGTGTGTGTGTGTGTGTTGTGTGTGTGTGTATGTGTGTGTGTGTGTGTGTATGTGGTGTGTGTGTGTGTGTTGTGTGTGTATGTGTGTGTGTTGTGTGTGTGTGTGTGTTTATGTGTGTGTGTGTGTGTTGTGTGTGTTGTGTTTGTGTTTTGTGTTGTGTGTGTGTGTGTGTGGTGTGTGTGTGTGTGTGTTGTGTGCGACGGACAAAGGAAGACAGCTTAGGTCAGGAATAACACTCCTTCCTGTCTCTCCCCCCCCCCGCCCCCTCCCAGTTTGCGTGTGGTTTATTTTTACTATCATCATCATCCATCACCACCATATATCATCATAATCATCATCATCATCATCATCATTAGATCATCATCATCAATTAGATCATACATCATCATCATCATCATCGTCATCATCATCATGTGTCTCATCATCATCATCATCATCATCCATCATCATCATCAAACATCATCATCGTTATTAATAGCATCATCATCATCATCCCATCGTCCGTCGTCGTCGTTGTCGTCGTCATCATCATCATCCGTCTCATCATCATCGTCATCATCATCGTCGACGTCGTCGTCGTCGTCATCATCATCAACATCATCATCGTCGTCGTCATCATCATCATCATCATCAATCGTCATCATCATCATCAATCATCAGTCATCATCATCATCATCACACAGCATCAGTCAGTCACAGCATCAGCCATCACTCATGTCTTCATCATCATCATCATCATCATCTCATCGTCATCATCATTGTTATCGTGATTATTGTTATTAATATCATCATCATCAAACATCGTTATCGTCGTCTCGTCTCATCATCATCATCATCATCATCATCATCATCATCATCATCATCAACACCACACCACACCACACCACATGGCGCGCACACTGATCAGTTGACTACCAACACTAGCCAAAACAAGTGTGACTGCCCGAGTTCAAACAAACAAGAACCAGAAAAAAACACGAAAGAAGAGTAAGAACGCGTATTTAATACAAGACAAGACAAGACAGCCACAAATATCAGCATTTCTTACACTGGACAGAGCAGCAGGGAAGTTTCAGTCTTTTTCTCCTGATTTTTGTATCTGGTGTTTGTTTGTTTCTGATCTACGCTTGACAAAGGCCATTTGGCTGAATATTTGTGCCTGTCTTGTCTTGTATTAAATACGAGTTCTTATTCTTCTTTCGTGTTTTTTCTGTTACCAACGATAGACACAAGATTATAACAGACCAGCTTACAGAACTGTACACATATACACACTGGGCAGGTCACTACCAACATGATGGTCAAGGTCACTACCAACATGATGGTCAAGGTCACTACCAACATGATGGTCAAGGTCACTACCAACATGATGGTCAATTACACTACCAACATGATGGTCAATTACACTACCAACATGATGGTCAATTACTAACAGCAGCAACTGAAATCTGATCTGAACAAACACACTCACATACACACACACACACACAGACACACACACACACACACACACACACACACACACACACACAGACACACACACACACACACACAACACACACATCACACACACACATACACACACACACGCAGACACACACACACACAACACACACACACACACACAACACACACACACATCCATCCACACACACACACACACACATCCATCCACACACACCCATCCACACACACCCATCCACACACACACACACACACACACACACACACACACACACACACACACACAACACACACCACACACTCACACACACAATACACACACAAACACACGCACATACACACATCACACACACACACACACACACACACACACAACACACACAACACACACACACACACCATCCATCCACACACACACACACACACACACACACACAACACACACACACACATCCGTACACACATACACACACACACACACACACACACACACACACACTCACACACACACACACACACAAAATACAATATCCCTCCTTCAAGTCCCCTAAACCCACCACCTATAAAACACCTACAGAAATGTCATGACATTTGTCAGTGTGGCTCACATAGTGGCGCATGTTACGAATGTTTTCACAAGGATTTCAATTTGCACTGGCAAAAATCATCATTGCACAGACTGTACCCCTCCCTGCCACAACTTGCTGTGTGCTGACACACTGTGTCACCCATCGTTGTCTTAGTAAACAATACACGCACATACACAGTCTTCTGTTGCACAGGTAGTCAAGACACAAAGTACAACCACACAACACACACATGCACGCTCACTAATTGTGACCTACCACCACCAAATCAGTCTTAACTCGCAGACAGTCGAACAACACTAGGAGCTGAAAAGGTGACTCAGGGTCTATCTGGGGTGTTTTGACTTTTTCTCAAAATTGATTTCTGTAGACTATAATCTATCCCCCACAAAAAAAATTTCCGTGAAAAAATATTATTAATCAATATAAAATGGTATTTTAATGAACTGATCGCAGCAGAAAGAACGTAATTTCATATTAAAGGTACCTATTTTTGTCTCTTATTATGAACCGTAACCTGTACAGAACCCCCACATGGTAGAAAGAAACTCTAGGGAGAGCTAGACAACAGAAGGTCTTCAGAGAAGTAACCCCCTTTAGACAAGTGTTTCGGCCCTGAATTCCTTACACTCTCGGGGGCCGGGCCACATCCAGGTCATGACTCCTGGATGCCCTTCTGCTGTTGTCTATTTTTTTTTTTTTTTTTTCCCACGCCGGGGAGCGAACCTGGGCGATTCTGCGCTTCAGAACTGCGGTACGCGGTTTTACCAATGTGCTAACGGGGCACACATCATCTGTAGGGAATTTAATCCTTATGAAGTTCACTTTTGGTTCCTCCTTGCCCAGATCCAGCTTGAGCTCCTTTCTGCTGCCTCTGCCATCGCTTTAAGGGCTCTAGTCCTCTTCTTCCCAGAAATGGCGAGTTGTTTCATGAGATCATAAGCGGAGGTGCCCACAAACCCTCTTGCCCCGACCTCTATGGCGAAGATTTTGACCCGCAGACCTGCTTTCTTCAGGGTGCTGGCAAGACCGGCGTATTTTTCGGTCTTGTAGATATGTGCTTCTTCCATTCTGCTTTCGTATGGCACAGTGAGTTCTATCAGAATCACTTGTTTCGAGGAGTCAGAGTGGAGAGCGATGTCTGGTCTCATGCCTGTCTTGCTGATGACATCTGGGTAATTTCTCCACTCTGGGAGGTCTGCTGTACACACTGACAGAAGGCTCTTTGGTGCACCTTTCAGATAATGACAGCTAAAATTAGAAACAAACTGGGTCAAAGCCACCAATTAAAGAAATTTAAGGAAAATGTGTACGAGAGTACATAAAAACTTTAGAGACCGTTTTCTCAAAATGGCCGTCATACAACTCAATGACTTTAAACATACATAATTTCTACATTATATTTTGAGTACAAGCTTTATTCAAGTACCAAAATAATCAGCAGAATGTACACTTTCCAGTGATATGTATATCTCAAAATGGCCAAAGTGCTAGTTCAGACTGATTTGGTGCTGGCAGGTCACAATTGTCTTTGATATAATCTACTGAACTAACACTCAAAGCTAAAGATACTGATACAGGGAGAGAAGACATACAGACATACTGCTGATTTTCTGGAAGCAACGATTGTCATTCATTTATATCATGTATGTATTTATACAATCAGTGTTTTTTGGAATGAAAAAAACATTCAAGCTGAATGATGGATACCACATAAATCAACTTGCCATCAAAGACAAAAAACCCACAGAGATCTTGACATCCAACACAGAGGTCAGTGTCTAACAGGGAAACTCTCATAGTCTGCCTTATCAGTGGTCATCACAGAGATCTTGACATCCAACACAGAGGTCAGTGTCTAACACGGAGACTCTCATAGTCTGCCTTATCAGTGGTCATCACAGAGATCTTGACATCCAACACAGACGTCAGTGTCTAACACAGAGACTCTCATAGTCTGCCTTATCAGTGGTCATCAAGAGATTTTGACATCCAACACAGAGGTCAGTGTCTAACACAGAGACTCTCATAGTCTGCCTTATCAGTGGTCATCAAGAGATCTTGACATCCAACACAGAGGTCAGTGTCTAATACGGAAACTCTAACAGTCTGCCTTATCAGTGGTCATCAAGAGATCTTGACATCCAACACAGAGGTCAGTGTCTAACACAGAGACTCTCATAGTCTGCCTTATCAGTGGTCATCAAGAGATTTTGACATCCAACACAGACGTCAGTGTCTAACACAGAGACTCTCACAGTCTGCCTTATCAGTGGTCATCACAGAGATCTTGACATCCAACACAGAGGTCAGTGTCTAATACGGAAACTCTAACAGTCTGCCTTATCAGTGGTCATCAAGAGATCTTGACATCCAACACAGAGGTCAGTGTCTAACAGGGAAACTCTCATAGTCTGCCTTACCAGTGGTCATCAAGAGATCTTTACATCCAACACAGACGTCAGTGTCTAATACGGAAACTCTCACAGTCTGCCTTACCAGTGGTCATCACAGAGATCTTGACATCCAACACAGACGTCAGTGTCTAATACGGAAACTCTCATAGTCTGCCTTATCAGTGGTCATCACACCGACCAGCAGTCAGACCACTACTTCATCATTAATCATAGAGTTTCCAGGGCCAACACTGAAATGCAGCCAACACACACAAAACAAAGGTCATTCCTCATTCATTACAATGCATGAATGTTACTGTTACTGTGGTTTAAAGCCCAGCCGACTGCGTAGAGCCATATCAGGGCTGTAACCCATTTCAAAACAAAGTACTTCAACAAAGAATAAAAAAAAATTTTTTTTAAAAGATTCAATACACCAATCAATGCACTTGTGCACATATATCTAAGGAAATGCCCCTGGCGCTGACCACTCCATCCAATTTATCACACGGGGGATTTAAAACACATACATGAATACAAATTTAAACACACCTAAGGACACTAAACCATGTTTAATTGATCCACAGTTTCCACAGCTGGTACTGGAATGTAAGCAACAGAAAAATGACCATTCATCAGGAATTTGCCCACCTGCTGATTCTTCCATTTACCCCGATAAATGTCACACTGCCCTCTACCAGTCGTACTTTTGTAGTACAGTGACACTTGTCGTAATTTTGACAATGATTGTTGTTACAGATTCAATCACTGTTATCAGGCTTGTGTGCAGCACAGTAACGCTTAACAGTCTATATTTTGACAATGATTGTTGTTACAGATTCAATCACTGTTATCAGGCTTGTGTGCAGCACAGTAACGCTTAACAGTCTATATTTTGACAATGATTGTTGTTACAGATTCAATCACTGTTATCAGGCTTGTGTGCAACACAGTAACGCTTAACAGTCTATATTTTGACAATGATTGTTGTTACAGGTTCAATCACTGTTATCAGGCTTGTGTGCAGCACAGTAACGCTTAACAGTCTATATTTTGACAATGATTGTTGTTACAGGTTCAATCACTGTTATCAGGCTTGTGTGCAGCACAGTAACGCTTAACAGTCTATATTTTGACAATGATTGTTGTTACAGATTCAATCACTGTTATCAGGCTTGTGTGCAGCACAGTAACGCTTAACAGTCTATATTTTGACAATGATTGTTGTTACAGATTCAATCACTGTTATCAGGCTTGTGTGC
>JAPXFY010000012.1:3834261-3849261 GCA_030674185.1 Monoplex corrugatus
CGTCATCATCAGTGTCGTCGTCGTCGTCCTCCTCCTCCTCCTCCTCCTCATCATCATCATCATCATCATCATCATCATCAACGACAATAACAAGAAAGGAGCACTAGAGCTGACAATTATTTCAAAGATGGATTCCTGACAATCAGGTGAGTCCATACGCTCTCCATCCACAATGTCATCCGTCAGACTCCTTCAGCCCGCGCTAAAAATCGTTTTGAAGTGGAGGGAGGTGGGGGAGGTGGAGCTTACAGCTGCTGTATGAAGCAGTATGAAGCTGTATAAAGCTGTATGAAGCTGTATGAAGCTGTATGAAGCTGTATAAGATGTAGAAGCTGTAAGAAGCGTATAAAGCGTATAAAAGCTGTATGAAGCTGTAAGAAGCTGTATAAAGCTGTATGAAGCTGTATATAAGCTGTAAGAAGCAGTATACTTAAAGCTGTATGAAGCTGTATGAAAGCTGTAAGAAGCTGTATAAAGCGTATAAAGCTGTATGAAGCTGTAGAAGCTGTATAAAGCTGTATAAAGCGTATGAAGCTGTATAAGCTAGAAGCTGTATGAAGCTGTATGAAGCTGTATGAAAGCTGTATGAAGCAGTATGAAGCTATGAAGCGTAAAGCAGTATGAAGCTGTATGAAGCTGTATAAAGCTGTATAAAGCTGTATATGATAGCTGTATAGAAGCAGTATGAAGCTGTATGAAGCTGTATAAAGCTGTATGAAGCTGTATGAAGCTGTATAAAGCGTATGAAGCTGTATAAAGCTGTATGAAGCTGTATGAAGCTGTACAGAAGCTGTATGAAGCTGTATAAAGCAGTATAAAGCTGTATGAAGCTGTATAAAGCAGTATGAAGCGTATAAAGCTGTATGAAGCTGTATGAAGCTGTATAAGAAGCTGTATGAAGCTGTATAAAGCTGTATAAAGCTGTATGAAGCTGTATGAAGCAGTATAGAAGCTGTATGAAGCTGTATAAAGCTGTATAAAGCAGTATAAAGCTGTATAAAGCTGTATGAAGCAGTATGAAGCAGTATGAAGCTGTATGAAGCTGTATGAAGCAGTATAAAGCTGTAAAAGCTTATGAAGCTGTATGAAGCAGATAGAAGCTGTATAATGTATGAAGCTGTATGAAGCAGTATGAAGCTGTATGAAGCTATGAAGCTGTATGAAGCGTTATAAGCTGTATAAAAGCTGTATGAAGCAGTATGAAGCTGTATAAAGCTGTATAAAGCTGTATGAAGCTGTATAAAGCTGTATGAAGCTGTATAAGCTGTATAAGCTGTATAAAGCTGTATGAAGCTGTATAAAGCTGTATGAAGCTGTATAAAGCTGTATGAAGCTGTATGAAGCTGTATGAAGCTGTATAAAGCGTATAAGCTGTATGAAGCTGTATGAAGCTGTATGAAGCTGTATAAAGCGTATAAGCGTATAAAGCTGTATGAAGCTGTATAGAAGCTGTATGAAAGCTGTATGAAGCTGTATAAAGCTGTATGAAGCTGTAAATGTATAAGCTGTATAAAGCTTATGAAGCGTATAAAGCTGTATGAAGCTGTATGAAGCTGTATAAAGCTGTATAAAGCTGTATAAGCAGTATAACTGTATAAGCTGTATGAAGCTGTATAAAGCTGTATGAAGCTGTTATAAGCTGTATGAAGCTGTATAAGCTGTATGAAGCTGTATGAAGCTGTATGAAGCTGTATGAAGCTGTATAAAGCTGTATGAAGCTGTATAAAGCTGTATGAAGCTGTATATGAAAGCTGTATGAAGCTGTATAGAAACGTAAAGCTGTATGAAGCTGTATAAAGCTGTATGAAGCTGTATAAAGCTGTATGAAGCTGTATAAAGCTGTACTGTAAGCTGTATGAAGCTGTATGAAGCTGTATGAAGCAAAGCTGTATAAGCTGTATGAAGCTGTATAAAGCTGTATGAAGCTGTTACTGAAAGCTGTATGAAGCTGTATGAAGCTGTATGAAGCTGTATGAAGCTGTATGAAGCGTATAAAGCTGTATGAAAGCTGTATGAAGCTGTATGAAGCTGTATAAGCTGTATGAAGCTGTATGAAGCTGTATGAAGCTGTATGAAGCTGTATAAAGCTGTATGAAGCTGTATAAAGCTGTATGAAGCTGTATAAAGCTGTATGAAGCTGTATGAAGCTGTATAAAGCTGTATGAAGCTGTATGAAGCTGTATGAAGCAGTATAAAGCTGTATGAAGCTGTATGAAGTGTAAAGCTGTATAAAGCTGTATAAGCTGTATGAAAGCTGTATGAAGCTGTATGAAGCTGTATGAAGCAGTATAAAGCTGTATGAAGCTGTATAAGCTGTATGAAGCGTAATAAAGCTGTATGAAGCTGTATGAAGCTGTATGAAGCTGTATGAAGCTGTATGAAGCTGTATGAAGCTAGAAGCTGTATGAAGCGTATGAAGCTGTATGAAGCAGTATGAAGCGTAAAGCTGTAAAGCGTATGAAGTGACTGGAAGCTTACATAAGCTAGTATGAAGCTGGTCAAGCTGTATATAGCTAGTGATGAAGCATGTTATAAGCTGTATAAAGCTGTATGAAGCTGTATATACTATGAAGCTGTACTGACAGTGTTCATAACTATGAAGCTGTTACTGGTAGTGTTATGTATAAGCAGTATAACTGTATATAGCTGTATAAAGCTTACAGAGCTGTTGAAAGTCATGTATAACTATGGGTAAAGCTGTATGAAGCGTCAGATGTATATATAGCGAGTGTACTGTAAGTGTCATACTAAGCAGTGTATGAGTCATGTGTTCATAGCTATGATACTGTGTACTGTATAGCGATACTAAGGCAGTGTACTGTCAGTGTTCATACTACAGGCAGTGTACTGGTCAGTGTTCATACTACAGGCGTGTACTGGTCAGTGTTCTTACTATGGCAGTGTACTGGTCAGTGTTCATACTCAGCAGCTGTTACTGGTCAGTGTTCATAACTAGGCAGTGTACTGGTCAGTGTTCATACTACAGGCAGTGTACTGGTCAGTGTTCATACTACAGGCAGTGTAACTGGTCAGTGTTCTACTAGGTCTGAGTGTATGGTCAGTGTTCATAACTAGTGTCGAGTTGCAGTGTATTACTAGCTGTAATGGCAGTGTCATACTAGGCGTTACTGGAGTGTTCATACTAAGGCATGTGAACTGGTCAGTGTTCATACTACGGCAGTGTACTGGTCAGTGTTCATACTACAGGCATGTGTACTGGTCAGTGTTCATACTAGGCAGTGTACTGGTCAGTGTTCATAACTAAGGCAGTGTACTGGTCAGTGTTCATACTACAGGCAGTGACTGGTCAGTGTTCATACTACTGGCAGTGTACTGGTCAGTGTTCATACTACAGGCAGTGTACTGGTCAGTGTTCATACTACAGGCAGTGTACTGGTCAGTGTTCAACTACAGGCAGTGTACTGGTCAGTGTTCATACTAAGGCGTGTACTGGTCAGTGTTCATACAGGCAGTGACTGGTCAGTGTTCATACTAGGGCAGTGTACTGGTCAGTGTTCATACTACAGCAGTGTACTGGTCAGTGTTCATACTAAGGCAGTGTACTGGTCAGTGTTCATACTCAGGCGTGTACTGTCAGTGTTCATACTACGGCAGTGTACTGGTCAGTGTTCATACTACGGCAGTGTACTGTCAGTGTTCATACTACGGCGTGTACTGGTCAGTGTTCTATATAGGCAGTGTACTGGTCAGTGTTCATACTACGGCAGTGTATGGTCAGTGTTCATACTACAGGCAGTGTATGGTCAGTGGTCATTCTTAGGCGTGTTGGTCAGTGTTCATACAGGCAGTGTACTGGTCAGTGTTCATACTATGGCGTGTACTGGTCAGTGTCATACCAGGCGTGTACTGGTCAGTGTTCATACTACGGGTGTACTGGTCAGTGTTCATCTACGGCGTTACTGGTCAGTGTTCATACTCAGGCAGTGTACTGGTCAGTGTTCATACTACGGCTGTGTACTGTCAGTGTTCATACTACAGGCAGTGTACTGGTCAGTGTTCATACTAAGGCGTGTACTGGCGTGTTCATACTACGGCAGTTACTGGTCAGTGTTCATACTACAGGCAGTGTACTGGTCAGTGTTCATCTACAGGCAGTGTACTGGTCAGTGTTCATACTACAGGCAGTGTACTGGTCAGTGTTCATACTCAGGCAGTGTACTGGTCAGTGTTCATACTACAGGCAGTGTACTGGTCAGTGTTCATACTACGGCAGTGAACTGGTCAGTGTTCATACTCAGGCAGTGAACTGGTCAGTGTTCATTACAGGCAGATGTTACTGGTCAAGTGTTCATATAGGTTCAGTGTACTGGTCAGTGTCTTACTACGGCATGATCGGTCAGTGGTTCATACTATGGGCAGTGAACTGGTCAGTGTTCATACTAAGGGCAGTGAACTGGTCAGTGTTCATACTACAGGCAGTGTATGGTCAGTGTTCATACTAGGCAGTATGTCAGTGTTCATTCTTACGGGCAGTGTACTGGTCAGTGTTCATACAGGCAGTGTACTGGTCAGTGTTCATCTACAGCTGTGTACTGGTCAGTTGTTCATACTATGGCAGTTACTGGTCAGTGTTCATTACAAGCAGTGTACTGGTCAGTGTTCATACTCAGGCAGTGTACTGGTCAGTTCATGTTCGTCATGGTACTGGTAGTGTTCATACTAAGGCTGTGTACTGGTCAGTGTTCATGACTACAGGCAGTGTACTGGTCAGTGTTCAACTACAGGCAGTGTACTGGTCAGTGTTCATACTACAGGCAGTGTACTGGTAGTGTTCATACTACAGGCAGTGTACTGTCAGTGTTCATACTACAGTGCAGTGTACTGCGTCAGTGTTGCAATACAGGCAGTGTACTGGTCAGTGTTCATACTACAGGCAGTGTACTGGTCAGTGTTTCATACTATGGGCAGTGTACTGGTCAGTGTTTCATATCTACAGGCAGTGTACTGGTCAGTGTTCATACTACGGTCTGTGTACTGGTCAGTGTTCATACTACGGGCAGTGTACTGGTCAGTGTTCATACTACAGGCAGTGTACTGGTCAGTGTTCATACTATGGGCAGTGTACTGGTCAGTGTTCATACTACGGGCAGTGTACTGGTCAGTGCTCATACTACAGGCAGTGTACTGGTCAGTGTTCATACTACAGGCAGTGTACTGGTCAGTGTTCATACTACGGGCAGTTTACTGGTCAGTGTTCATACTACAGGCAGTGTACTGGTCAGTGTTCATACTAAGGCAGTGTACTGGTCAGTGTTCATACTACAGGCAGTGTACTGGTCAGTGTTCATACTACAGGCAGTGTACTGGTCAGTGTTCATACTACAGGCAGTGTACTGGTCAGTGTTCATACTACAGGCAGTGTACTGGTCAGTGTTCATACTATAGGCTGTGTACTGGTCAGTGTTCATACTACAGGCAGTGTACTGGTCAGTGTTCATACTAGGCAGTGTACTGGTCAGTGTTCATACATGGCAGTGTACTGGTCAGTGTTCATACTACAGGCAGTGTACTGGTCAGTGTTCATACTACGTGCTGTGTACTGGTCAGTGTTCATACTACAGGCAGTGTACTGGTCAGTGTTCATACTATAGGCTGTGTACTGGTCAGTGTTCATGTACAAGGCAGTGTACTGGTCAGTGTTCATACTATAGGCAGTGTACTGGTCAGTGTTCATACTAAGGCAGTGTACTGGTCAGTGTTCATACTACAGGCAGTGTACTGGTCAGTGTTCATACATACGGTCATGTGTACTGGTCAGTGTTCATACTACAGGCAGTGTACTGGTCAGTGTTCATACTACGGTCAGTGTACTGGTCAGTGTTCATACTACGGGCAGTGTACTGGTCAGTGTTCATACTACGGCAGTGTACTGGTCAGTGTTCATACTACGGGCAGTGTACTGGTCAGTGTTCATATACTACTGGCAGTGTATCTGGTCAGTGTTCATACTACAGGCAGTGTACTGGTCAGTGTTCATACTACGGGCAGTGTACTGGTCAGTGTTCATACTACAGGCAGTGTACTGGTCAGTGTTCATACTATGGGCAGTGTACTGGTCAGTGTTCATACTACAGGCAGTGTACTGGTCAGTGTTCATACTACGGGCAGTGTACTGGTCAGTGTTCATACTACAGGCAGTGTACTGGTTCAGTGTTCATACTACGGTCGTGTACTGGTCAGTGTTCATACTATGGGCAGTGTACTGGTCAGTGTTAAATACTACGGCAGTGTACTGGTCAGTGTTCATACTACAGGCAGTGTACTGGTCAGTGTTCATACTACAGGCAGTGTACTGGTCAGTGTTCATACTACAGGCAGTGTACTGGTCAGTGTCATACTTCAGGCAGTGTACTGGTCAGTGTTCATACTACGGCAGTGTACTGGTCAGTGTTCATACTATGGGCAGTGTACTGGTCAGTGCTCATACTACAGGCAGTGTACTGGTCAGTGTTCATACTACGGTCTGTGTACTGGTCAGTGTTCATACTACGGGCAGTGTACTGGTCAGTGTTCATACTACAGGCAGTGTACTGGTCAGTGTTCATACTACGGTCTGTGTACTGATCAGTGTTCATACTACAGCCAGTGTACTGGTCAGTGTTCATACTATAGGCTGTGTACTGGTCAGTGTTCATACTACAGGCAGTGTACTGGTCAGTGTTCATACTACAGGCAGTGTACTGGTCAGTGTTCATACTACAGGCAGTGTACTGTTCAGTGTTCATACTACAGGCAGTGTACTGGTCAGTGTTCATATTATGGGCAGTGTACTGGTCAGTGTTCATACTATGGGCAGTGTACTGGTCAGTGTTCATACTACAAGGCAGTGTACTGGTCAGTGTTCATACTACAGGCAGTGTACTGGTCAGTGTTCATACTACAGGCAGTGTACTGGTCAGTGTTCATACTACAGGCAGTGTACTGGTCAGTGTTCATATTATGGGCAGTGTACTGGTCAGTGTTCATACTATGGGCAGTGTACTGGTCAGTGTTCATACTACAGGCAGTGTACTGGTCAGTGTTCATACTATAGGCTGTGTACTGGTCAGTGTTCATGCTACAGGCAGTGTACTGGTCAGTGTTCATACTATGGGCAGTGTACTGGTCAGTGTTCATACCATGGGCAGTGTACTGGTCAGTGTTCATACTACAGGCAGTGTACTGGTCAGTGTTCATACTACGGTCTGTGTACTGGTCAGTGTTCATACTACGGGCAGTGTATTGGTCAGTGTTCATACTACGGGCAGTGTACTGGTCAGTGTTCATACTACAGGCAGTGTACTGGTCAGTGTTCATACTACGGGCAGTGTACTGGTCAGTGTTCATACTACAGGCAGTGTACTGGTCAGTGTTCATACTATGGGCAGTGTACTGGTCAGTGTTCATACTACAGGCAGTGTACTGGTCAGTGTTCATACTATGGCAGTGTACTGGTCAGTGTTCATACTATGGGCAGTGTACTGGTCAGTGTTCATACTATGGGCAGTGTACTGGTCAGTGTTCATACTACAGGCAGTGTACTGGTCAGTGTTCATACTATGGGCAGTGTACTGGTCAGTGTTCATACTATGGGCAGTGTACTGGTCAGTGTTCATACTATGGGCAGTGTACTGGTCAGTGTTCATACTATGGGCAGTGTACTGGTCAGTGTTCATACTACTGGGCAGTGTACTGGTCAGTGTTCATCTACGGGCAGTGTACTGGTCAGTGTTCATATTAGGGCAAGTGTACTGGTCAGTGTTCATATATAGGGCAGTGTACTGGTCAGTGTTCATATTACGGGCAGTGTACTGGTCAGTGTTCATACTATGGGCAGTGTACTGGTCAGTGTTCATATATGGGCAGTGTACTGGTCAGTGTTCATACTATGGGCAGTGTACTGGTCAGTGTTCATATATTATGGGCAGTGTACTGGTCAGTGTTCATGCTACGGGCAGTGTACTGGTCAGTGTTCATACTATGGGCAGTGTACTGGTCAGTGTTCATGCTATGGGCAGTGTACTGGTCAGTGTTCATACTACGGGCAGTGTACTGGTCAGTGTTCATACTATGGGCAGTGTACTGGTCAGTGTTCATATATGGGCAGTGTACTGGTCAGTGTTCATACTATGGGCAGTGTACGTGGTCAGTGTTCATATTAGGGCAGTGTACTGGTCAGTGTTCATGACTAGGGCTGTGTACTGGTCAGTGTTCATCTACGGGCTGTCATTGAACTCACAGCAGGAGATCTTGTGTCCATGGGCTCCACAACAAGAACCGTGCGGCCTGTTTGAATAACCAGCTTAGCTCAGAGAGTCTTGAACCCTCAACCGCTGCCGTATATGCGTGATGCTCTAACAACTCAGCTAATGAGCCATTTAACAAAACCAAAAACGATGACACTGTGAAAAAAAAGGCCTTACCTCTGCACTGCAAAGCGATGACGTACACCACAGCACCGTTGATGACGACTGTCGATGACGTGTTTTCCGCAACACACATGTTGTGACGGAGCCTCCATGACGTTGCCTTGGCAACATAGCTGTGTGCCTAGATGGTAGACCTGGTCACCACAGTGTCCTATGCAGGCGTCGGGTTTCTGGTCCTGTGGTAGGTAACACCGCGTGCCACAACACCTGTCACCCACAGAACACTCAGTCAGTGCCTGGCTGTCTTATTCCATACCTATAGAAACTCAGTCAGTGCCTGGCTGTCTTATTCCATACCTATAGAACACTCAGTGCTGGCTGTCTTACTCCATACCTATAGAACACTCAGTGCCTGGCTGTCTTACTCCATACCTATAGAACACTCAGTGCCTGGCTGTCTTACTCCATACCTATAGAACACTCAGTGCCTGGCTGTCTTATTCCATACCTATAGAACACTCAGTGCCTGGCTGTCTTATTCCATACCTATAGAACACTCAGTGCCTGGCTGTCTTATTCCATACCTATAGAACACTCAGTGCCTGGCTGTCTTATTCCATACCTATAGAACACTCAGTGCCTGGCTGTCTTACTCCATACCTATAGAACACTCAGTGCCTGGCTGTCTTATTCATACCTATAGAACACTCAGTGCCTGGCTGTCTTATTCCATACCTATAGAACACTCAGTCAGTGCCTGGCTGTCTTATTCCATACCTATAGAACACTCAGTGCCTGGCTGTCTTATTCCATACCTATAGAACACTCAGTGCCTGGCTGTCTTATTCCATACCTATAGAACACTCAGTCAGTGCCTGGCTGTCTTATCCATACTATAGAACACTCAGTGCCTGGCTGTCTTATTCCACACCTATAGAACACTCAGTGCCTGGCTGTCTTACTCCATACCTATAGAACACTCAGTGCCTGGCTGTCTTACTCCATACCTATAGAACACTCAGTACCTGGCTGTCTTACTCCATACCTATAGAACACTCAGTGACTGGCTGTCTTATTCCATACCTATAGAACACTCAGTGCCTGGCTGTCTTACTCCATACCTATAGAACACTCAGTACCTGGCTGTCTTACTCCAACCTATAGACACACTCAGTACCTGGCTGTCTTACTCCATACCTATAGAACACTCAGTGCCTGGCTGTCTTATTCCATACCTATAGAACACTCAGTGCCTGGCTGTCTTATTCCATACCTATAGAACACTCAGTCAGGCCTGGCTGTCTTATTCCATACCTATAGAACACTCAGTGCCTGGCTGTCTTATTCCATACCTATAGAACACTCAGTGCCTGGCTGTCTTACTCCATACCTATAGAACACTCAGTGCCTGGCTGTCTTACTCCATACCTATAGAACACTCAGTGCCTGGCTGTCTTACTCCATACCTATAGAACACTCAGTGCCTGGCTGTCTTACTCCATACCTATAGAACACTCAGTCAGTGCCTGCTGTCTTATTCCATACCTATAGAACACTCAGTGCCTGGCTGTCTTATCCATACCTATAGAACACTCAGTGCCTGGCTCTTATTCCATACCTATAGAACACTCAGTCCTGGCTGTCTTACTCCATACCTATAGAACACTCAGTGCCTGGCTGTCTTACTCCATACCTATAGAACACTCAGTGCCTGGCTGTCTTACTCCATACCTATAGAACACTCAGTGCCTGGCTGTCTTACTCCATACCTATAGAACACTCAGTGCCTGGCTGCTTACTCCATACCTATAGAACACTCAGTCCTGGCTGTCTTACTCCATACCTATAGAACACTCAGTGCCTGGCTGTCTTACTCCATACCTATAGAACACTCAGTGCCTGGCTGTCTTACTCCATACCTATAGAACACTCAGTACCTGGCTGTCTTACTCCATACCTATAGAACACTCAGTGCCTGGCTGTCTTATTCCATACCTATAGAACACTCAGTGCCTGGCTGTCTTACTCCATACCTATAGAACACTCAGTGCCTGGCTGTCTTATTCCATACCTATAGAACACTCAGTGCCTGGCTGTCTTACTCCAACCTATAGAACACTCAGTGCCGGCTGTCTTACTCCATACCTATAGAACACTCAGTGCCTGGCTGTCTTACTCCATACCTATAGAACACTCAGTCAGTACCTGGCTGTCTTACTCCATACCTATAGAACACTCAGTGCCGGCTGTCTTACTCCATACCTATAGAACACTCAGTGCCTGGCTGTCTTATCTCCATACCTATAGAACACTCAGTGCCTGGCTGTCTTACTCCATACCTATAGAACACTCAGTGCCTGGCTGTCTTATCCATACCTATAGAACACTCAGTACCTGGCTGTCTTACTCCATACCTATAGAACACTCAGTGCCTGGCTGTCTTACTCCATACCTATAGAACACTCAGTCGGCTGTCTTACTCCATACCTATAGAACACTCAGTGCCTGGCTGTCTTATTCCATACCTATAGAACACTCAGTGCCTGGCTGTCTTACTCCATACCTATAGAACACTCAGTACCTGGCTGTCTTACTCCATACCTATAGAACACTCAGTGCCTGGCTGTCTTATTCCATACCTATAGAACACTCAGTGCCTGGCTGTCTTATCCATACCTATAGAACATCAGTCAGTGCCTGGCTGTCTTACTCCATACCTATAGAACACTCAGTGCCTGGCTGTCTTACTCCATACTATAGAACACTCAGTGCCTGGCTGTCTTACTCCATACCTATAGAACACTCAGTGCTGGCTGTCTTACTCCATACCTATAGAACACTCAGTGCCTGGCTGTCTTACTCCATACCTATAGAACACTCAGTGCCTGGCTGTCTTACTCCATACCTATAGAACACTCAGTGCCTGGCTGTCTTATTCCATACCTATAGAACACTCAGTACTGCTGTCTTATCCATACTATAGAACACTCAGTGCCTGGCTGTCTTACTCCATACCTATAGAACACTCAGTGCCTGGCTGTCTTATTTCCATACCTATAGAACACTCAGTGCCTGGCTGTCTTACTCCATACCTATAGAACACTCAGTCAGTGCCTGGCTGTCTTACTCCATACCTATAGAACACTCAGTGCCTGGCTGTCTTATTCCATACCTATAGAACACTCAGTGCCTGGCTGTCTTACTCCATACCTATAGAACACTCAGTGCCAGGCTGTCTTACTCCATACCTATAGAACACTCAGTGCCTGGCTGTCTTACTCCATACCTATTGTACCCACTGTCCACTTCTTACTTTCTTCCGTCCCCTTGTCATGTTCACATCTACAGGCCATTTTTTGAGGAAAGGGGAATTGGAGCACCTGGTCACAACAGGAAAGCTGAGAGAAAAAGAGCACCAGGTAGACCCAGGGAGAAGATATTGGACGGACTTTCAGAGTGGCTGAAGACAGAAATGGTGGAAGAAGTGCTTGAGACAACAAGGGATAGAAACAGATGGAGGGCCATGATCGCCAACGCCATGTGGCAAGGCACCTGATGATGATGATGATGATGATGATGATGATGATGATGATGATGATGATGATGGTGATGGTGATGATGATGATGATGATGATGATGATGATGATGATTGTCATGGCCTGACGTTCTGCTGTTGAACTTGAAGCTTGGCGTAAAGTTAAAGTTAACACGAAACACCCTCTAGGTTCTGGATGGGACCCAGAGCAACAACGCCTCACCACAGTCCAGACAACCACCTCTCAGTTGTCGACACTTCATACAGGCGTTTTGCCAAGCAAATGGGGACTGTCCTTGCTCTGCCTGACCCAGTCCGACCCAATCATCGGTTGTTTTGCTTACAAACCAAATGGCAAGGTGGGGAGATGACAAACCCTGAGACACAGCCACACAGTTTCGGTTTCTTAACATGACGTCTCCACGCTCGGAATGAATTCCATATGCACTATGGTCACAGGTGCCATGTCATGGAGAACATCCAGAAAGATCACGGCACAAGCCTTAAGCCTGCACATAAACCCACGAGCTGGCCAGGTCTTGAGGTCCTACTTAGATAGTTCCATAACCCTCGAGTCGTAGGGGAATGAGGTGACAGGCCAGCACCACGAGGGCGGCGCCCATCCCCTCTCCCTCGCTTTAGATTCATATTCATATTCACATTTTTTTAAACCAAGACTTCAGAAAGGCGAGAAGGCTATTTTGTCTTCAAGGGGTGGGATCTGGGAAATCAACCTATCTCTCCAATGTTTTTAACAAGACAGCCTGGTAATGCCCTGCTCTTCACGATTTCCAACTGCTGTGGGATCTTTAGCGTGCGCTGCCAGAAGACACACGGGTCCGACTCGTTTTTCATCCCTTCCGAGAGTCAGTTCGATTTTCCGGTTAAAATGAAGAGAAAAGTCGCAGGAAGCGAACCCTGGAACCTCGAGTTCAGTTATTGGCAGGTGAACGTGTGAACCATTCTGTCACTTTCTCCCCCACACAACGCGCACCAAGAGGTCCAGACGTGTCACCAGACCAAGACAGAATGAAAACGCCGTCCACTGCCTTACCCCAGTCCATTATCTCTCTGTTGGACACCTGCACAGCCCCTAGCTGCCATAGTTACCTGTTTACCTCCCTTTACTGTAGTCTCGACACTTAGCAGTCGGAAGTTCTCTACTTTGCTTTACCATGACCACATTATACCGTAATTTTTGTGCACGACAGAAAATGGCTGTACAGATTACAACTATGTATACATGAGATCTATGTTCCCTCACGTACCCTCCGCTCTGCCTCCGATCCTCTGACTTTTCGCTTTCCACGCACTAAGCTCAATACCTATGGTCCACGAGCCTTCTCTGTTTCTGGTCCACTCTCCTGGAACAAACTTCCTCTCTCAGTCTGTACCTACTTTTGTCTCCTTCAAGTCCGCTCTCAAAACTCACCTTTTCTCCTCTGCATAAAATCCTGACCTCACTCAATCCCCTCTGCAGCCTGTCTCCACTCGGAGGGGAATCACATTGTAATATATAATTGTATATAATATGCTCTTTATAATTTTCCATTGCTTTTATTCTTTCTCCCCATTTATAGCCATGCGTGTGTGTGTGTGTGTGTGTGTGTGTGTGTGTGTGTGTGTGTGTGTGTGTGTGTGTGTTCGTGCGTGTGTGTGCGTGCGTGCGTGCGTGTGTGTCTGTTTCAGCGCTTAGATTTGATTTTATCAAGATTTTGCGCTATATAAATATTGTAATTATTATTAATTATTATTATTATATTACGAAATTTGGTATAGATTCCTACAAAGTGACAGTGAAATGTGAGATTTGATTTATCTTTTGAAATTGTCAGTTGCAGTTTCAGTTTCAGTTTCAATTCTCAAGATGACGTCACCGCAGTCGGAATGAATTCCATATGCACTTACGTCACAGGTACCATGTGACGGTGAAAATCCAGAATGATAACGGCACAAGCTTTAAGCCTGCACATAAATCCAAGAGCTGGCCAGGTCCTGAAGTCCTACTTAGATAGTGAAATTGTCCGTCATGGCCCCATTCCCAGGCCACCCCCATCAGTCCTCTCAAAATCACTGTGGGACTTTGCCCCAAGTTTTCTATCAAGATTGAGTGTGCCGTGAACTCGTTAAAAAGACTGACACAACACAGTTTGGTTCACTTCACGGATAAGCCATTAACCCTTTGACCCCCGTACCATATCCACCAACTCCAACAATATAATCTTTTGACTGCCTCACCTTATCCACCAGCTTCCTGCAAAAAGCTGGTCGATAGGGCGAGGGAGTCAAAGGGTTACGTTTTTGTTTTGCTTGTATAGTTGAATGTGCAGTATGCTGATGGACTGGGTGCGGGAGTCAAAGGGTTAAGGGAATTGCTCAAATATCCTGACCAACCCCGTAAGTGTTTGCACCTCTTGACCTCATTGCAGGTACACACACAAATTCAACACACACACACACACACACACACACACACACACACACACACACACACAAACACACACACACAAACACACACACTCACACACACACACACACACACTCACACACACACACACACAATATAGATAAATAGATAGATAGATAGATATAATATATATATATATATATATATATATATAGATAGATAGAGAGAGATATATATATAGATAGATAGATAGAGATATATATGTATAAGCTACGCACAAAAAGTTAAGGATCACTATGAAAAAACAGGTGCGTAATAAATCAGTTCGTTACTGTTATTTATTTCTCAGTCCAGCCAAACTGTTATGAATTCTTGTTCAGCTGTAAGTGGGCGATGTTGTGTTAGTGCGAAAATTGCACGGGATTCTCTACTACTGAGCTTGGCCGCAAACGGAAAAGCGGAAACTTGAGAAAAAGGACCTTGTTTTGGACCGTTCTGCCTGAACACATTGCACAAGCCATATGGAAAAACCATTATGCACGTGCAAGCACTGCTGTTTATGTGTGAGATGCTGTCTCTTGCTTGGCTTTATAAGAAGACATTCCACCAGTAGTAGGCCTGATCTGACAATGCCTCCACGACGAAAATTGAGCGAGTTTGAGAGGGGACGAGCTGTTGCATGGTTCCAA
>JAPXFY010000012.1:3854261-3856761 GCA_030674185.1 Monoplex corrugatus
TCTGTGGGCTCATTGGGAAGAATGGGACCACACAGTCGAGGCTCATCCACTTCACGGATGCGTCATTGGGGATGTTGCTTAAATTTTCTGACCAACATTGCAGGTTTCTGTATCTCTCGGTTGACGCCAGGATATGTTATGATAATAAGCATAGAGTACAACTCTATCAGTCTTAATCTTAGATGGAACTCCATAGCATCATGATTATCATCCTCATCGACATCATCATCATCGTCGCTTTGTAAAAAAAACTGCTCCACCTTCTGTGGCCATTAAGGTGGCTTAAAAAATGGGGTGAAAAAAAAAAGTGAGCACAAAGGTAACCTCCCTGAGTGCGATGATCCTAAAAAAAATAAGTGATAATAAGTGAGTAAATAAATATTGTATGGAGAAGGTTGAATAGGGACCCAGCTGGCAGTCTTGGCCCAGTCTTGTTTCGCCCGAGATAGGATGGAGATGAGTGGGGAGATAGCCTGGAAGGGAGACAACTACTTGCCAGGTGCAAGGTCACAGATTGTGGGTCAGTGCAAATAGAATGTGTCACGCAATCTGTCATTGTGCTGTTGGATATTTCTTCTCACCCTGACGCACACAAACAGGACGCTCAGGTAAGAGGACATTACACTGTGTTCGTTTGCATAACGCCAGGTGAAGATTGCACAAAAGCGCGTTGTTTTAGCCGATCTCTTTGGGTGAGACACAGGCTGTATTTATGTTAGTGCGGCACAGTGCACGCACTAAAATTGCCCAGACGACAAAACTGAAAACGAGGCTGTGGAATGTTGCGCTTTCAGCAACTACCCGGACATGCATAGCGAATGGTATTATTATCGTCACCTTCGGCTGACGACAATAACGGTTTATTTGTCAACGTTTCTCTCAGTCTTCTCCAAGATCTGTCTTGCTTTAGCACAAGGTAAAAGCTTAGGGCAAGCGGCAGAATGAATCTTGTTCAAAAAACACTAAACAGGTGGAACATGTTTACAATCAGTGGCTTGTTACCTGCTCCAGGGCAGACGACTGTGACCTTGAGGCAAAATCACAGGCACTTGCCGTAACATCAGAAAGAAAGTTTATAAATACATACTCTAAATCAAGTCAACGTCTCTGTGTATTTTAGAGAATCAGAAATTCGCGCTGGCGCGAAACGAAAGTACAGATCTGTGCTTTTTTGTTGTTGTTGTTGTTTTTTTCTAAGTAGACATATACTGACTCATTGTCTCTGTGAACGTTTAGACAATCTGACAAAAACTGTCATGTTTCTATTTGCACTTTTAGACAATCTGACACAAACTGTCATGTTTCTATTTGCACTTTTAGACAAGCTGACACAAACTGTCATGTTTCTATTTGCACTTTTAAACAAGCTGACAAAAATGTCATGTTTCTATTTGCACTTTTAGACAATCTGACACAAACTGTCATGTTTCTATTTGCACTTTTAGACAAGCTGACAAAAACTGTCATGTTTCTATTTGCACTTTTAAACAAGCTGACAAAAACTGTCATGTTTCTATTTGCACTTTTAAACAAGCTGACAAAAACTGTCATGTTTCTATTTGCACTTTTAGACAATCTGACACAAACTGTCATGTTTCTATTTGCACTTTTAAACAAGCTGACAAAAACTGTCATGTTTCTATTTGCACTTTTAGACAATCTGACAAAAACTGTCATGTTTCTATTTGCACTTTTAAACAAGCTGACAAAAACTGTCATGTTTCTATTTGCACTTTTAGACAAGCTGACACAAACACTGTCATGTTTCGATTTGCACTTTTAAACAATCTGACAAACACTGTCATGTTTCTATTTGCACTTTTAGACAAGCTGACACAAACTGTCATGTTTCTATTTGCACTTTTAAACAAGCTGACATGTTTCTATTTGCACTTTTAGACAAGCTGACACAAACTGTCATGTTTCTATTTGCACTTTTAGACAATCTGACAAACACTGTCATGTTTCTATTTGCACTTTTAAACAAGCTGACACAAACTGTCATGTTTCTATTTGCACTTTTAAACAAGCTGACATGTTTCTATTTGCACTTTTAGACAAGCTGACACAAACTGTCATGTTTCTATTTGCACTTTTAGACAAGCTGACACAAACTGTCATGTTTCTATTTGCACTTTTAGACAAGCTGACACAAACTGTCATGTTTCTATTTGCACTTTTAGACAAGCTGACAAAAACTGTCATGTTTCTAGTTGCACTTTTAGACAAGCTGACAAACACTGTCATGTTTCTATTTGCACTTTTAAACAATCTAACAAACACTGTCATGTTTCTATTTGCACTTTTAGACAAGCTGACACAAACTGTCATGTTTCTATTTGCACTTTTAAACAAGCTGACAAAAACTGTCATGTTTCTATTTGCACTTTTAAACAAGCTGACACAAACTGTCATGTTTCTATTTGCACTTTTAAACAAGCTGACACAAACTGTCATGTTTCTATTTGCACTTTTAGACAAGCTGACACAAACACTGTCA
>JAPXFY010000012.1:3861761-3874261 GCA_030674185.1 Monoplex corrugatus
GCTTGCTGTTTGTGTTGTGTTGTGTTGTGTTGTGTTGTGTAGCATTGTGTGCTTGTGTGTTGTGTTGTGTCTTTGTTTGCTGTTGTGTTGTGTTGTGTTGTGTAGCATTGTGCTTGCTGTGTTGTGTTGTGTTGTGTAGCATTGTGCTTGCTGTGTTGTGCTGTGTTGTGTTGTGTAGCATTGTGCTTGCTGTGTTGTGTTGTGTTGTGTGTGTTGTGTAGCATTGTGCTTGCTGTGTTGTGCTGTGTTGTGTTGTGTTGTGTAGCATTGTGCTTGCTGTGTTGTGCTGTGTTGTGTTGTGTTGTGTAGCATTGTGCTTGCTGTGTTGTGTTGTGTTGTGTTGTGTAGCATTGTGCTTGCTGTGTTGTTGTGTTGTGTTGTGTAGCATTGTGCTTGCTGTGTTGTGCTGTGTTGTGTTGTGTTGTGTAGCATTGTGCTTGCTGTGTTGTGCTGTGTTGTGTTGTGTAGCATTGTGCTTGCTGTGTTGTGCTGTGTTGTGTTGTGTAGCATTGTGCTTGCTGTGTTGTCTTGTGTTGTGTTGTGTAGCATTGTGCTTGCTGTGTTGTATTGTGTTGTGTTGTGTAGCATCGTGCTTGCTGTGTTGTCTTGTGTTGTGTTGTGTTGTGTAGCATTGTGCTTGCTGTGTTGTGTTGTGTTGTGTTGTGTAGCATTGTGCTTGCTGTGTTGTGTTGTTGTGTGCTTGTGCTTGCTGTGTTGTGTTGTGTTGTGTTGTGTTGTGTTGTGTTGTGTTGTGTAGCATCGTGCTTGCTGTGTTGTGTTGTGTTGTGTTGTGTAGCATTGTGCTTGCTGTGTTGTGTTGTGTTGTGTAGCATTGTGCTTGCTGTGTTGTGTTGTGTTGTGTAGCATTGTGCTTGCTGTGTTGTGTTGTGTTGTTGTGTTGTGTAGCATTGTGCTTGCTGTGTTGTATTGTGTTGTGTAGCATCGTGCTTGCTGTGTTGTGTTGTGTTGTGTAGCATTGTGCTTGCTGTGTTGTATTGTAATGACGACAAAACAGAAGCTATCCTCATTGGCACCCGTCAGAAACTTTCTCAGCTGCCTCCTCTTTCTCTCCCATTATGTAACACATCAGTCCCAATTTCTGATTCAGCTAAAAACCTTGGTGTCTGCATTGACTCTACCCTCTCCATGAACAACTTTGTTTCTCAAACTACCAGATCCTGCTACTATCATCTCCATCGTATAAGGCTGATCAGGAAGTATCTCTCTGTCGAAACAACTGCAAAACTCGTTCTCTCCTTCATAATGTCTCGCATTGACTATTGCAATTCACTCCTGTCTGGTCTTCCTGCCTCCACCATTCACATCCTACAGCGCATTTAAAACAATGCTGTACGCCTTGTACTCAAAAAGAAAAAAGCTGACCACATATCTCCTCTCCTGGCACAACTTCACTGGCTCCCTGTATCAAAGCGCATACAGTACAAACTAGACACCATGTGCTACAAAAGCCTCAATAACGCAGCCCCCCATTACCTGTCAAGCCTACTTGAGATCTATCTTCCCTCACGTACCCTCCGCTCTGCCTCCGATCCTCTGACTTTTCGCTTTCCACGCACTAAGCTCAATACCTATGGTCCACGAGCCTTCTCTGTTTCTGGTCCACTCTCCTGGAACAAACTTCCTCTCTCAGTCCGTCAGCAACCTACTTTTGTCTCCTTTAAGTCCGCTCTCAAAACTCACCTTTTCTCCTCCGCATAAAATCCTAACCTCACTCAACCCCCCCCCCCCCCCCCCTTCTGCAGCCTGTCTCCGCTCGGAGGGAATCACATGGTTATAATATATAATTGTATATGCTATGCTCTCTATAATTTTCCATTGGTTTTATTCTTGCTTTTATTGCTTTTATTCTTTCTCCCCATTTATAGCCATGCGTGTCTGTGTGTGTGTATGTGTGTGTGTGTGTGTGTGCGTGCGTGTGTGTGTGCGTGCGTGCGTGCGTGCGTGCGGCTTCCGTGTGTGTCTGCTTCAGCGCTTAGATTTGATTTTATCAAGATTTTGCGCTATATAAATATTGTAATTATTATTATTATTATTTATTGTGTTGTGTAGCATTGTGCTTGCTGTGTTGTGTTGTGTTGTGTAGCATTGTGCCTGCTGTGTTGTGTATCATCGTGCTTGCTGTGTTGTGTTGTGTAGCATTGTGCTTGCTGTGTTGTGTTGTGTTGTGTATCATCGTGCTTGCTGTGTTGTGTTGTGTAGCATTGTGCTTGCTGTGTTGTGTTGTGTGTTGTTTGTGTAGCATCGTGCTTGCTGTGTTGTGTTGTGTAGCATCGTGCTTGCTGTGTTGTGTTGTGTTGTGTAGCATTGTGCTTGCTGTGTTGTGTTGTGTTGTGTAGCATTGTGCTTGCTGTGTTGTGTTGTGTTGTGTAGCATTGTGCTTGTTGTGTTGTGTTGTGTTGTGTAGCATTGTGCTTGCTGTGTTGTGTTGTGTTGTGTAGCATTGTGCTTGTTGTGTTGTGTTGTGTTGTGTAGCATTGTGCTTGCTGTGTTGTGTTGTGTTGTGTAGCATCGTGCTTGCTGTGTTGTGTTGTGTAGCATTGTGCTTGTTGTGTTGTGTAGCATTGTGCTTGTTGTGTTGTGTTGTGTTGTGTAGCATCGTGCCTGCTGTGTTGTGTTGTGTTGTGTAGCATTGTGCTTGCTGTGTTGTGTTGTGTTGTGTTGTGTTGTGTTGTGTTGTGTAGCATCGTGTGCTTGCTTTTGGTGTTGTTTGTTGTGTAGCATTGTGCTTGCTGTGTTGTGTTTGTGTAGCATTGTGCTTGCTGTGTTGTGTTGTGTTGTGTTGTGTAGCATTGTGCTTGCTGTGTTGTGTTGTGTTGTGTAGCATTGTGCTTGCTGTGTTGTGTTGTGTTGTGTAGCATTGTGCTTGCTGTGTGTTGTGTTTGTGTTGTGTGTTGTGTTTGTGTAGCATCGTGCTTGCTGTGTTGTGTTGTGTTGTGTAGCATTGTGCTTGCTGTGTTGTGTTGTGTTGTGTTGTGTAGCATCGTGCTTGCTGTGTTGTGTTGTGTTGTGTAGCATTGTGCTTGCTGTGCTGTGTTTGTGTTGTGTTGTGTAGCATTGTGCTTGCTGTGTTGTGTTGTATTGTGTAGCATCGTGCTTGCTTGTGTTGTGTTGTGTTGTGTAGCATTGTGCTTGCTGTGTTGTGTTGTGTTGTGTAGCATTGTGCTTGCTGTGTTGTGTTGTGTTGTGTAGCATTGTGCTTGCTGTGTTGTGTGTGTGTTGTGTTGTGTTAGCATCGTGCTTGCTTGTGTTGTGTTGTGTTGTGTAGCATTGTGCTTGCTGTGTTGTGTTGTGTTGTGTAGCATTGTGCTTGCTGTGTTGTGTTGTGTTGTGTAGCATTGTGCTTGCTGTGTTGTGTTGTGTAGCATTGTGCTTGCTGTGTTGTGTTGTGTTGTGTAGCATTGTGCTTGCTGTGTTGTATTGTGTTGTGTAGCATTGTGCTTGCTGTGTTGTGTTGTGTTGTGTAGCATCGTGCTTGCTGTGTTGTGTTGTGTTGTGTAGCATTGTGCTTGCTGTGTTGTGTTGTGTTGTGTAGCATCGTGCTTGCTGTGTTGTGTTGTGTTGTGTAGCATTGGTGCTTGTTGTGTTGTGTTGTGTTGTGTGTTGTGTAGCATTGTGCTTGCTGTGTTGTGTTGTGTTGTGTAGCATTGTGCTTGCTGTGTTGTGTTGTGTTGTGTAGCATTGTGCTTGCTGTGTTGTGTTGTGTTGTGTAGCATTGTGCTTGCTGTGTTGTGTTGTGTTGTGTAGGAATTGTGCTTGCTGTGTTGTGTTGTGTTGTGTAGCATTGTGCTTGCTGTGTTGTGTTGTGTTGTGTTGTGTAGTATCGTGCTTGCTGTGTTGTGTTGTGTTGTGTAGCATTGTGCTTGCTGTGTTGTGTTGTGTTGTGTAGCATTGTGCTTGCTGTGTTGTGTTGTGTTGTGTAGCATTGTGCTTGCTGTGTTGTGTTGTGTTGTGTAGCATTGTGCTTGCTGTGTTGTGTTGTGTTGTGTAGCATTGTGCTTGCTGTGTTGTGTTGTGTTGTGTTGTGTTTGTGTTGTGTGTTGTGTTTGTGTTGTGCTTGTTGTTTGTGTTGTGTTTGTGTTGTGTTGTGTTTGTGTTGTGTTTGTGTGTGTTGTGTTGTATTGTGTAGCATTGTGCTTGCTGTGTTGTGTTGTGTTTGTGTTGTGTTTGTGATGTGTTGTGTTTGTGTTGTGTTGTGTTGTGTTTGTGGTTGTGTTGTGTTGTTGTGTTGTGTTTGTGTTGTGTTGTGTTGTGTTTGTGTTTGTTGTGATGTGTTTGTGTTGTGTTGTGTTGTGTTGTGTTTGTGATGTGTTGTGTTTGTGTTGTGTTGTGTTGTGTTTGTGTTGTGTTGTGTTGTGTTGTGTTTGTGTTGTGTTTGTGTTGTGTTGTGTTTGTGTTGTGTTTGTGATGTGTTGTGTTTGTGTTGTTGTGTTGTGTTGTGTTGTGTTGTGTTGTTGTGTTGTGTTGTGTTGTGTTTGTGATGTGATGTGATGTGATGTGATGTGTTGTGTTGTGTTGTGTTGTGTTGTGATGTGTTGTGATGTGATGTGTTGTGTTTGTGTTGTGTTGTGTTGTGATGTGTTGTGTAGTAATGTGTTGTGTTGTGTTGTGTTTGTGATGTGATGTGTTGTGTTGTGTTGTGTTGTGTTGTGTTGTGATGGTGTTGTGTTTGCCCTGGGTTACATCATATCATGCTGCAAGAGTCTGTCTGTCTGTCTGTTTCTCTGTCTCTCTCCTTCTCTCTCTCTCTCTCTCTCTCTCTCTCTCTCTCCTTCTCTCCTTCTCTCTCTCCTTCTCTCTCCCTCCTTCTCTCTCTCCTTCTCTCTCTCTCTCTCTTCCCTTCTCTCCTTCTCTCTCTGTCTGTCTTTCTCTCTCTCTCTGTCTCTGTCTCTCTCTCCCTCTCTCCTTACTGGCCAGAATAAGCCACAACAGAGATGTTCCCTCCCTGAGGATGAAAAGATCAAGTTTGCCAACTCTCTGAATGAGTTTTATTGTAGGTTTGAGAGGCAAGACTTGAAAGACCAGTTACTTGAGTTTATGAATGATTTGAGGGAAAGGGGGCGGGGAAAGGAAAGTGATGACGGTGGGATCGACGGCTCTGTTGTTGAGGCTATTTTTAGAAAACAGAACATTCACAAAGCTGTTGGACCAGACTATATCAGTGGAGGGTTGTTACGCACGTGCGCTAGTCAGTTGTCATGTTTTTAGCATGCTGTTTTCATGGTCGCTTAGAGTCTGCACTGTGCCTTCTCTCTGGAAAAACTCGATCATTTCTCCTGTTCCAAAATCCAAAGGTCCAAAACTGCTCAATGACTTTAGACCTGTAGCCTTGACCTCCATAGTAATGAAATGCTTTGAACGGATAGTCTTACGCCAGGTACAAACCCAGACACAGCGCTCTCTTGACCCTTTTCAGTTTGCATACAAACAAAACAGATCCACTGATGACGCAACACTCACTCTTTTACACAACGCATACACTCATGTAGAAAAGCCAGGCTCTTTCGTACGCATTCTATTTGTAGACTTCTCTTCAGCATTCAATACTATTCAACCTCATCTCATGGCACTCAAACTCCTCAAACTCAATGTTTGTCCTAAGCTCATTCTCTGGATAATAGATTTTCTTATTAATCGTTCTCAAACTGTCTCTTTTCATCATACACTCTCTGACTCTCGTTCCACCTCAACGGGCGCTCCTCAGGGTACAGTCCTCTTTCCTGTCCTCTTTACTCTCTACACCAATGACTGCTCTGGCACTGATCTCACTCCTGTTATAAAATATTCAGATGACACAGCAATCCAAGACCTCTCCAACTCAGACACAACATTCAACCAAGAAGTAGTTAAGTTCACTACCTGGTGTACAGACAACTTTTTAGATCTAAATGTTAGAAAGACCAAGGAGATGATCGTGGATTTCCGGAGAGAGCCCGGTGTGATCCCTGACCTTTTTATCAATGGTGTGAAAGTTGAGCGTGTGAATGAGTATAAGTATCTTGGAACGATTCTTGACAGCAAACTCACCTTTGATACAAACACGCAAATAATACACAAAAAATGTCAGTCACGCCTTTTCTGTCTTCAAAAACTTAGGTCTCTGCGTATGAATGAGTCCATTCTTGGTAATTTCTATCGTTGTTTTATTGAATCTGTCTTAACTTTTGGATTTTTGTGCTGGTTTGCTGGTCTGAGTGTGAAGAATAAGAGAGTGTTGGACAGGGTGGTGAAGGTGAGTGGCAAAGTAGTGGGAGTACAACAGAGGAGCATTAATGAACTATATGAGTGTCGTATTGTGAGCAAGGCGAGAATGATCTTAGGTGAATCCACTCACGTGCTAGCTAAGCATTATGAGCTCTTGCCATCATCAAAAAGGTACAGAACTCTGAAATGTTCCACCAACAGAGCAAGAATGTCTTTTGTAAATAGGTCAGTTGAGTATCTGAACAAGATTGGAGTGTGAGTGACTAAAGGAGTGTGAGAGCGGGAGTTATGTAATTGTTTGTCTATTGCAGAATTTTACGCTGAACATGTACTGAATTTCTCTAAAGAGACATTAAAGTGATCTTGAATCTTGAATCTTGAATCTCTCCTTCTCTCTCTCTCGCCTTCTCTATCTCTCCTCTCTCTCATTCTCTCTCTCTCTCTCCTTCTCTCTTCTCTCTCTCTCTCTCTGTCTTTCTCTCTCTCTCTCATTCTCTCTCTCTCTCCTTCTCTCTCTCTCTCTCTTTGTCTTTCTCTCTCTCTGTCTTTCTCTCTGTCTATCTCTCTTTCTTTCTCTATCTCTCTCCCTCTCTTTTTTCTTTCTTGTCTGTTTGTCTCTCTCTCTCTGTCTCTGTCTGTCTGTTGCTGTCTCTCTGTCTCTGTCTCTGTCTCTCTGTCTCTGTCTCTCTGTCTCTGTCGCTCTCTGTCTCTCTCTGTCTCTGTCTGTTGCTGTCTCTCTGTCTCTGTCTCTGTCTCTCTGTCTCTGTCTCTCTGTCTCTGTCGCTCTCTGTCTCTCTCTGTCTCTGTCTCTCTCTGTCTCTGTCTCTCTCTGTCTGTTGCTGTCTCTCTGTCTCTGTCTCTGTCTCTCTGTCTCTGTCGCTCTCTGTCTCCCTGTCTCTGTCTCTTCTGTCTCCCTCTCTCCTTCCCGTGTGTGGATGTATGTATGTATGTGTGTGTATGTGTCTTTGTGTATGTGGAATGTGTGTATGTATGCTTATGTGTGTGTATGTATGTGTGTGAGTATATATATATATACATATATATATATATATATATATATATATATATGTATGTGTGTGTGTATGTACGTATGTGTGTATGTTGTGTGTGTGTGTGTGTGGTGTGCGCGCGCGCGCGCGCGTTTGTGTGTGAGCTTAATATTAACAACGACTGTCTTGTATCGTTCAATCCACTACCCTTGATAACACCAATGTGTGCTTACTCATAGCTCAATGATTTCTCATGAAGAATAACAGGAAAACTAAGGAGACTGGAGCAGGGGGGTGAGGGAGGTGAGCAAACAAGCCAGCACCTGATATTTCCTGTGAATAGAATGTTTTTCCAGATGTAGCTCAAAATGTCTGCTGTCAACACAAGTTTTCATTTTCCATTCCTTGCCCGGTGCGTGTACCCCACCTACTCTAATACACCGACAGATTTCAACCCGGAACTCCAGGTTCAGGTGGGTGTAAGTTGGGTAACGGGGGTTCTGTACTGTCTTGGGAAAGAATACAGTTTGTTACGTGCGTTACATGAATAGTGTTTTGTGTGACGGCAGAGTCTGTCTCTGGGATTCCCTCTTTGTCTGGACAAAGTGCGGGGGAAGGGGGTGGTGGTGGTGGTTTTGAAGGTTTTTCCGACAAACTTGCAGGTAAAAACCATTACAACAAGAATTCTGTTTCTTAGAAAATCCGAAATCCTCAGGCATTTCAAGTCGTGCTGAATTGTGCATCTTGGAAAGTCCCAAGTTCTCAATCGTTTAAAATCAAACTTTCGCGAACAAAATCTGAGTCATCGTACCATCGATCGTCTTACTCAAAAAGACACAGTTGATGGAGGTGGACGAAAATCTACCATGAAAGAAAAACAAACAAACAACCAAACAAAACACCCCAGAACCATTACCAATGAGACAAACACTAGTACTGCCTCAAGAGTAACACTGCTCAGACTCTAACAGCGTGGAATGGAAAATGTTTGAGCTTTCTCTGAATTAGAGATCAAAGACATTTTAAGAAATGGAAAAGGTTACTGGAGAGATGGTGAAGAGGAATTAGGGAGGGGACAGAATGAAATTTTCTCTGGTGGTGTTTTTGTTTGTTTGTTTGTTTTGTTTGTTTGTTTGTTTGTTTGGAGACTGAAGAAGATTGGAAAGTTGGATGAGGGAGACGATGGATTGTGTTGGTGGATGGATGGCGGCTACGTGTTATGCTGTTCAGAGGTGGGGTTTGTGTGGTATGGTTGTGTGGTATGGTTGTGTGGGTCGTTGGTGCTGTCTATTCCTGCTGGGGGCTGGATGTGTTTTCCTTGGTTTTCACTGGATTTTTGTAAACGTTGCAGACAGAGATCACATCTGACTCTCTCTCTCTCTCTCCTTCTGGTCAGGTCATTCCATGACAGATCTCTCTCTCTTTCCTTCTGGTCAGGTCATTCCGATGACAGACCTCTCTCTCTCTCCTTCTGGTCAGGTCATTCCGATGACAGACCTCTCTCTCTCTCCTTCTGGTCAGGTCATTCCTATGACAGACCTCTCTCTCTTTCCTTCTGGTCAGGTCATTCCGATGACAGATCTCTCTCTCTCTCCTTCTGGTCAGGTCATTCCGATGACAGATCTCTCTCTCTCTCCTTCTGGTCAGGTCATTCCGATGACAGATCTCTCTCTCTTTCTTCTGGTCAGGTCATTCCGATGACAGATCTCTCTCTCTTTCCTTCTGGTCAGGTCATTCCGATGACAGATCTCTCTCTCTCTCCTTCTGGTCAGGTCATTCCGATTACAGATCTCTCTCTCTCTCCTTCTGGTCAGGTCATTCCGATGACAGATCTCTCTCTCTTTCCTTCTGGTCAGGTCATTCCGATGACAGATCTCTCTCTCTTTCCTTCTGGTCAGGTCATTCCGATGACAGATCTCTCTCTCTTTCCTTCTGGTCAGGTCATTCCGATGACAGATCTCTCTCACTTTCCTTCTGGTCAGGTCATTCCGATGACAGATCTCTCTCTCTTTCCTTCTGGTCAGGTCATTCCGATGACAGATCTCTCTCTCTTTCCTTCTGGTCAGGTCATTCCGATGACAGATCTCTCTCTCTTTCCTCTGGTCAGGTCATTCCGATGACAGATCTCTCTCTCTTTCCTTCTGGTCAGGTCATTCCGATGACAGATCTCTCTCTCTTTCCTTCTGGTCAGGTCATTCCGATGACAGATCTCTCTCTCTTTCCCTCTGGTCAGGTCATTCCGATGACAGATCTCTCTCTCTTTCCTTCTGGTCAGGTCATTCCGATGACAGATCTCTCTCTCTCTCCTTCTGGTCAGGTCATTCCGATGACAGATCTCTCTCTCTTTCCTTCTGGTCAGGTCATTCCGATGACAGATCTCTCTCTCTTTCCTTCTGGTCAGGTCATTCCGATGACAGATCTCTCTCTCTTTCCTTCTGGTCAGGTCATTCCGATGACAGATCTCTCTCTCTTTCCTTCTGGTCAGGTCATTCCGATGACAGATCTCTCTCTCTTTCCTTCTGGTCAGGTCATTCCATGACAGATCTCTCTCTCTCTCCTTCTGGTCAGGTCATTCCGATGACAGATCTCTCTCTCTCTCCTTCTGGTCAGGTCATTCCGATGACAGATCTCTCTCTCTTTCCTTCTGGTCAGGTCATTCCGATGACAGATCTCTCTCTCTTTCCTTCTGGTCAGGTCATTCCATGACAGATCTCTCTCTCTTTCCTTCTGGTCAGGTCATTCCGATGACAGATCTCTCTCTCTTTCCTTCTGGTCAGGTCATTCCGATGACAGATCTCTCTCTCTTTCCTTCTGGTCAGGTCATTCCGATGACAGACTGGTAGAGAGATAAAGATATAAAACACAACACGCTAGATAGGACCTCAGGACCTGGCCATCATATAGGGTTTATGTGCAGGCTTAAGGCTAGATAGGGCCTCAGGACCTGGCCATCATATAGGGTTTATGTGCAGGCTTAAGGCTAGATAGGGCCTCAGGACCTGGCCATCATATAGGGTTTATGTGCAGGCTTAAGGCTAGATAGGGCCTGAGGACCTGGCCAGCACAGAAGGTTTATGTGCAGGCTTAAGGCTAGATAGGGCCTCAGGACCTGGCCATCATATAGGGTTTATGTGCAGGCTTAAGGCTAGATAGGGCCTCAGGACCTGGCCATCATATAGGGTTTATGTGCAGGCTTAAGGCTAGATAGGGCCTCAGGACCTGGCCATCATATAGGGTTTATGTGCAGGCTTAAGGCTAGATAGGGCCTCAGGACCTGGCCATCATATAGGGTTTATGTGCAGGCTTAAGGCTAGATAGGACCTCAGGACCTGGCCATCATATAGGGTTTATGTGCAGGCTTAAGGCTAGATAGGGCCTGAGGACCTGGCCAGCACAGAAGGTTTATGTGCAGGCTTAAGGCTAGATAGGACCTCAGGACCTGGCCATCATATAGGGTTTATGTGCAGGCTTAAGGCTAGATAGGGCCTCAGGACCTGGCCATCATATAGGGTTTATGTGCAGGCTTAAGGCTAGATAGGGCCTCAGGACCTGGCCATCATATAGGGTTTATGTGCAGGCTTAAGGCTAGATAGGGCCTGAGGACCTGGCCATCATATAGGGTTTATGTGCAGGCTTAAGGCTAGATAGGGCCTCAGGACCTGGCCATCATATAGGGTTTATGTGCAGGCTTAAGGCTAGATAGGGCCTCAGGACCTGGCCATCATATAGGGTTTATGTGCAGGCTTAAGGCTAGATAGGGCCTCAGGACCTGGCCAGCACAGAAGGTTTATGTGCAGGCTTAAGGCTAGATAGGGCCTCAGGACCTGGCCAGCACAGAAGGTTTGTGTGCAGGCTTAAGGCTAGATAGGGCCTCAGGACCTGGCCAGCATATAGGGTTTATGTGCAGGCTTAAGGCTAGATAGGGCCTCAGGACCTCGCCAGCATATAGGGTTATGTGCAGGCTTAAGGCTAGATAGGGCCTCAGGACCTGGCCAGCATATAGGGTTTATGTGCAGGCTTAAGGCTAGATAGGACCTCAGGACCTCGCCAGCATATAGGGTTTATGTGCAGGCTTAAGGCTAGATAGGGCCTCAGGACCTGGCCATCATATAGGGTTTATGTGCAGGCTTTAGGCTAGATAGGACCTCAGGACCTGTCCAGCATATAGGGTTTATGTGCAGGCTTAAGGCTTGTGTCATGTTCATTCTGTATCTTCTCCATCATATGGCACCTTTGATGTTAGTGCATATGGAATTCATTCCGCTGTGGTGTAGTGGTTAGTTCAACAGACTACCGACTGGAAGGTTTGGGCTCAAATCCCCGTCAATCCCTTTGAAATCGATGTGGTACATTTTCTGCTCCAACCTACTCCTACCCAGTGTTCAGCATGCTATGGACTCATCGGGAAGACTGACACTGACTGAAAGTCTTTATAGTTAACATTTCACCGGCATGTCTTGATCATCATCATCATCATCATCATCATCATTATGTGCCCTGCCGCATGGCGTTGGCGATCATGGCCCTCCATATGCATCTATCTCTTGTCGCCGCAAGTACATCTCCCACCCTCTCTGTCCTTAGCCACCCTGCAAGTCCGTCCAATATTTTCTCCTTTGGTCTACCTGGTGCTCTCTTTCCCTCCAGGTTTCCTGTTGTGACCAGGTGCTCTATTCCCCTTTCCACATAAAATGACCTATAAATGTTGCCTGTCTTTTCCTAATCTTCTTCATGTTTTGATAATATCAAGATATTCTAGTATGTGACCAATGCGAGGGGCATATTGCTACCAAATAAATTTGATAAGCACCCTATGGTTCTTATATAGGGAGAATGACACGTTTACAGTTCATCGGATGAGTTTATTCTAACAAGTACGGTACACAAAATACCGCCTCCCTTCAGGCCAAGGGAGCACTCGTTCTTTCTGTACGCGTGTTTCGAGTTGTTTCCCCTTAGCGACTGAACGCGTTAGCGATACAGTACACGCAGAACCCAATATTGGCGTTAAGCCTTGATTTCAAGTTGAATGGAGCGAGTACCGAGATCTATGGAAGACTGACAGTCCCACAATGATTGGAGCATTTAGAGGGTCAGCCAACAGACCAGTTTATGTGTTGCCGGCTAGAACTGAACTCAAGGCATCAGATGTGAAGTCAATGGTTCTGGTAGAAGAGTCAGCCAGAGGTGTGAAAACTGTGGACCACGTAAGGGTCGGACCCCGAACCCCAGTCAGCAACATGGCACTCTACACAACTGACTTACTGGGGGGAAATGAAAGGAAAAGAA
>JAPXFY010000012.1:3879261-3889261 GCA_030674185.1 Monoplex corrugatus
AACATGCAAACGACGAGGAACGGCGTGCAGACTCGATGAATATTCATGATTCGATAAACAAAACTAAACACAAAAATATCAACCACTTGTCTCTGTCAGCTATAGGTAGACCTCAATTAACTAAGTGTCGCTGATAAATAAGTGTCCTGTAAGCTCCAACTGCTCCGTCGTCGGCGCTGTGAATGAAATAGCAAATCTACCTTTTTATAACAACCGTTTACCTGTCATTAGGTACATCCGTTTCTTACGTCAAACGCGACCGTTTTAGTGTGTGTGAAATACCCGTTGAATCACTGTGCTTTCCGCAGTGATAGAGTGGTGAATAGAACATGGTCTGACTTATTCATAGTGAAGTCCTGCTCACCGGCACTTTCAGGTTCGGTTTCAGTTTCAACAAAAGTTCATCGCAGCGCGTGGGTAAGTGATGATAAGGATGATGATAACGATACTGATGATAAAAATAATAATGACGAGAAGAAGAACAGAAGAAGAAGAAGAAGAATGATAACATAATAACAATGATGGATAATAACAATAATAATAATGATGGTGATGGTGATGGTGGATGGTGATGATGGTGATGATGATGATGATGATGATGATGATGATGATGATGATGATAATAACAATAATAATAACAACAACAACAAAAATGATAATAATAATAATAACAATAATAATAATATATACTACTACTACTGATGATGATCATGATCATGATATTCGTGATGATAAGAAGAAGAAGAAGCTGAAGAATAAAGTCATCATCATCATATCATCATCATCATCATATCATCATCATCATAATAATGACATTAAATATTATATGGCGCCAAATGTTGAAACAAGAATCAAACCAATGCACACACACTCATCATTCACCAAAACAATCACCAACAACGATCACAACATCAGGGCACACACACACTCACCATTCACCAAAGCCATCACCAACAACGACCACAACACCAGGGCACAAAACACACACACTCACCATTCACCAAAGCCATCACCAACAACGACCACAACACCAGGGCACAAACACACACTCACCATTCACCAAAACAATCACCAACAATGACCACAACACCAGGGCACAAAACACACACACTCACCATTCACCAAAGCAATCACCAACAACGACCTCAACACCAGGGCACACAGCACACACAAACTGGGAGGGTGAGGGCAGTGGGGCAAAAGAATTAGCACGTAGAGGGGGAAATCACTGCTGGACAAGAAGCTGTGTCTGCAATCTAGACTTTAAAGAAGACAGAGTCCGTGACTGTCAAATAGACAGAGGAACCTTCGTTCCTGCAGGAAGCTGGTGGATAGGCTGAGGGAGCCAAAGGGTTAAGTTGATTTTGTTATTATCGATGACGATGCAGGATACAGGGTTCGGGAGTCAAAGGGTTAATGGAGAGTGGACTCGATATCTGATATCTTGTGTACAATGTTAACCCACAATATGATACTGGCCTGTTGGCTGTCCATCTTAATATTTCCATCATTCTGGTAGTTTCAGCTTAGTATTTCGTAGGTCCACTGGTCTGTTGGCTGCCCATCTTAATGTTTCTATCATTCTGGTGGTGTCAACTTAGTGTTTGATAGGTCCACTGGCCTGTTGGCTGCCCATCTTAATGTTTCCATCATTCTGTTGGTGTCAACTTAGTGTTTGATAGGTCCACTGGCCTGTTGGCTGCCCATCTTAATGTTTACATCATTCTGGTGGTGTCAACTTAGTGTTTGATAGGTCCACTGGCCTGTTGGCTGCCCATCTTAATGTTTACATCATTCTGGTGGTGTTGGCTTAGTGTTTCATAGGTCTCTCTCCCTCTTCCCCCTCTGCTGTTCCCATTTCAAGACCATGCCAACGTACAGAGTTTTGCCCAGGCCCAGGGAGTCTGACAGACAATTGATAGCAGACTTGGGTGGACCACATATGGAATTGTCCGAGTACGAGGAATATTCTACTCAGTTAAGCTGCGTACGGACTTGTATGGGGTGGATGGTGACTTGTATGGGGTGGATGGTGACTTGTATGGGGGTGGATGGTGACTTGTATGGGGTGGATGGTGACTTGTATGGTGTGGATGATGACTTGTATGGTGTGGATGGTGATTTGTATGGGGGTGGATGGTGACTTGTATGGGGTGGATGATGACATGTATGTGGTGGATGGTGACATGTATGTGGTGGATGGTGACTTGTATGGGGTGGATGGTGACTTGTATTGGGGTGGATGGTGATTTGTATGGGGGTTGATGGTGACTTGTATGGGGTGGATGGTGACTTGTATGGGGTGGATGGTGACTTGTATGGGGTTGATGGTGACTTGTATGGTGTGGATGATGACTTGTATGGGGTTGATGGTGACTTGTATGGGGTGGATGGTGACTTGTATGGTGTGGATGGTGACTTGTATGGTGTGGATGATGACTTGTATGGTGTGGATGATGACTTGTATGGTGTGGATGGTGACTTGTATGGGGTGGATGGTGACTTGTATGGTGTGGATGGTGACTTGTATGGGGTGGATGGTGACTTGTATGGGGTGGATGATGACTTGTATGGGGTGGATGGTGACTTGTATGGTGTGGATGGTGACTTGTATGGGGGTGGATGGTGACTTGTATGGGGGTGGATGGTGACTTGTATTGGGGTGGATGGTGACTTGTATGGGGTGGATGGTGACTTGTATGGGGGTGGATGGTGACTTGTATGGGGTGGATGGTGACTTGTATGGGGTGGATGGTGACTTGTATGGTGTGGATGGTGACTTGTATGGGGTTGATGGTGACTTGTATGGGGTTGATGGTGACTTGTATGGGGTGGATGGTGACTTGTATGGGGTTGATGGTGACTTGTATGGGGTTGATGGTGACTTGTATGGGGTGGATGGTGACTTGTATGGTGTGGATGGTGACTTGTATGGGGTTGATGGTGACTTGTATGGGGGTGGATGGTGACTTGTATGGGGTGGATGGTGACTTGTATGGTGTGGATGGTGACTTGTATGGTGTGGATGGTGACTTGTATTGGAGTGGATGGTGACTTGTATGGTGTGGATGGTGACTTGTATGGGGGGGATGGTGACTTGTATGGTGTGGATGGTGACTTGTATGGTGTGGATGGTGACTTGTATGGTGTGGATGGTGACTTGTATGGTGTGGATGGTGACTTGTATGGTGTGGATGGTGACTTGTATGGGGGTGGATGGTGACTTGTATGGTGTGGATGATGACTTGTATGGTGTGGATGATGACTTGTATGGGTGTGGATGGTGACTTGTATGGGGTGGATGGTGACTTGTATGGTGTGGATGGTGACTTGTATGGTGTGGATGGTGACTTGTATAGGGTGGATGGTGACTTGTATGGGGTGGATGATGACTTGTATGGGGTGGATGATGACTTGTATGGTGTGGATGGTGACTTGTATGGGGTGGATGGTGACTTGTATGGTGTGGATGGTGACTTGTATGGTGTGGATGGTGACTTGTATAGGGTGGATGGTGACTTGTATGGGGTGGATGATGACTTGTATGGGGTGGATGGTGACTTGTATGGGGTGGATGGTGACTTGTATGGGGTGGATGGTGACTTGTATGGGGGTGGATGGTGACTTGTATGGTGTGGATGGTGACTTGTATGGTGTGGATGGTGACTTGTATGGTGTGGATGGTGACTTGTATGGGGTTGATGGTGACTTGTATGGGGTTGATGGTGACTTGTATGGGGTGGATGGTGACTTGTATGGTGGGATGAGACTTGTATAGGTGGATGGTGACTTGTATGGTGGATGGTGACTTGTATGGGGTGGAATGATGACTTGGTATGGTGTGGATGGTGACTTGTATGGTGTGGATGGTGACTTGTATGGGGTGGATGATGACTTGTATGGGGTGGATGTGACTTGTATGGGGTGGATGTGTGACTTGTATGGTGTGGATGATGACTTGTATGGGGGTGGATGGTGATTGTATGGTGTGGATGATGACTTGTATAGGGTGGATGGTGACTTGTATGGGGTGGATGGTGACTTGTATGGGGTGGATGGTGACTTGTATGGTTTTGATGGTGATTGTATGGGGTTGATGGTGACTTGTATGGGTGGATGGTGACTTGTATGGTGTGGATGATGACTTGTATAGGTGGATGGTACTTGTATGGGTGGATGGTGACTTGTATGGGGTGGATGATGACTTGTATGGTTGTGGATGGTGACTTGTATGGTGTGGATGGTGACTTGTATGGGTGGATGATGACTTGTATGGGGTGGATGGTGACTTGTATGGGGTGGATGGTGACTTGTATGGTGTGGGATGATACTTGTATGGGGGTGGATGGTGATTGTATGGGGTGGATGGTGACTTGTATTGGGGTGGATGGTGACTTGTATGGTGTGGATGGTGACTTGTATGGGGTGGATGGTGACTTGTATGGGGTGGATGGTGACTTGTATGGGGTGGATGATGACTTGTATGGGGTGGATGGTGACTTGTATGGTGTGGATGATGACTTGTATGGTGTGGATGATGACTTGTATGGTGTGGATGATGACTTGTATGGTGTGGATGGTGACTTGTATGGTGTGGATGGTGACTTGTATGGTGTGGATGATGACTTGTATGGTGTGGATGATGACTTGTATGGTGTGGATGATGACTTGTATGGGGTGGATGGTGACTTGTATTGGGGTGGATGGTGACTTGTATGGTGTGGATGATGACTTGTATGGTGTGGATGGTGACTTGTATGGGGTGGATGGTGACTTGTATGGGGTGGATGGTGACTTGTATGGTGTGGATGGTGACTTGTATGGTGTGGATGGTGACTTGTACGGGGTGGATGGTGACTTGTATGGGGTGGATGATGACTTGTATGGTGTGGATGGTGACTTGTATGGTGTGGATGGTGACTTGTATTGGGTGGATGGTGACTTGTATGGTGTGGATGGTGACTTGTGTGGTGTGGATGATGACTTGAATGGGGTGGATGGTGACTTGTATGGTGTGGATGATGACTTGTATGGTGTGGATGGTGACTTGTATGGTGTGGATGATGACTTGTATTGTGTGGATGGTGACTTGTATGGTGTGGATGATGACTTGAATGGGGTGGATGGTGACTTGTATGGTGTGGATGATGACTTGAATGGGGTGGATGGTGACTTGTATGGTGTGGATGATGACTTGTATGGTGACTTGTATGGTGTGGATGATGACTTGTATGGTGTGGATGGTGACTTGTGTGGTGTGGATGATGACTTGAATGGGGTGGATGGTGACTTGTATGGTGTGGATGATGACTTGAATGGGTGGATGGTGACTTGTATGGTGTGGATGATGACTTGTATGGTGTGGATGGTGACTTGTGTGGTGTGGATGATGACTTGAATGGGGTGGATGGTGACTTGTATGGTGTGGATGATGACTTGAATGGTGTGGATGGTGACTAGTATGGTGTGGATGATGACTTGAATTTGGGGTGGATGGTGACTTGTATGGTATGGATGGTGACTTGTATGGTGTGGATGGTGACTTGTATGGTGTGGATGGTGACTTGTATGGTGTGGATGGTGACTTGAATGGGGTGGATGGGGACTTGTATGGGGTGGAAGAATGACGAGAAAGTAATAAACGCAGCAGAAATGTGATTCTTCAGGCGTCTTGTCAGAGTAAAATGGACAGACAAAAGAACCAGTGAAAGCGTGCTAAAGGAATTAGCTGTCCAACGTAAAATATACATCATGAGTATATGGGGCACATGAACAGAAACACAAGAACCGACTTGATGACATCAGTCCTGCAGGGGAGAGTCGAGGCAAAGAGAAAACAAGGAATGCCGGCAAAATCCTTCAGTATCGCTGACGCCTGCAAACTGGGGCTCCATGACATCATACACAGGAGCAGAGACCGTGTCGCCTGGCGATCCTTATTGACAATGTGTGGAGTTCCCACCGCCGTACACGGCGATGGAGATAGATGATGATGGATGATGATGGACGCTGTGTGTGTGTGTGTGTGTGTGTGTGTGTGTGTGTGTGTGTGTGTGTGTGTGTGTGTGTGTATGTGAGAGAGAGAGAGGAGACAGAGAGAGAGAGAGATAGAGTGAAGGAGAGAGAGAGAGAGATACAGAGAGAGACATGCATACAGACAGACACAAGGACAGACACAAAGTGTGTGTGTATGAGAGTGTTGTGTGTGTGTGTTTATGTCTGTGTCTGTGTCTCTATCTGTGTGTGTGTGCGTGTGTGTGTGTGTGTGTGTGTGGTGTGTGTGGTGTGCGTGCGTGCGTGCGTGCGTGTGTGTGTGTGTGTGTTTGTGTCTGTATCTGTGTGTGTGTGTGTGCGTGCGTGCGTGCGTGCGTGCTTGCGTGTGTGTGTGTGTGTGTGTGAGTGTGTGTGTGTGTGTTTATGTCTGTGTCTGTATCTGTGTGTGTGTGTGTGGTGTGTGTGTGTGTGTGTGGTGTGTGTGTGTGTGTGTGTGTGTGTGTGTTGTGCGTGCGTGCCTGCGTGGTGTCTGTGGGAGCGTGGTGAGGAGAGAGAGAGAGAGAGAGAGGAGGAGTGTGGAGAGTGGAGTAGGAGAGGTGTACTGTGTGTGTGTTGTGGTTTTTGTGTTGTTTACCGTGTGTGTATGTGTGTGGTTGTTTACGTGTGGTGTTTGTGTGTGTGTGTGTTGTGTGTGTATGATGTGGAGTTTGTGTTTGTGTGTGTGTGTGTGTATGTCTGTGTCTGTGCCTGTATCTGTGGTGGTGTGTTTTGTGTTTGCGTGTGTTTGTATCTGTGTGTGTTGTGTGTTTGTCTTGTTGTGTGTGTGTGTGTGTGTGTGTGTGTTGTGTTTTGTGTGTGTGTGTGTGTGTGTGTGTGTGTGTGTGTGTGTGGTGTGCTGTGTGACGAACATAAAATAACAAGAGGGGAATTTCAAAACGCCCACATACTTCGGCACATGGGACTGCAAAGCGAGGATCAATAGACGAAGGAAGAGGGAAGGAACAACTGACTGACTGATACAACCGACTGACTGATGATGACTGATGATGACAGTGAACGTGAACTGACCGACTGACTGATACTGACTGAACTGACTGACTGACTGATACGACTGACTGACTGACTGACGACTGACTGACTGACTGACTGACTACTGACTGACTGACTGACTGACCAATGACGAACTGACTGATGACTAACTAACGACTGACTGACTGACTGACGACTGACTGACTGACTGACTGATGACTGACTGACAAATGACTTATGACTGACTGACTGACGGAATGAATGAAGAAGAAGAAGATGAAGGAAAGAAGAGAGGAAGAAGGAAGGAATGAAGAAGGAAGGAAGGAAGAAGAAGGAAGGAAGGAAGAAGAAAGGAAGGAAGAAGAAAAGGAAGAAAGAGAAGAAGAAGAGAAGGAAGGAAGAAAGGAAGGAAGAAAGGAAGGAAGAAAGGAAGGAAGAAAGGAAGGAAGGAAGGAAGGAAGAAAGGAAGGAAGAAGAAGGAAAGGAAGAAGAAAGAAGGAAGAAAGGAAGGAAGAAGGAAGAAGGAAGAAGGAAGAAAGGAAGGAAGAAGGAAGGAAGGAAGGAAAGGAAGGAAAGGAAGGAAAGAAAGGAAGGAAGAAGAAGGAAGAAGAGAAGAAGAGGAAGAAAGGAAGAAGAAGGAAGAAGGAAGGAAGGAAGGAAGGAAGGAAGGAAGGAAGAAGAAGGAAGGAAAGAAAGAAGAAGAAAGGAAGGAAAGGAAGGAAGAAGGAAGGAAGGAAGGAAGAAAGAAGGAAGGAAGGAAGAAAGAAGGAAGGAAGAAGGAAAGAGAAGGAAGGAAGGAAGGAAGAAGAAGAAGGAAAGAAAAGGAAAGGAAAGGAAGGAAGGAAGGAAGAAGGAAGGAAGAAGGAAGAAGGAAGGAAGAAAAGAAGAAGAAAGAAGGAAGAAGAAGGAAGGAAGGAAGTAGAAGGAAGAAAAAAGAAGGAGAAGAAGAAAGAAGGAAGGAAGAAAGAAGGAAGGAGAAGGAAGGAGAAGAAGAAGAAAGAAGAAGAAGGAAGGAAGAAGTAAGAAGAGGAACGAAGGAAAAAGAAAGAAGGAAGAAAGGAAGAAAAGGAAGGAAGGAAGAAAGAAAAGGAAGAAGAAAGAAGGAAGGAATGAAAGAGAAGAAAGAGAAGAAGGAATGAAGTGAGGAAGAAAAGAAGGAGGAAGAGAAGGTTATCAAACACAACATGCTTCGACAGCCAGTATCACAGGATGAGGCAGACAGTATGAAGCAAACCCAGTGACATAATGATACATGGGACAGACACACAGACGCACACAGACAACACACAGACAGACACACAGACAGACACACAGACAGTATGAAGCAAACCGAGTGACAGATACACACACACAGATAAACACACACACACACAAATATTCAAAACACACACAACACACACAGACACACACACACAACACAACACAACACACAACACAAACACACACACACAGACACACACACACACACATTCAACACGCACAGTATACCCCTCACACACCCCGACCCCCCCCCCCTCCCCCACCAATTGTGAGGCAGATATCGTGAACCTGCACAAAACTGGATACGCTGGCAAAGTCTTGTTACTGCTGTTCCATTCTTGTCACTGAATCATCTTACGTTATATTGCACTCACATGTATTCCTTCATCAGCCATATGTATGGTGTTGTTGTTGTTGTTTGTTTGTTTGTTTGTTTCTTTTAAGCTGGCCTGTCAGAATGAGTGGACAGTACCATCACCCCTAACAACCACGTCATAGCCACTCCCCATCCCAACAGCTTTGACAGCTCATTTGAGAGAAAGAGAGTGGCGCGCACGCGCGCGCGCACGCGCGCGCGGCGCGAGAGAGAGAGAGAGAGAAAGACAGACAGACAGACAGACAGACAAACAGAGAGAAGGAGACAGATACCGAGAGTGACAGAGACAGAGAGGAAGAAAGAAAAAGAAAGTGAGAAAGACAGAGAGAGAGATGGAGAGAGAGAGAGACAGACAGACAGACACATGGACAGAGAGAGAACGAGAGAGAGGGGGAGGAAGACAGAGAGAGAAAAAGAGACAGGCACACACACACACACAGACACACAGGCAGACACATAGACAGACAAAGAAAGAGAGAGGGGGAGAGAGAGAGGGGGGGAGAGAAAGAGAGAGAAATACAGACAGACAGGCATACAGACAGACAGACAGAGAGACATACATACAGAGAGACACACGAGTAGACACAAAGACAGACAGACAGAGAAAGAGAGGGGAAGAGAGAGAGAAAGACAGCACACACACACACAGACAGACAGAGACACACAGACAGACAAAGAAAGAGAGAGAGGGTGAGATAGAGAGAGACAAAGAGAGATACAGACATACAGACAGACAGATACAAGTACAGAGACACACAGAGACACAGACACACAGATAGACAAAGACAGAAAGAGAGAGGGGGAGAAGGAGAGAAAGAAGAGAAGAAGACAGAAGACAGAGACAGAAAAGAAGAGAAGAGGAGAGAGAAGAGACAAGAGAGAGGAGAGAAAGAAGAGAGAGAAAGAGAGAGAAGAGAGAGAGAAGAGAGAGAGAGAGAAGAGAGAGAGAGAGAAGAAAGAGAGAGAGAGAAAGAGAGAGAGAAGAGGAAAGAGGAGAGAAAGAGAGAAGAAAGAAGAAAGAGAGAGGAAGAGAGAAAGAAGAGAGAAGAAAGAGAAGAGAGAGAGAAAGAGAGAGAGAAAGAGAGAGAAGAGAGGAGAGAGATAAAGAAAGGAAAAACAAACCGAACTGAAAGAAAGAAAGAGAGGATGAGGGAAATGGAGTGTGAACCAACCTATCGTCAGGAGTATCAAAACAGTTATCACTGACACACTGCAGTACCCACCCACCACACAACTTCACTTTACCACCATTACCACACCACCCAGATAGCTCTGAAGGAATAGTGAGGGTGGGGGTGAGGGGGGTGGGGCTGGGGGAGGGACAGATGGGACAGGAGTATA
>JAPXFY010000012.1:3896761-3906761 GCA_030674185.1 Monoplex corrugatus
AAGCAAGCACTAAAAGAATATTAATGAAAAGGATTACGAACAGACAAGCAATACTTACAGAACATTTCATGAGGCAAGAGCAGTTTGAGCTCCTAGTCACAACAGGAAAGGTAGAGGGGAAAAGAGCTGCAGGTAGAACCAGGCAGAAAATATTAGACATTTTCGTAGAGTGGGTGGGAGCAGAAATGGTGGGAGATATACTTCCAGTGACAAAAGATAGATTGGTATGGATGGCTATGATGGCCAGCGTTAGGCAGCATGGCTCACGATGATGATGATGATGCCAGGACTGTGACCATAGTTATATTGGCGAAACTGAGCGCAACTCGCACAAAAGATTAAAAGAACACAAACGTGAGTCCTCTCCAGTGGGAGAACATCTGACCCACACCCAACACCACTTTGAAAAGGACAGTGTGCAAGTTCTCGACAAAGAAGCAAGATGGTTCCAGAGGGGAGTAAAGGAGGCAGTTTACATCGCCGCAAGGAACACCACCCTCAACCGTGACCGGGGCTGACACAACCTGCCATCGGTGTACTCCTCACTTATTCAGTCGCACTGTCGTGAGTTCGCTCACGGCGGTGCGCACTGAAGCCAGTTCTCAACCCAGCAGTTGCGCTGAAGAAGTCGGCTGGATCGCCGATGAAAGCTACGCAGTAAGTAGCGTTCTTTTGTAACTGAGAGCCAGGTTCAACCAGGTAGCCATTATGATGATGATATCATTATCACTGTCTTCACTCTATCTACAGTTGTCTGTAAGAAGTAGTGGACAGAGTGAGACAGTGAACAGGTCACGTGTTTGTTTGACTATCACGGCTGTCAAGATAAAGTAAGATCAGAACAGTCCTCATTTTCAACAGTAATATTAACATTCTTTTGATAGCACCATGGGCTTAAAATCTTAGATCTCGAATTCAACCCCAGCCCTCAACATTATTGAAAACTGACCTGTTGGCTGTCCATCTTACAGTGTCCATCCTTCTGGTAGTGTCAGTTTTGTGTTTCAGAAGTCACTCGCCCTCCCCCCTCACACACACACTCTCTCTCTCTCTCTCTCTGTGTCTCACTCTCTCTCTCTCTCTGTACCTGACTACAAAAGCTTGCCAGAGGATAGAGTTTTGTGAAGGGTCTGGTAAAAGTGTGGGTTGAACACACGTATGGGATTGTCTTTCGTGACGAACTACTCTTGAATTATTTCTTGATTCCAGGAGAAATAGGTAAACACTACACGTGTTTATTCTGTGTGTGTGTCTGTCTGTATGTGTGTCTGTCTGTGTGTGTGTGTGTGTCTGTCTGTCTGTCTGCCTCTCTCTCTCTCTCGCTCGCTCGCTCGCTCTAACTGTCGCTCTCTCTCTTCCCCTCTCTCTGTTTCTCTCTCTGTCTCTGTCTGTCTTTCTCTCTCTATCGCTCTCTCTAACTGTCGCTCTCTCTCTTGCTCTCTATCTGTTTCTCTCTCTGTCTCTGTCTGTCTGTCTGTCTCTCTCTCTCTCTCCCCCCCTCTCTCTCTCTCACTCAACACACACACACACACACTCACACGCACACATACGCATATTCACACTCAAACACACACACAACGCAAACTCACACACACAAACCCACACACACACACACACCCCACACACATACACACATGTATCGATGCCCATAGTGAACTAAATAGTCAATCTAAATGACTGACTGTTAAGACATACTACTTGTGTATGTAATGTATAGGCGTTTGTCTACCTGTCTGTTTATGATGTCTGAGTCAAGTGTTTCTTGTTTGTTCAAGAGGGATTCATCGCACTAGGAAAAGTCCTTACACGCTCCACCAAACCTCATCATCATCATCAGGTGCCCTGCCACATGGCGTTGGCGATCATGGACTTCCATCTGCCTCTACCTCTCGTTGCTCCTAGCATCTCCCCCACCCTCCTCGTCCCCAGCCACTCCTGCAAGTCCATACAGCATTTTCTCTCTTGGTCTACCCAGTGCTCTCTTTCCCTCCAGCTTTCCCGTTGTGACCAGGTGCTCCAAATCCCCCTTCCTCATAAAATGGCCTATAAATGTTGCCTGTCTTTTCCTAATCTTCCTTATTATGAGTGATCCATTTGTGTCTGCCTCCATCAAGACTGTCTCGTTTGTTTTCTTTGCTGTCCATGGAACCCTCAACATTCTTCTTAGAAACCACATCCCGGCTGCCTCAATCTTGTTCTGGCTTTGTTTGTTGACTGTCCACGCCTCGCATCCGTACAACAGTATTGGTTCTATATAACATTCAAGAACTCTCTTCCTGATGTTAATTGATAGGAGTTGTTGGTAAGAATGCTTGTCATCTTCTTGAATGCTGTTTTGGCTTGGCCGATTCTGCCAGCTATTTCCGATGTGCATCTGCCGTCTGATGAAATGATCGTTCCCAGGTATTTGAATTTATCAACCTGTGTCAAGGTTGTGCCATTTGCTGTTTATTTTGCATGAGGGGATTTCATGTTTTTTACTGATTACCATGACTTCAGTCTTCCTGCTGTTTAGCTCCAGCCCCTTACCTTTGCTTTCTATTTGTATTATATTCACAAGTAATTATCTGCCACTGAGATTCTCTGAGGCTGCACAAAATCCCTTGCACTGGCAAGGTCTTGAAATGGGGAATAGGGAGGGAAGGACGTATAGAACAGTAAGCTGATAGGGAATAGGGAGGGAAGGACGTATAGAACAGTAAGCTGATAGGGAATAGGGAGGGAAGGACGTATAGAACAGTAAGCTGATAGGGAATAGGGAGGGAAGGACGTATAGAACAGTAAGCTGATAGGGAATAGGGAGGGAAGGACGTATAGAACAGTAAGCTGATAGGGAATAGGGAGGGAAGGACGTATAGAACAGTAAGCTGATAGGGAATAGGGAGGGAAGGACGTATAGAACAGTAAGCTGATAGGGAATAGGGAGGGAAGGACGTATAGAACAGTAAGCTGATAGGGAATAGGGAGGGAAGGACGTATAGAACAGTAAGCTGATAGGGAATAGGGAGGGAAGGACGTATAGAACAGTAAGCTGATAGGGAATAGGGAGGGAAGGACGTATAGAACAGTAAGCTGATAGGGAATAGGGAGGGAAGGACGTATAGAACAGTAAGCTGATAGGGAATAGGGAGGGAAGGACGTATAGAACAGTAAGCTGATAGGGAATAGGGAGGGAAGGACGTATAGAACAGTAAGCTGATAGGGAATAGGGAGGGAAGGACGTATAGAACAGTAAGCTGATAGGGAATAGGGAGGGAAGGACGTATAGAACAGTAAGCTGATAGGGAATAGGGAGGGAAGGACGTATAGAACAGTAAGCTGATAGGGAATAGGGAGGGAAGGACGTATAGAACAGTAAGCTGATAGGGAATAGGGAGGGAAGGACGTATAGAACAGTAAGCTGATAGGGAATAGGGAGGGAAGGACGCATAGAACAGTAAGCTGATAGGGAATAGGGAGGGAAGGACGCATAGAACAGTAAGCTGATAGGGAATAGGGAGGGAAGGACGTATAGAACAGTAAGCTGATAGGGAATAGGGAGGGAAGGACGTATAGAACAGTAAGCTGATAGGGAATAGGGAGGGAAGGACGTATAGAACAGTAAGCTGATAGGGAATGGGAGGGGAAGGAAGTATAGAACAGTAATAGCTGATAGGGAATAGGGAGGGAAGGACGTATAGAACAGTAAGCTGATAGGGAATAGGGAGGGAAGGACGTATAGAACAGTAAGCTGATAGGGAATAGGGAGGGAAGGACGTATAGAACAGTAAGCTGATAGGGAATAGGGAGGGAAGGACGTATAGAACAGTAAGCTGATAGGGAATAGGGAGGGAAGGACGTATAGAACAGTAAGCTGATAGGGAATAGGGAGGGAAGGACGTATAGAACAGTAAGCTGATAGGGAATAGGGAGGGAAGGACGTATAGAACAGTAAGCTGATAGGGAATAGGGAGGGAAGGACGTATAGAACAGTAAGCTGATAGGGAATAGGGAGGGAAGGACGTATAGAACAGTAAGCTGATAGGGAATAGGGAGGGAAGGACGTATAGAACAGTAAGCTGATAGGGAATAGGGAGGGAAGGACGTATGAACAGTAAGCTGATAGGGAATAGGGAGGGAAGGACGTATAGAACAGTAAGCTGATAGGGAATAGGGAGGGAAGGACGTATAGAACAGTAAGCTGATAGGGAATAGGGAGGGAAGGACGTATAGAACAGTAAGCTGATAGGGAATAGGGAGGGAAGGACGTATAGAACAGTAAGCTGATAGGGAATAGGGAGGGAAGGACGTATAGAACAGTAAGCTGATAGGGAATAGGGAGGGAAGGACGTATAGAACAGTAAGCTGATAGGGAATAGGGAGGGAAGGACGTATAGAACAGTAAGCTGATAGGGAATAGGGAGGGAAGGACGTATAGAACAGTAAGCTGATAGGGAATAGGGAGGGAAGGACGTATAGAACAGTAAGCTGATAGGGAATAGGGAGGGAAGGACGTATAGAACAGTAAGCTGATAGGGAATAGGGAGGGAAGGACGTATAGAACAGTAAGCTGATAGGGAATAGGGAGGGAAGGACGTATAGAACAGTAAGCTGATAGGGAATAGGGAGGGAAGGACGTATAGAACAGTAAGCTGATAGGGAATAGGGAGGGAAGGACGTATAGAACAGTAAGCTGATAGGGAATAGGGAGGGAAGGACGTATAGAACAGTAAGCTGATAGGGAATAGGGAGGGAAGGACGTATAGAACAGTAAGCTGATAGGGAATAGGGAGGGAAGGACGTATAGAACAGTAAGCTGATAGGAACCAGGATAAAATATTACTAATATGGAAAAGAAAAACACAACAAAAAACGAGACAGTCTTAATGGAGGCAAACACAAGAAGACCATTGATAAGGAAGATCAGGAAAAGATAAGCAACATCTATGGACCATTTTATGAGGAAAGGGGAATTAGAGCACCTGGTCACAACAGGAAAGCTGGAGGGAAAGACAACACCAGGTAGACCCAGGGAGAAAATAGTGGACGGACTTGCAGGGTGGCTGAGGACAGAAAGAGTGGAAAATGTGCTTGCGGCGACAAGGGATAGATACATACCACCCCCAACGCCATGCAACAGATGATGATGATGAATATGGTATGACCACTTTTCCAACTGCAGAATTCATCTCATTTTTCCTCTGACATATTTGCCTCCTCTCTTCCCAGTTCTTACCATTACTCACAAACACATCATGATTTCATTTTAGTTCCTTTCTGCCACTAGACGAAGCAGCAAGGGAAGTTTCCGTCTTTTTCTCCTAATTTTTGTGATTGGTGTTTCTTTGAGATCTTACATTCACGCTTGACAAAGGCCAGTTGGCCGAAAAGTTGCACCTGTCTTGTCTGGTTGTATTAAATACGTGTTTTGATTCTAGTTTCGTGTTTTTCTGGTTCCTGTATGCTTAATGTGCCAGGTCGGATAGTTGTATCTGCTACTGGTAACCTGGAACCCAGTACTACCTGTCACAGGGTCGAATTGCTGACGAATAAACCAGCAACCCCACCAGTCCTCTCAGGAGGATGGTGAGGAGGGTGGCTAGAAACCCTGGTGGAAATAAATTAGATCCATCAAAGGGCGCCAGCTCTGGAGAGCTACCCGCGGCCATCTAGCTAAGGGAGTAAACCCTGACATTAAATCAGGTGTGGGGCCCCTAAGGCGGTTGGATGGCAAACTTTGTCACTTTCCGGCAGCTCCTGCGGCCGCGTTGGCACCAAAACGTAACAGCCCTGCTGTTCCTTTGGATCTGTCAGCGAGGTGGAGAGGGGGGACAAGTTGCATGGGCAACAGCCTGTCTTCTATATTACACTGCCCAGGCTTACATCCGTCCATATATCCGTATGCTTAAACACTCGCAGTCACACTTATTTTGGATTTAATAAGCTGACAGAACCAAAATGATGGAAACGTTAAGATGAGCAGCCAACAGACCAGTGTTTGATGTTGTGGGCTAGGATTGAACTCCAGACATCTGATCAGGACGATGCAGGAAAGTGGTGGATAGAGTTAGGGAGTCAAAGGGTTAATAGCATTGCTGTTATCATTGATAGGGTGAGGGAGTTAAACGGTTAATACCATCGGTATAATTGTTGATATGATTGGAGAGTTAAACGGTTAATTAATTTGCTATGATTCTTGAGTGAAAATGTTAATGTTATTGCTATGATTATTGATAGGACGAGAGATTCAAAAGGTTAATGTCATTGCTATAAATACTGATAGAGTGAGGGAGTCAAAGAGTTAATGCTATTCCTATAATAACTGAAAGGGTGAGGGGGTCAAAATGTTAATGCTTTTGTTAAGATAATCGATAACCTGAACAAGAATCAACAATGGGGGGTGCTGAATAATCCTCCACCTGGAGCACCAACTCTTCACCACAACTCCCGGGCAATCACCCCACCCCCCAACAACAACACCACCCCCACCACCACCACCACTACCCCCACCCCCACCATCCAGAGCTCCCGACGCCACACGGTAGGCAGGTCACAAAGAGAAAAAAGGAAAAAAATAAAAGGAGGGGGGTAATAATAATAATAATAATAATAATAATTACAATATTTATATAGCGCAAAATCTTGATAAAATCAAATCTAAGCGCTGAAACAAACACACACGCACGCACGCACACACACGCACGCACTCACGCACACACACCACACACACACACACACACACACACACACACACACACACACACACACACACACACACGCACACGGCTATAAATGGGGAGAAAGAATAAAAGCAATGGAAAATTATAGAGAGCAGGGACTGTCCAAGTACTGTAGCAATCAGTAACCTGTTATCCAAACATTACCACTTGTAGGTTTTCCTAGGTCGACTAATGCAGGCCTAGACACTTGAGGGGAAGGGCTGGATTTTCACAAGTCAACAAGAAACACTATGACGGTGTGGATGGGACCCACAGCACCAATGCCTCGCCACTCTCCGCACAGTCACCTCCCGAGCTCCCGATGCCAGGACCATTTCATCAAGGACAGGGGGGAAAGAGAGAGGGAGAGAGAGGGAGAGAGAGGGAGAGAGAGGGAAAGAGGGGAGAGAGAGGGGAGAGAGAGGGAGACAGAGAGAGGGAAAGAGAGACAGAGAGAGGGGAGAGAGAAGGAGAGAGAGGGAGAGAGGGGAGATAGAGAGGGAGAGAGAGGGAAAGAGAGACAGTGAGAGGGGAGAGAGAGGGAGAGAGAGGGAAAGAGAGACAGAGAGAGGGAGAGAGAGGGAAAGAGACAGAGAGAGGGGAGAGAGAGGGAGAGAGAGAGAGGCAGAGACAGAGAGATGGAAAGAGAGACAGAGGGGAGAGAGAGGGAGAGAGAGAGGGGAGAGAGTGTAGAGAGAAGGAGAGAGGGGAGAGAGAGGGAGAGAGAGGGGAGAGAGAGGGAGAGAGAGAGACAGAAAGAGGGAAGAGAGAGGGAGAAAGAGAGACAGAGAGAGGGAGAGAGAGGGAGAGAGGGGAGAGAGAGGGGAGAGAGGGAGGGGAGAGAGAGGGGAGAGAGAGGGAGAGAGAGAGAGGGGAGAGAGAGGGGAGAGAGAGGGAGAGAGAGAGACAGAGGGGAGAGAGAGGGGAGAGAGGGAGGGGAGAGAGAGGGGAGAGAGAGAGACAGAGGGAGAGAGCGTTACATGACCCATTCGGACCCAGTCATCAGTTACTATGTTTACAAACCGAATGGCAAGGTGGGGAGATGACACACCCCGGGACATAGCCACACAACGCCGCGCCAACCAGGTCCAGCCTTGTTTCCGGACCAAAGAAATGGAAGACCCTTCTCTCGCCCCACCCCACTCTGGTCTTCATCTTTCTGCGAGAAGCCTGCCCTGCCAGCAAGTTGGCATAAGTACCCTGTTATCCAAGCATTACCACTTGCGGGTTTTCGTGTGTCGACTAATTCAGACCTAAACGCCTTTAAGGAAGGGCCGGGTGTGGATTTAGTCCATTGACTGCCAAGCTGAGCAGTGAGCGCTGACCCGTGTTAGGCCTACCAGTACCGTCATTATAATACCACTGAGCACTTTCTCAGCTTCGCGGAGCATGAGAGACGGAAATCAGACAGCCGTGAAAAGTATTTACATTACATGTCAACCCATACAGATGTGATGTAATCGGACAGCCGTGAAAGTATTTACATGACCTGTCAACCACTACTGATGTGATGAAAACAGATGAATTGTAATGATACAATATTAAGGAAACAATAAAAAACAACAACATTGTAATTACATATCTACTTCATCTGTCAACTGAACTCTTTCTCTCTCTCTCTCTCTCTCTCTCTCTCTCTCTCTTCTCTCCCTCTCTCTCTCTCCCTTCTCTCTCCCTCTCTCTCTCCCTCTCCCTTTCTCTCTCTCTGTCTCTCTTTCCCTCTGTCTGTCTGTCTGTCTCTCTCTCTGTCTCTCTCTTTCTCTCTTTTTCTCTGCTCCCTTCTCTCTCTCTTCCTCTTTCTGTCTCTGTCTGTCTGTCTGTCTGTCTCTCTCTCTCTCCCTCTCTCTCTCTCTCTTTCTCTGCCCCCCCCCACTCTCTCTCCCTCTCTCTCTCTCTCTCTCTGTCTCTTGCACATCACAATATGTTTGTTTGTTTTGTTTTCTTTTGTTTGTTTTGTTTTTGTTTTGTTTTGTTTTGTTTTTGTTTTGTTTTGTTTTGTTTTGTTTTGTTTGTTTGTTTTTGTTTTGTTTTTGTTTTGTTTTGTTTTGTTTTGTTTTGTTTCCTTGCTTGCTTGCTTGTTTTCTATAACAGGACTTTTCCATAAAACTGAAGTAATGTTGGTTGGGCCACGCATCAGTGTTATTTGGATCTTTCAAGATCACGAATCGCATGGTGTACTGAGGGCATCATATCACAGATCGGACACTGCAGAGTGTGACAGAGCTAGTTGTCTGTCTCCCTATCCATGTCTGTGATCATATCACACAGTGTGACAGAGCTAGTTGTCTGTCTCCCTATCCATGTCTGTGATCATATCACACAGTGTGACAGAGCTAGTTGTCTGTCTCCCTATCTATGTCTGTGATCATATCACACAGTGTGACAGAGCTAGTTGTCTATCTCCCTATCCATGTCTATGATCATATCGCACAGTGTGACAGAGCTAGTTGTCTGTCTCCATATCCATGTCTATGATCATAATACAGAATGTGACAGAGCTAGTTGTCTGTCTCCCTATCCATGTCTATGATCATATCAGTGTGTGACAGAGCTAGTTGCCTGTCTCCCTATCCATGTCTATGACCATATCACACAGTGTGACAGAGCTAGTTGCCTGTCTCCATATCCATGTCTATAATCGTATCACAGAGTATAACTGAGCTGTTTGCCTGTCTTCCTATCCATGTCTATGGTCATATCACACAGTGTGACAAAATCCAAAACAAGTGTGACTGCCCGCGCCCAAGCAAACAGGAACCAGAAGAACAAGAAAACCAATATAAGCGCGTATCCAACAAAACAAAACAAAACAAGCGCAAACTTTCGGCCAACTAGCCTTTGTCAAGCGCGAACGCACGGTCACAAACAGATCACAAACACCAAACAATGGATAATAAAAACGGGACTAAAAACTTCCCTGACGCCTCGTCCAGTGGGTAAGAAATGTGTGACAAAGCTAAGTGTCTATGACTTGACACTATTGTTGACAGCCAACAACTTGACACTATTGTTGACAGCATGACACTAATGTTGACAGCATGACACTATTGTTGACAGCATGACACTATTGTTGACAGCCAACAACTTGACACTATTGTTGACAGCCAACAACTTGACACTATTGTTGACAGCATGACACTATTGTTGACAGCATGACACTATTGTTGACAGCCAACAACTTGACACTATTGTTGACACCATGACACTAATGTTGACAGCATGACACTATTGTTGACAGCCAACAACTTGACACTATTGTTGACACCATGACACTAATGTTGACAGCATGACACTAATGTTGA
>JAPXFY010000012.1:3919261-3926761 GCA_030674185.1 Monoplex corrugatus
TTCACATGCTAATGGTTGTTGGTTAGAACCCCAGGGTGCGCTACATTAAAACTGGCCTTCTCACTGTCCCATCTTAACATCATTGTTGTTCTGGTGGTGTCAGTATAAGATTAAATAAGTCCCACTTCCCCCACTTCCCTGGGATGGTTATCCCCGTCGGCCATATCACCTGAGGTAGGTGTCGACGTAAAAACTGACTCCAGTCAGTCAATCAATCAACCTTGCGGGGAGCATTCTCGGAACGGGGGGAGAGGGGACAACAGTTGATGTTTGGTGAAATGGAGAAGAGTGGTAGAATGGTTAAGACGTTCACTTGCCAGTAACTACACTCCCGGTTCCAGAGTTCGTTTCCCATGCAGACCTTGACCTTTCTCCTCACTTTAACCGGAAAATTGAACTGAACGTGTAGTCCTTGGTATCAAAGGCAGCAGACAAATTCGAGGAGTGTTAACCTTTTCACTCCCGCACCCTATCTACAAATTGCAAAAACTTAACCCTTTGATTCCCTCACCCTTTGATTCCCTCACCCTTTCCACCAGCTTCCTGCAGGAAGCTGGTGGAAAGGGTGAGGGAATCAAAGCTGGTGGAAAGGGTGAGGAATCAAAGTGTTAAGTTTTTGCTTTGCTAGCATGGTTGGCAATGCAGGATTCTGATGGACAGGGTGCGGGAGTCAGAGGGTTAAGAGAGAAATTTTATCAGAATCAACAGTTCATTGACTATATGAACAAGAGCTGTGTCTGTACTGTGGTTTGCTCGATAGGCAGACTGGTAAGGATGGTGGAGATGATTTAAAGTAGAGATGCTCATTCAGTCGTTTTAGTACCCCTTTTTCAAGGAGCATAGAGAGAAATGGGGGATTTGGTACAGGTCTATAGTTTTTAAGGTCAGTAGGATCGAGATTACTGGTCTTGAGAAGTGGTCAGACGAGAGCTGTTTTGAAATCAGAAGGGAAGACTCCTGAGACCAAAGAAGAATTGACGATGGAGGTGATTGATGGAAGACGTTGCTGTTAATTTTGTGAAAATAGAGAGGCCAGAATGGAGTCAGGTTCACATGATGTAAAACACATTTCTTTGAGGATCATTAATTAAGATCTCAGTGTCAGATACTGGATGGAGAGAGCGAGGGGAGCACCAGGACATGGAGGGTCTAGAAGTATTGAGTGGAAGGGAGTTGAGTTACGTTTGGTGTGCAAATTAGAAATCTTTGTGGAGAAAAATGTGGAAAAGGCAGAAGGGAGATCATCTGGACTAATCTTTGATTGCAGGGGAGATGATTTCTCAATGCCAAGTAAATCACACATGGTGGAGAACAACATGTTTGTGTCTTTGGCTTCAAGAATTTGTGAGGAAAAGTAATCAGTTTTCACTTTAGAGAGCGACTCAGTTACCTTGCTGTTCATGGACTGATAGATCTGACAGTGCACTTGTAGCTGAGAAGACCGCCTGACCTGACACTGACACTGACACTCGGCCCCCCAACATTCTCACTTTGTTTGTGTAACTGAGGCGTGTAGCAAGGCGATATGGACGATCAGGCAGAACACGGGTGGAGGGAGGGAGGGACGTGTTTGTCAAACAAATGGCTGAGAATCAAAGTATACAAAGTAGCACGATCAGCGGAATCCCTGACCTCAGACACAAGTTCAACGGCTTCACAAGTGACGCGCCGTGCTGATAACGCGGAGGTCGTGTGTTCCCATGTGGCCACAAATTTAAACCAAGATTATTCCAGTGGTCGGCTGATACATTACCAGTATAACATATATCCAGGTAAAACATAGTGTGTTATTCCAGTGGTCGGCTGATGCATTACCAGTATAACATATATACCAGGTAAAACATAGTGTGTTATTCCAGTGGTAGGCTGATACATTACCAGTATAACATATAGACTAGGTAAAACATAGTGTGTTATTCCAGTGGTAGGCTGATACAATACCAGTATAACATATAGACCAGGTAAAACATAGTGTGTTATTCCAGTGTAGACTGATACATTACCAGTATAACATATAGACCAGGTAAAACATAGTGTGTTATTCCAGTGGTAGGCTGATACATTACCAGTATAACATATAGACTATGTAAAACATAGTGTGTTATTCCAGTGGTAGACTGATACATTACCAGTATAACATATAGACCAGGTAAAACATAGTGTGTTATTCCAGTGGTAGGCTGATACATTACCAGTAATAACATATAGACAGGTAAAACATAGTGTGTTATTCCAGTGGTAGGCTGATACAATTACCAGTATAACATATAGACCAGGTAAAACATAGTTGTTATTCCAGTGGTGTAGGCTGATACATTCACCAGTATACATTAGACTAGGTAAAACATAGTGTGTTATTCCAGTGGTAGGCTGATACAATACAGTATAACTATAGACTAGGTAAAACATAGTGTGTATTCCAGTGGTAGAGTGATACATTACCAGTATAACATATAGACCAGGTAAAACATAGTGTGTTATTCCAGTGGTAGACTGATACATTACCAGTATAACATATAGACTAGGTAAAACATAGTGTGTTATTCCAGTGGTCGGCTGATACATTACCAGTATAACATATAGACCAGGTAAAACATAGTGTGTTATTCCAGTGGTAGAGTGATACATTACCAGTATAACATATAGACCAGGTAAAACATAGTGTGTTATTCCAGTGGTAGGCTGATAAAATGCCAGTATAACCTATAGTCTAGGTAAAACATACTCTAATTAGGGACTCAGAACCAGCCCAGATCATGGGTTTATGTGCAGGCTTACGACTTGTGCCACGATCACCTTACACATGGCACCTGTGACGTCAGTGCATATGGAATTTGTTCCGTCATCTTGAGAAACTGAAACTAAAATTGAAACTGAAAAAGAAGTGAAGACGTCAAGGTCACTAGATTTCAGGTTGCCACAGGTAACAATTTGTTTCCAGCGTACAGTTTTAGACAAACATTGACAATAACACAGCAGAGTGGTGTGAAGGAATTTGGTCAAGCACTAATACTGATGTAACAAGTTCACTGTGTTACAGACGATCAGCCAGTCAGTAACATGGTCTGTAATGTGTGTGAGCTGATGTAACACTGTGTTACAGACGATCAACCAGTCAGTAACATGGCCTGTAATGTGTGTGAGCTGATGTAACACTGTGTTACAGACGATCAACAGTCAGTAAGAATGGCCTGTAATGGTGTGGGCTGATGTAACACTGTGTTACAGACGATCACCAGTCAGTAACATGGCCTGTAATGTGTGTGGGCTGATGTAACACTGTGTTACAGACGATCAGCCAGTCAGTAACATGGCCTGTAATGTGTGTGAGCTGATGTAACACTGTGTTACAGACATCAACCAGTCAGTAACATGGCCTGTAATGTGTGTGAGCTGATGTAACACTGTGTTACAGACGATCAACCAGTCAGTAACATGGCCTGTAATGTGTGTGGGCTGATGTAACACTTGTTACAGACGATCAACCAGTCAGTAACATGGCCTGTAATGTGTGTGGCTGATGTAACATGTGTTACAGACGATCAACCAGTCATTAACATGGCCTGTAATGTGTGTGGCTGATGTAACACTGTGTTACAGACGATCAGCCAGTCAGTAACATGGCCTGTAATGTGTGTGAGCTGATGTAACACTGTTACAGACGATCAGCCAGTCAGTAACATGGCCTGTAATGTGTGTGAGCTGATGTAACACTGTGTTACAGACGATCAACCATTCAGTAACATGGCTGTAATGTGTGTGGGCTGGGCCACAAGCTGATAGAGAGAATGGTTAGATATCGTATCGCATCATATCGTATCGTATCGTATCGTATCGTATCGTACCGTATCGTATCGTGTTGTATTGTATCGTGTTGTGTTGTATTGTATCGTATGTATCGTATTGAATTGTATTGTATTGTATCGTATCGTATTGTGTCGTACGTATGGTATCGCATCAGATCATATCGTATAGAATTGTATCGTATCGTATCGTATCGTATGACATTGTATTGTATTGTATTGTATTGCATTGCATTGTATTGTATTGTGTGGTTGTGTTGTGTTGTGTTGTGTTGTGTTGTGCTGTGCTGTGTTGTGATGTGATTGTGTTGTGTTGTGTTGTGTTGTGTTGTGTTGTGTTGTATTGCATTGCATTGCATTGTACTGAATTACAGTGCAGTGCAGTGCAGTTGCAGTGCAGTGCAGTGCATTCAATTGAAATGAAATGAATTGAATGGAAATGTAATGTAATGCGTCGTGTCGTATTGTATCATGTCATGTCGTGTTATGTCGTGCCATGTCAAATCATATCAGATCAGATCAGATCGAATCGGATCCGGTCCGCAGCACACTTAAGAGTCAGTGGAACCAAGCACACCAAACAGTCAATTGTGACACCAGGAACACAATGTGAAAGAACTGACCTGTAGTGTGTTGTGTCCATGGTACACACTGTCTATTTCATTACCTGAATGTGTCTGTCTGTCTATGTCCATTTCATTACCTGAATGTGTCTGTCTATGTCTGTCCATTTCATTACCTGAATGTGTCTGTCTGTCTATTTCATTACCTGAATGTGTCTGTCTGTTTATGTCTGTCCATTTCATTACCTGAATGTGTCTGTCTGTTTATGTCTGTCCATTTCATTACCTGAATGTGTCTGTCTGTCTATGTCTGTCCATTTCATTACCTGAATGTGTCTGTCTGTTTATGTCTGTCCATTTCATTACCTGAATGTGTCTGTCTGTTTATCTCTGTCCATTTCATTACCTGAATGTGTCTGTCTGTTTATGTCTGTCCATTTCATTACCTGAATGTGTCTGTCTGTCTATGTCTGTCCATTTCATTACCTGAATGTGTCTGTCTGTTTATGTCTGTCCATTTCATTACCTGAATGTGTCTGTCTGTCTATGTCTGTCCATTTCATTACCTGAATGTGTCTGTCTGTCTATGTCTGTCCATTTCATTACCTGAATGTGTCTGTCTGTCTATGTCTGTCCATTTCATTACCTGAATGTGTCTGTCTGTCTATGTCTGTCCATTTCATTACCTGAATGTGTCTGTCTATGTCTGTCCATTTCATTACCTGAATGTGTCTGTCTATGTCCATTTCATTACCTGAATGTGTCTGTCTGTCTATGTCCATTTCATTACCTGAATGTGTCTGTCTATGTCTGTCCATTTCATTACCTGAATGTGTCTGTCTGTTTATGTATGTCCGTGTCATCCCTGTAGAGGCCTCCACTTTTCTCCTCGCTTTGACCGGAAAATCGAACCGAACGTCTAGTCTTTGGGACGGGAACGAAGAGTCAGACCGTGTGCCTTCTGGCTGTACATGCTAAAGATCAAACGGCAGTTGAACATCGTGAAGAGTGGGGCATTGCCCGGCTGCCTTGCTATAAAACATTGGAGAGAAAGGTTGATTTTCCAGGTCCCTCCCATTGAAAGACCAATCAGCTTTCTTGCCTGTCTGAAGTCTTGGTCAATAGAAAAAAAAATGGGTGGCACTGCATTGCGGCGACGACGCACCCTCATAAGGAAGAGCATCCCGAGTTTTACGTGGTATTGTCCACTGTGACAAAAGACATGAATATGAACATGATATGAATATGAATATGAATATGAATACGAATATGAATATGAATACGAATATGAATATGAATATGAATATGAATATGAACGTGAACATGAATAAGAATATGAACATGAACACGAATATGATATGAACATGAACATGAATAAGAATATGAACATGAATATGAATATGAACACGAATACGAATACGAATCTGAATATGAACATGAACACGAACACGAATATGAATATGAATATGAATATGAATATGGATATGAATATGAATATGAATATGAATATGAATATGAATATGAATATGAATATGAAATGAACATGAACATGAACACGAATATGAATATGAATAAGAATATGAATATGATAAGAATATGAATAAAAGTATGAATATGAACATGAACATGAACATGAACACGAATATGAATATGAAAAAAAAAAATCAATATGAATAAGAATATGGATAAAAGTATGAATATGATTTTGAACATGAACATGAACATGAACACGAATATGAATATGAATATGAATCGAGGGAGAGGGGATGGGCACCGCCCTCATAATGCTGGCCCCGATAAAAGTTAAGTTCTCAACCACCTCACTCCCCTACGACCCCAGGGTTATGGGACTGTCTGTATGTGTGTGCCATGCACTTCAGGAAGGCGTGACCCTTGCTGATTTCTATCGTTATAAGTGCGTGTCCCCGTTCCCTGCTTCGTCTGTTGTTAGGTTTCAACGTCTACCTAAAGACTGAGCGCCTGTCATTCAATCCTGTTCCAATTTAGGTCATGAATATTTTAAGACATTCTTCCACATAGCTATTCTTGGCTAATCCTTTCATTTGGTGGGGGGGGGGGGGGGAAAACACACACACACACACAATAAAAACAAGCCACTTATACTTAGTCGCCATTGTTTGTGACGCACGTTTGGCAAATACGTATAGTGCATATTGTTATAATACATAATTGTATGTGATGTGCTCTCTATAATTTTCCATTGCTTTTATTCTTGCTTTTATTGCTTTTATTCTTTCTCCCCATTTGTAGCCATGCGTGTATTGTGTGTGTGTGTGTGTGTGTGTGTGTGTGTGTGTGTGTGCGCGCGCGTGCGTGTGTGTGCGTGCGTGCGTGCGTGCGTGGTGTGTGTCTGTTTCAGCGCTTAGATTTGATTTTGTCGAGATTTTGCGCTACGAGTATATAAATATTGTAATTATTATTATTATTATATTGCTAATCTGGGAAGGCAAACGATTGGTTTGGGAATCTTTTGTGAGAAGGAGAAAAAGGACATTGGGGTGGAGGCAGGTGGTACGGTAAGAGATGGGTGGGGATGGTGTAGTAAGGTTGTCAAGTGTATTTACCTCCCCTCTGTGTCGTGGTAACAGGGATTTTTTGTCTTGTTCTGTTTTGTTTTGGTTTGGTTTGGTTTGGTTTCCGCCGTCCAGGCAACCCTTCCTGAGTACCGAAGACAAGTCTGACAAAATGGCTTATAAATAACTGCTGATGTGTCCTGTAGGAAAACAACATATTCCTGTCCGCATACATGTCATTATCATACTGTCTGTCTGTCTGTCTGTCTGTCTGTCTGTCTGTCTTCTGTCTGTCTGTCTGTCTGTCTGGCTGGCTGTCTGTCTGTCTGTCTGTCTTCTGTCTGTCTGTCTGGCTGGCTGTCTGTCTGTCTGGCTGGCTGGCTGTCTGGCTGTCTGTCTTCTGTCTGTCTGTCTGTCTGTCTTCTGTCTGTCTGTCTGGCTGTCTGTCTGTCTGTCTGTCTGTCTTCTGTCTGTCTGTCTGTCTGTCTGGCTGGCTGTCTGTCTGTCTGTCTGGCTGGCTGGATGTCTGGCTGTCTGTCTTCTGTCTGTCTGTCTGGCTGGCTGACTGGCTGGCTGGCTATCTTTGTCTCTGTCTCTATA
>JAPXFY010000012.1:3929261-3949261 GCA_030674185.1 Monoplex corrugatus
GTGTGTGTGTGTGTGTGTGTGTGTGTGTGTGTGTGTGTGTGTGTGTGTGTGTGTGTGTGTGTGTGTGTGTGTGTGGTCTACGTGCAGAATAACATGTTTTGGATTAACACCATGTAAGTATGATGAAAAACATGCATGATGAACCAATGTGTCAGCAACTAACTTTCGAACGGCCTTGGGGTTTTTCCATGAGAACACTGACGTCAGACTGTGACGTTTACAGGCTGTTTGTTTGCTCAGGATAACCCCTTAACCTCAAGACGGTCTCTCTGTACTGGGACAATTCCATAACAGCTCCATATAAACCTGCAGCGTCACTTCCAAAACTGAACAATGTAAGGCCAAAATATACTTTCACGTCCATTTTGTTACGCTCAATGGAACAACTATATGCCAATGTTCTCCTTGTCATCATCATCATCATCAGGTGCCTTGCCGCATGGCGTTGGCGACCATGGACTTCCAACCATCTCTATCTCTCGTTGCACCCAGCATCTCCCCCACCCTCCTCATCCCCAGCCACTCTGCAAGTCCGTCCAGCATTCTCTCCCTGGGTCTACCCGGTGCTCTCTTTCCCTCCAGCTTTCCCGTTGTGACCAGGTGCTCCAAATCCCCCTTCCTCATAAAATGGCCTATAAATGTTGCTTGTCTTTTCCTAATCTTCCTTATCAGTGATCGGCTTGTGTCTGCCTCCATCAAGACTGTGTTCTCCTTGTAGAAAACAGAATTTACCCTTGACATGTTTGTGGAATATTGACGTACATAATAAAACCATCATTGATCAGAATATTGTCTTATGTATTTTGTAAGCTATAGGCTGTATTTTATCTGAACAATAATTGTCTAATTTGTATAAGTATAAAGGAAATAATTTCTGTTACCACGTTGTTCAATGATGCTTGATTATCGTTAAGCAAAGGAATGTGGTTTTTGAAACTGATTCATAGGGGAAATGTTGACATGTTTTTAAATCGTAATGTTCATTTTTAAACTTCCAATGTGAAAAACATCATTCTGTATATTGTGCGGAGTTCATGTGTCAACAGTTTCTTTTCATTTTGTGTAAAAAAATATTTTGTTTTTGCTTTGTTTTGTTGTCATTCTTCGTTGCCACATTGTATGTTAGATGTCTGGTGTGAAACAAACAATGAATAACAAGTTTTTAAGGGGGCAGACCTACCCGGATTTGGGTACCAAGATTGTGATGTTCAGTGTTTCAGTTCTAATTAACCAATCACCATGACATTTGGCAAGAAGATACCTCAGACAGTATTCTTTGGATTGAATATCTTTGTTGGGGTCTGTGAGTTATGAAAAGTTGACAAAAATTAATTAATTAAGAAATGATCTCGTGAAAATGAAAAAATATAGTACATACTGTGACATTTATAACTACACATACATTCATGTTAGGAATTTGATATTTAGTGAGCAAACACATCTTTATAGTATGTATGGCATGTAGTAAAATCTTAGCTCTACTATCATTATTTTTTGTACCATCATCACACCAATATTTAGAATAATTATAATAAAAAAAATAATACAACTTTTGATAAAAATGTTTCTTTCACGCAAAACTGCAAGATTTTACTACCGGCTATAGGTACCTGTCCCTGCTATATGTGTGCCAAATATCAAGGAAATCGGATGAAAACTTTTGAACATATTATGTCTGATGTATACATCAGGGTAGGTCTGCCCCCTTAAAAAAAATCTGCCAGCCTTGATGTAGCCTGTATGACCTATTTCGTATAATTTGCAATTTCAGTATTCACTTTTCTGTCTTTGTGATATAAGTAAATTAGCAAGAGGAGAAACGTAAATTGATCCATGCACTAATATCTATATCTATGGAAATAAAATGCCATTTCATTTCTTTTCTATTTTTGTTAAGTTCATGTTTTTCATAGCCCAGCCGACCATTAGATCCATATCAGGACCAACACGACGTTAAAAGCAACTCAAGTTTTATTAAAAAGCCGACAGTTAGACCAATCACATAATCAGCTTTTGAAGTCTGAAAAAAATTTGAAAAAAAAAATCGCATAAAAATGATCCTATACGATGAAATCTATTAATCTCTTGTGAAAACTTGAAAATGAGACTACAGGAACATCTCTGAAGAGGGTCCTTCAGGAGCCTACTAACTCTCTTTAGACGGGCTGGGTAGTCAGGTGGGTAAACAGTGGACAGGGTTCAATCCGCCTACATACCTCCACCTGGTGGGTAAACTGTAAACCCTCACTCCGTCTCTCTCCCTCTCTGTCTGTCTGTCTTTCTGTCTTTCTTCTCTCTCTCTCTTTCTTTCTTTCTTTCTTCTCTCTCTCTCTTTGTCTCTTTCTTTCTCTCTCTCTCTCTTCTCTCTCTTTCTTTCTCTCTCTTTCTCTCTCTTTCTTTCTTTCTCTCTCTCTCTTCTCTCTCTTTCTTTCTCTCTCTCTCTCTCTCTCTTTCTCTCTTTCGCTCTCTTTTTCTCTCCTTCTCTGTCTCTGGCTGTCTGCCTCTCTTTCTCTCTTTCTTTCTTTCTCTCTCTCTGTCTTTCTCTCTTTCTTTCTTTCTTTCTCTCTCTCTTTCTCTCTTTCCGTCTCTCTTTCTTTCTTTCTCTCGCTCTTTCTTTCTTCCTCTCTCTGTGTCTCTTTCGCTCTTTCTTTCTTTCTCTCTCTCTTTCGCTCTCTCTCTCTCTGTCTCTCTCTTTCTCGCTCTTTCTCTCTCTCTTTTTCTTCTGATCTATCTCAGACGAGCCCCAAGGAAGAAGAGTGGCAGAATGGTTCAGACGTTCGCATGACAATAACAAAACACGAGTTTCCCGAGTTCGCTCCCCGCTAAGGCCTCCATTTTTCTCTTCAGTTTGACCGGACAATCGAACTGATCGTCTTGTCCTTTGGAAGGGGATGAAAAACGAGTCGGACCCGTGTGTCTTCTAGCTGCGCACGCTAAAGATCCCACGGCAGCTGAAAATCGTGAAGAGTAGGGCATTGCCTGGCTGCCTTGGTATAAAACATTGGAGAGATAGGTTGATTTCCCAGATCCCATCCCTTGAAGACCAATTAGCCTTCTTGCCTTTCTGAAGTCTTGGTTAAAACAAGTGAATACGGATATGAATTTGAAGCAAGCGAGAGGGGAAGGGCGCCGCCCTCGTGGTGCTGGCCCCGGGAAAAGTTGAGGTCTCTGCCACCTCACTCCCTTACGACCCCAGGGTTATCGAACTATCTAGGTAGGATCTTAGGACCTGGCCAGCTCTTGGGTTTATACGATGCAGGCTTAAGGCGTGCGCCGTGATCATTCAGGATCTTTTCATTCATTTGGCACCGTGACGTTAGTGCATATGGAATTCATTCCGAGAACGGAGACGTCATCTTGAGATACTGAAGCTGAACTGAAATTGAAACTCTCTCTCTCTCTCTCTCTCTCTCTCTCTCTCTCTCTCCTTTTCTCCCTCTCTCCCCTTCTCCTTGTCCTACTAATGTAATCGTGTCCAATCTCCCAGTAACGTGTGTGTAGACCTGCCAAAGCCTTAACCCTCTTTGTGTGTATGTGCATCATCATCATCATCATCATCATCATCATCATCACCATCATCATCATCATCATCATCATCAGGTGCCCTGCCGCATGGCGATTATGGATTTCCATCTGTCTCTATCTCTTGTTGCCTCAAGCATCTCTTCAAACCCTCCTTGTCTTCAGCCACTCTGCAAGTCCATCTAGTATTTTCTCCCTGGGTCTACCCAGTGCTCTCTTTCCCTCCAGCTTTCCCCTTGTGACCAGGTGTTCCAAATTTCCTTTCCTCATAAAATGGCCTATAAATAATAATAATAATATATTTTATTTATATAGCGCAAAATCTTGACAAAATCAAATCTAAGCGCTGAGCGTATACATGCACACATACCTACATACATATGAGCGTATACATGGATACATACATGCATACATACATACATACATAAATCTAAGCGTATACATACATACATACATACGTACGCACATGCATACATAACAACTACAATATCTATACAGCGCAAATCTCGACAAAATCAAATCCAAGCGCCGAAAAGACACACACGCACACACGCACGCACGCACGCACACACACACACACACACACACACACACACACACACACACACACACACACACACACACACACACATGCATGGCCACAAATGGGGAGAAAAGAATAAAAGCAATAAAAGCAAGAATAAAACCAATGGAAAACCACAGAGAGCACATCATATACAATTATATATTAAAACAAAGTGATTCCCCTCCGAGCGGAGACAGGCTGCAGAGGGGGGTTGAGTGAGGTTAGGATTTTATGCAGAGGAGAAAAGGTGAGTTTTGAGAGCGGACTTGAAGGAGGCAAAAGTAGGTTGCTGACGGACTGAGAGAGGAAGTTTGTTCCAGGAAAGTGGACCAGAAACAGAGAAGGCTCGTGGACCATAGGTATTGAGCTTAGTGCGTGGAAAGCGAAAAGTCAGAGGATCGGAGGCAGAGCGGAGGGTACGTGAGGGAACATAGATCTCAAGTAGGCTTGACAGGTAATCGGGGGGTGCGTTATTTAGGCTTTTGTAGCACATGGTGTCTAGTTTGTACTGTATGCGCTTTGATACAGGGAGCCAGTGAAGTTGTGCCAGGAGAGGAGATATGTGGTCAGCTTTTTTCTTTTTGAGTACAAGGCGTACAGCATTGTTTTGAATGCGCTGTAGGATGTGAATGGTGGAGGCAGGAAGACCAGACAGGAGTGAATTGCAATAGTCAATGCGAGACATTATGAAGGAGAGAACGAGTTTTGCAGTTGTTTCGACAGAGAGATACTTCCTGATCAGGCTTATACGATGGAGATGATAGTAGCAAGATCTGGCAGTTTCAGAAACAAAGTTGTTCATGGACAGGGTAGAGTCAATGCAGACACCAAGGTTTTTAGCTGAATCAGAAATTGGGACTGATGTGTTACATAATGGGAGAGAAAGAGGAGGCAGCTGGGAAAGTTTCTGACGGGTGCCAATGAGGATAGCTTCTGTCTTGTCGTCATTAAGCTGAAGTCTATTGTGTGTCATCCAGTTCTTAATGTCCGAGTAACACTCAGTGGTGCGAGTCAACAGGCGCTGTATATTATCAGGTGAGTCATTATCTTGAAGTTGGGTGTCATCAGCATAGAAGTGGTGTTTTATAGAGTGGGAGTTGATGATGGTGGACAGGGGGGAGGTATAAAGAGTGAAAAGAACAGGGCCAAGGACAGATCCTTGTGGAACACCACAGGTCAGGTATGCAGGTTGAGAGTAAGTGCCATTGATGAGAACAGTTTGTTTTCTGTTTGATAAATACGAAGTGAAAAAGGAGAGAGCAATGTCAGAGATGCCAAAAGTATGATGAAGTCTAGAAAGGAGAATACCATGGTCAATGGTATCGAAAGCTGCAGACAGATCAAGGAGTGTGAGGAGAGAGACTTTGCCAGTATCAGTTGCAAGGAGGAGATTGTTGAGAATGTGTAGTAGGGCAGTTTCAGTGCTATGGCACTGGCGGTAGGCTGACTGGAAAGGATTGAGGAGATTGTTGGCAGACAGGTGAGAGTTCAGATGGTTGAGGACGACTTTTTCAAGGAGTTTTGACAAGAAAGAGAGATTAGAGATAGGCCTGTAATTTTTCAGTTCATTTGGGTCTAAATTGTGTTTCTTGAGGAGAGGGTGAACAATAGCAGACTTGAAAGAATCTGGGACAGTTCCAGTTTGAAGAGAAGTGTTGATGATGTCAGTGATGAATGGGAGGAGAGTAGGGAGACAATCGGAGTAGAGAGAACCTGTCTTTTCCTAATCTTCCTTATGAATGATCTACTTGTGTCTGCCTCCATCAAGACTGTCTCGTTTGTCTTCTTTGCTGTCCATGGAACTCTCAACATTCTTCTGAGAAACCACATCTCGGCTGCCTCTGGCTTTGCTTGCTGACTGTCCACACCTCACAACCATGCAAAAGTATTGGTTCTATATAACATTCATTAACTCTCTTCCTGATGTTAATTGATAGGCATTTGTTGGTAAGAATGCTTTCCATCTTGTTCAATGCTGTTTTGGCTTGGCTGATTCTGCTGGCTATTTCTGATGTGCATCTGCCGTCTGATGAAATGATCGTTCCCAGGTGTTTGAATTTATCAACCTGTCTCAAGGTCGTACCGTTTGCTGTTATTCTGCATGACGGGATTTCATGTTTTCTACTGATTACAATGACTTCAGTCTTCTTGCTGTTTCAAAACAAGTGCGACTGCCCGCGCCCGCACTTACATTGGTTTTCTTGTTCTTCTGGTTCCTTCTTGCTGTTTAGTTCCAACCCCTTACCTTTGCTTTCTGTTTCTAGTATATTCACAAGGTTTTGTAGGTCCCTTTCACTTTCTGCAATTAGCACAGTGTCATTTGCGTATCGAATGTTGTTTATCATTTTCCTCCAACCTTTAATCCAGGGTCTTCCTCTAGGTTTCTCATTATGTTTTCGCTGTAAAGTGAAAACAGGTCTGGTGACAAAACACAACCCTGTCTGACTCCTCTTTTGATGTTTTGGAAAGAGCTTTTATCGTTTTCTATTCTCATTCAGCTGTTTGTTCCCAATACATATTTCTGATTATTCGTAGATCTTTTCCGTCAACACTGAGTCTCTCCAGTTGGTTGATCAATTCTTCATGTCTTACTTGATTGTGACGGAAGTGGTGCGTTTTCTGGTCAGTATCAAAGAGGATCTGGTGATAGATCTCGTCCGAGCAACCGGTTTTACAAGGGTGGCCACTATCGTGGTGGTCGTGCAAAGAGATGGTTCGGACAAAATCAAAAGATTTTCGGTGATGGTCATGGTGGTTTTGGTGATGGTCATGGTGGTTTCGGTGATGGTCATGGTGGTTTTGGTGATGGTCATGGTGGTTTCGGTGATGGTCATGGTGGTTTCGGTGATGGTCATGGTGGTTTTGTTGACCAAAGGCAAAGTTTCCACAGTCGTGATGACAACTACCACAGTGGTCATTCACAGTTTGATGGCTTTCATTCTTCTGGAAACCATGGTCAGTCATACCGTTCTCAGAACGGTGGTTTTCAACGTGGTTACCGTGGTGGACAGTCAGTTCAGATCTAGTCATGGAAATGTAAGTCAACAAGGTTCTCAGAGTTCCGGAGGTCAGAGTCAATTCGTCTGTGCAGTGTGTGGAAAGTCTGGTCACACTATTTGGAATTGCCCGGTGAGTGCTCAAGGTAGGCAATGTGTACGTTGTGAGCTCAGACATTCAAAAAATGTTTGTCCGTACATACGACAGAATCAGGCTGGTTCAGCTTGTCATGGGGATGGTCAGTCAAATGATCAATCAGGGTGTTGTGCTATTGTCTGTCCATCAGTACAAGAGGTGAGTGAAGTCGAGGCTACGGTATGTTCCTCGATACAGGAGTTTTCTGGTCGGTTACACCTTGAGTCAGGGAAAGTCAATGATGATGCGTGCTCAGTGTTGAGAGACACAGGTGCAACAGTTTGTGGCGTCAGAAGGCGGTTGGTGACAGAAGATCAGTTCACAGGTGAAACCATCAGGTGTGTATCGTTTGGTGGCCGAATGGATGTGTTTCAATTGGCGAAGGTTGGTCCTGTAGTGTGCTGTGTGTTAGAGAGTCCAGTTGCTGACTTGATTGTGGGCAATCTCCCAGGTGTCAGTGAAGCTGGTGGTGCATCTGCAGAGGTTTCGGCTGAGTCCATAGCAGCCATCACTCGTGCGAGGAGTAAGCACGAAGTGCCAAGGAAACTTTTGTCTGAGTTGCCAGAAGTGTTGGAAGTCACTCCTGATGAACTGGCTAAAATTCAGAGAGAGGATCCTTCTTTGAAGAAGTGTTTTGAGCTGGCCCAAACAGGTGAGGTGCGTTCGGCTGGGGGTACGTCTCACTACTATCATGTGGTGGATGGAATCCTTTTCTGTACCTTCAAGAAAGGAGCTCGTTCATGGGAGCAAGTCGTTGTTCCTGTGGGGTTGCGTGCATCTGTGATGACTGTGTCTCATGATATCGTGCTTTCCGGTCATTGTGGTTCTCGACGCACTTTGTGTCGTCTGAGGGAAAAGTTCGATTGGCCTGGAGTGACAGTTGATGTGGCAAAGTACATCGCCTCATGTGATGTGTGCCAGCGGGCTGTGCCCAAAGGAAAGGTTCCACCAGTACCATTGGCGTCTGTTCCCTTGATTGGTACCCCATTCCACAGGGTTGCGATCGATCTGGTGGGTCCCATCAAACCAGTTTCAGATCAAGGACATCAATACATCTTGACACTTGTTGATGTGGCTACGCGTTATCCTGAGGCTGTGCCAATGAAGGATATTTCTTCTTCCGTTGCAGAGGCGTTGTTGTCGATCTTCTGAAGACTGGGTTTCCCAAAGGAGATTTTGTCGGATCAAGGGACGCAATTCAACTCGGAGTTGATGGCTCAGTTCCATTCTTTGTGTGGTAGTCAGGGTGTTCGCACGTCGCCATATCACCGTCAGGCTAATGGGATTGTTGAGAGATTTCACGGTATTCTCAAGTCCATGCTCAAGAAAGTCATACAGAGTCGACAAAAAGACTGGCACAGGTACCTTCCAGCACTTCTGTTTGCGTGTCGCGAGTTACCATCTGAGAGCACGGGGTTCTCCCCCTTCAAGTTACTTTTCGGACGTGAAGTCCGTGGACCAGTGGCACTTTTACAGGAAATTTGGATTGACAAGTCAAAAGAGGACGAAGAGGCAAGACCATTGTACAGCTACATTTTCGATCTGCAGAACAGGTTGGCTGACGTTGCTGATCTTGCCTTGAAGAACACAGCTCATGCATCATCAAAGGGGAAGAAATACTTTGAAAGGAAGGCTAAGGAAAGGCAATTCAAGTTGAATGATGAAGTTCTGGTTCTGTTCCCTTCTTCCAGCAACAAACTGCTGTCCGGTTGGCGTGGTCCATACCCTGTTGTGAAAGTCATGCATCCAGACTATCGGGTCTTGGTGAAAGGAAAAGAGAAGATATTTCATGCCAACATGCTGAAGAAGTATGTTCGCAGGGAACATATTCCTCAGTCTTCTGCTTCTGTGGCTGTTCCTTCAGTCGTGCCTGAAGGACAACCAGTGGATGGTCAAGGTGTGCAGGAAGCCAATGTTCATCAGTTCAGTGACTCCCATCCTGCCATCTCTTGTTTCTGGAGAAGATGATTCCCGTGCATGTGGTTCCCGTGTTGTTGTTGGAGAGCTCCAGCCATGGAATGAAGAGAGTGTTTTTGTGGAGGAATTTCCAGCTAGAGACAGAAGTGAGGAAGCTGGTGTTGAACATAAAGATGTTCGTACTATCTCTATGTGTTCTGTTGGAGTGGTTGATGACGTTGATGACTCCACACAGTTGCCTACTTTGTCTACTCCATTGACTACATCTACTCCTGATGAGAGTGTTCAGGATGTAAAGTTTGACTCTGAGTTGTCATGTTCTGCTCGTGCGCAGTTGGAGGGCATTTATGTCCAGTATGAGGACATTTTGACAACGAAACCTGGATGTTTTTCTGGCGATCTTTTTTTGGAGATACCACTGACAACAGATGTTCCAGTAAAGAGGAAAATGTATGATATCCCTTTCACTGCGAAGGAGGTTGTCGAAAGGGAAGTTCAGACCATGCTGGACTTGGGTGTGATCGAACGTTCTCAGAGCCCATACTCAGCCCCAGTGGTGCTTGTGAAGAAAAAAGATGGTTCCTGCAGATTCTCCATAAACTACAGGTGGCTGAACAAAGTAGCGGTGACAGATGCAGAGCCAATCCCTGATGTAGAAGCCTTGTTCTCTACGTTGAGTGATGCCAAGTTTTTCACTCGAATTGATCTAGCAAAGGGATACTGGCAGGTTCAGGTTCTCCCTGAAGACAGACCAAAGACGGCTTTTGCGACTCATTGTGGACTTTTTCAGTTCGTTCGCATGCCTTTTGGGTTGGTGTCTGCCCCAGCAGTCTTCACAAGGATGATGCGCGTGCTCTAATTGCAGTTCTGGTCAGCGCTGAACTTCTTTGATGATGTTCTTGTTCATAGCATTGATTTGAATTCCCATCTTGTGCATGTTCAGGCAGTGTTGGATCGTCTTCGGACATTTGGTCTGACAGCTCGCCCATCAAAGATTGAGACTGGTTTCCGTTCTCTAGAGTTCCTTGGTTATGTCGTGGGTGAAGGAAAGTTGAGGCCAGAATCTGGCAAGATCAAAATGATCATGCAATTCCCGACTCCTACCACAAACAGGTTCATGCTCTTCTGTTGAGTTTTTACCGTAGATATGTCCCAAATTTTGCGTCATTGTCAGCGCCGCTCACTGACCTCACAAAGGATCGTACTCGCTCATCTCGGTCAATTGATTGGACGCCAGATTGTGCTCAGGCACTCCAGAAGATCCCGAACATTCTCTCGTCATATCCAGTGCTGGTACTCCCTCGTCTCGAGGAGCAGTTCATTCTGCGTACGGATGCTAGCTCAGTTGGTCTTGGTGGTGTTCTGTTGCAAGACTTTGATGGTGTCCTGCATCCGGTGATGTTCACAAGCAGGAAACTGCTGCAGAGAGAAAAGAACTACAGTACAATAGAGAGAGAGTGTTTAGCCATCATTTGGGCTGTGCAGAAGTTCATCAAGTTTCTCTGGGGGGTACACTTTGTACTTCAAACGGACCATCGTCCGCTCACATATTTGAGGACATGTGGGTTCAAGAATGCCAGAATTCTCAGATCGGCGCTTTCTTTGCAAGGCTTTTCATTTGAGGTCAAGCCCATTTCTGGTACATCCAATGATCTGTTGTCCAGATCTGCCATGGATCAGATTGTACCTTGAGAGTTTTCCCTTCAAAGACAATTCGGTCATTGTCTTTTCTGTAGAGGGGGGGTAGTGTGACGGATGTGTTGTATATACTTTCATAGTGTTTTTACATTTTCACTTTTGTATAGAGTTTTGGCTCATTTTTGCTTTTGTGGACTGGAGCACCCAGTGTTGTTTTTGGTGTCTTTATTCTGATTGGCTGTGAAGTAAAAACTTGGAGTGCGCAGAGCGTGGAATGCGTGGAGCGTGGAATTCGTGTAGCGTTGTGTGCGTGTCGAAAATCTGAACTAAAAGTCAGTTCTACAGAGATCTGAAATCAAACATGTATGGAAACTAGTAGAGTCTACAATAAAGACCACAATCAATAAAGACATTTCAATAAACCAATCAATAGCCTTACTTGGATATCATGATAAAAATACGAGTGAGGAAAAAAGACGCAAGGTCAATCACATATTAACAATAGCAAAACTCTGTATTAGTAAATTCAGATATGGAACAAGATTTAAAATAGAATTAATCTGGGAAAAAGAATTCTCGCTGAGAACACAAACCGGCTTATGCCTGAAATAAATGGTTACCCTCAATAAAAAACATGGGAATGGGAAAAATAAGAAAGAGAGAGAGAGAGAGAGAGAGAGAGAGAGAGAGAGAGAGAGAGAGAGAGAGAGAGAACACATGATGATGATGATTGTTTTTCAGTATTCCCTGTATCGTAAATATCGTAATATTGTAGCTATGATGGCGATTGCCGCAACTGTTTGTATGATATCATCGTAACAACATCTCTGACTACATTACTAACGTTCTTATACAACGTGTCATCTCAAAATACACATGCTGATAAACAATACCAAAAACAGAAAGAAAACAATAAAAGGAGACATGATGATAACGGGAATCTAGCCGTGAAAATGAGTAGAAAATGAATGAATGTTATCTAAGTTCGAATGATGTTCATACTAACCAAAACAAATGAACGAATGTATGGAAAGCTTGAATGACCAGCGTGACTGACACACATCACCTGAAGCAACATTCACCGAAAACAACAGACAGTACTCGTAAAGGATGAACCAGAAACATCAAGAACACACAGAAGGGAGACAAAGAAGGACCCAACACATCCCATCGCAGAAGCAAAGTTGGACCCAGACTCCAGATACAGAATCAGATGCCCAGAGCAGCCCATGAAAGAAAAAGGAAAGGAGACAAAAGGAACCAAAGGAAAGAGTCCACTGTAAATACAATGCCAAAGACCACAGAGAGAGAGAGAGAGAGAGAGAGAGAGAGAGAGAGAGAGAGAAGAGAAGAGTGCAATGAATAGTATAATGCATGCACTATTTGTGTTCATCCAAGGTACATTAAAAGAAAGAGCTAAGATTCCCCCCATTCTACAGAGCAAACACGCACTGTAGATAACACTGGGAAAATCTGATCTCCTCAAAAAAAAAAAAAAAAAGTTCTACAGAGATTTCCAGGTGGAGCGGTCTCATTTCCCTTGCCACCTGAAGAGAACTAAATCTGTTTGTCTTAAGCTGCTATTTAGCAGGTTGGTGAATCTTTTGATTTTTTGATATATATTTACCAAAAATTGAGACATGTAGAGATTGTGAAGAAACGTAGTTGTGTAAAAGTGAAGTGAATTATTTTGGCAGTCAAGAGTTGTATTGAGTTGTGGTTCTTGATTTAATGTTTTATGAATTACTGTTTTGTGGTTTCGATCTTTAAATGATGTGCAGTCAGTGTGAACCGTATGAATAATTATATGTATTGAGAGTTTGGACTTTTGAAACATGAATGGCGAATTTTGTGGTAAATTCTTTATTGTAAGATGTTATTTTGTTAAATGAATATGAAGCTAAGTTAGTGGTCATTTTTTGGAAATTGAAGTTAGTGTAGAATATTTGCTGTATAGCACTGTGAATGTAATAGCAAATTCTTTCCTATCTACAGCTTCTGACGTGGGGAGCTGTCTGATTAGCTCACGAGGGAGCCACATACGTACGTGACTTTGTTTTGAGGGGTGGATGCCTGATCCAGTCTCTGGTCCTAAGCTGTTAGGACTCTGCTGAATACCTGCTGTTTTGAGGGGTGGATGCCTGATCCAGTCTCTGGCCTTAAGCTGTTAGGACTCTGCTGAATACCTGCTGTGGGCGTGTCCAGTTACTGACGCCTCTGTGTTTCGTCTTGTCCAGGATTGTGTGGTAACTGTATTTATATAGGTGATGAACTGAACAATGATTTCGATGCTGTGAAACAAACTGACTGAAGTGCTGACGCAGTGAAAGAGTTCATGTGAAAAGACTGTTTGGGACGGAAACCTGAATCGATTACTTTCTATTGAACAGTGGTCAATGAACATTTATTTCTGTCTTATGTATTTGTTGATCCAGTTAGATGAAAATTGAACTGGTGATATCTGATTAATTGTAAATATTTAAATATATTATTTTTTTTACAGAGGTTGTGAAGTGACTGAGTGGAAGGTTATGTGTGGTTGGGGAAAATCACATAGAACACGCACCTACATACACACAATCTACTTTCACCACTATTTCTGTCAGGCACACATAAATGAGTCTGTAACATTGATCGAAAGCCTTGGTATAGTCAACAAAGCATAAATACAAATCCTTATTCATCTCATTTGACCTCTCTATGATAGTTCTTAGGATGTATATGGCATTAATGGTTCCTTTCCCTTCCACAAATCCACACTGTTCATCTGCTATTTCTCTTTTGATTCTATTCCTTGTCCTCATCATGATTATTCTTAACAGGATTTTTGTTGCATGACTCATCAAACTGGTTGTGCGATGGAGTTCGCATTCTATAGCCCCTGTGTTCTTTGGAAGCGCAATGAAAATTGATTTTGACATGTCTTTGGGGATTTTTCCAGTGTCGTAAATTTCATTTAGGAGCAGTCATTTTTTTTCTATACCGAATTCCTCCGGGGCTTCAATCATCTCTGTAGTAATGCTGTCTGGTCCTGGGGCTTTTCCTGGTTTCATCTTTTTCAATGCTGCTCTAACTTCATCTTTCATTATGGGTGGTCCTTCAAAGTTCTTTCTTATAATGTGTTCTGTGTTTCTGCCAGACCTCCTCCGAGTCCCTCGAGATTTATCCTGAGTCCGTGGGGTGCTCAGTTACCGCATGTCGCCATGAGGAGGCATAACGTAGGGAGAGGCTATGTACTGACAGGAAGAGACTTACTCATTCTGCTCTTCTTTTCGCATAGCTGCAAGCAGTAGTGCTAGCGAGCAGTGCAGGCTGAAAATGAGAGGTGACAAGCACGCAGTCACTAGCCGGCACACTAGACGCATCACATCCGCCGTTGACATGTATATGCATACAGGTTACCAAATATGCAGGTTAAAGATCCTGTAAGTCATATCAGTGGCTGGCTTATGGAAACAGTAAAACACCCAGCACACACGCCCGCCAAAGATACAGACTGTACATCAACACAATGGAGTGTGGTCAGCTCACCTAACAGATACAGACTGGAACCAGAAGAACAAGAAAACCTATGTAAAGCGCGTATTTAACAAAAACAAGCGCAAATTTTCGGCCAATCGGCCTTTGTCAAGCGCGAACGCACGGTCACAAACAGACCACAAACACCAAACAACAGATAATAAAAACAGGACTAAAAGCTTCCCTGCCGCCCTCGTCCAGTGGATAAAAAGGGGCCAAATGGAATGCCCATGTCTTCATGAGCAGTAGTAAGAAGTGGGGAGAGGGGAGGCAACTATGATGTCAAAGGGGAAGTGAGACGAGTTCTGCAATTTTGAGAAGTGGACATGCCATATCGGTATCGCCCTGTTCTGAAGAAGGCACAGGTCAAGAGCCAAGAGGTAAGGGAGTGGATTGTGCCCAGTGCAACGAATCAGGTAGGCCTGGGAACAGGAAGAAACATGAAATGGCATTTCTGAATTCTGTTGCGCAATGGATTACTTATGGTTTGTCATTAAGGCCATATGGTTTGCGTGTTCCAAGTTTATTTATGAGATGGGATTCTCTGTCTTTCCTGTCTATGGGGCTGTTATTGTATAGAAGCCACAGACCTTTCACTCGGATGTCATTGATTGAGTGGTCTGATTGGTTGAAGTGATTGGGGATAGTTTTATCCATTTGTGGCGGATATCAGCCAAGTGTTCTTTGAAACGTGTATCAAGGGTGCTTCCACTTTCACCAATATACAGTTGGGAACATTTAGAGCAGCTGATCAAGTAGACAATGTTATAAATTTGACAGTTGAAATGTTTTGTAATTCTCAAATGAGATTTGGGGCCTTTGACTGTGGTGGCTGTGCACAAGAAAGGACATGTCCTGCATTTAGGTTTGTTACATGGAGAGGTTCCTGGAGGTTGGCTCACTGGTTTGCTGAGATTTGAACGCACCAGCAATTCGCGGAGATTTGTGTCTCTTGTAGACGATCAAAGGGCGCTGGTCAAAGGTTTCACCTGTAGTGGGACTGGATTGCAGAATGTTCCAGTTGGACAAGATGATCCTTTTCACGAGGTACATGGACGGGTGGTAAACTAGACTGAGGACTGGCCGATCCTCTGTGGCAGCTTTGGGCTTAGAATGGAGGGCATTTGGCTGAGAGACAGAGTTGACTTTTTTCCGGGCTTCATTGATGACCTCGAGTGGGTAATGTCTGCGCAGGAAAAATCTAGTCATTTCATCTGTTTTGTCCTGGAAATCATCTTCGTCTGAGCAGAGGCGTCGTAGTCTCAAGAACTGCGAGTAGGGAATGCTGTTTCTGGTGTTGGAAGTGTGAGATGATCGATAGTCCAGGTAGGAATGTGAGTCTGTAGGTTTGTAGTGGACTGTAGTGACTAGTTGTTCAGATTGAGAGAAACTTCGATGTTGAGAAAGCATATGGATGTGTTTGAAATTTCATATGTGAACTTGATGGATGGGTGAAACGTTTGGACGTAATGGATGAATTGTAAAAGTTGGTCATGATCGAGGAATGTCATGCCAATGCAATCATCTATGTATCTTTTGTAAACTTCAGGTTTGGGTTTCTTGTATTGTTGTAGGATTTGTTCCTCCAAATATCCCATGAACAGACAAGCATAGCTGGGGCCCATCTTTGTACCCATTGCGACTCCGCTAACTTGCGAGAACGTCTCATCACCAAACGAAAATGTATTCATTGTCAGGACCAGCTCCGCAAGTCGGACGAGGGTTGATGTAGACAATGTTTGATCAGGTCGTTTGTCTAGAAAATGCTGGAGAGCTTTTAACCCGTCAGAGTGGGGTATGCTGGTATACAAAGAGGTCACATCCAAAGTGAACAAGTATTGGGGTTTGAAGGTGTGGTCTTCATTTATTATTTGAATCAGATTCAATGTATGGTTAGTGTCTTTGATGAAGGTAGGCAAAGCCTGGACTATAGGTTGCAAAATGTGGTCAAGAAACTGAGAAATGTTTTCAGTTGGGCAGTTGCAAGCTGACACGATAGGACGGCCAGGATTGTTGGCTTTATGTATTTTGGGAAGTAAATAAAAAGTGATTGGACTGGAAGTTGTTTGATGAGTAGTCTGGCAGTGGGGGGCAGCTGCTTAGAGGTTATGAGATTGTTATAAATTTGGATATCTTGGCATGATTGGTCATGTGTGCAGGTTTGTCCAACTTTTTGTAGAAGGCGTGATGATGGAGTTGTTTCTGGGCTTCCTTGATATACAGATGTCTGTCCCAGACAACAGTCGCACCACCATTGTCTGCTGGTTTGATGACAATGTCGTCTCTGTTTTTGAGGGAGTGTAGTGCGTCACTTTCTTCTTTGGTGATGTTGGAATATTTCTTGGGTCGCATGTTGAGACAGCCTATTTCTTGGTGGCATTTGTTGATGTAATGTTCAACTTCGGGAAAGGTGTTGCGAGGAGGTTCCCGATGAGCAGGCTTATGGAAACGTTTTGTAAGTCAGCATCTGGATTCAATTTTTGTTTGGGGGGATGTCCCAGTACTGCCATCCAACGTAGAGATCTGAAAAATCGTTGGCAGCTGTTCATCATTTGGTATTTGTTGGCAGATGGTTTCAAAGGGACAAATTTGAGGCCCTTTGAAAGGGCTGACATTTCCGCCTCAGAGAGTGGCAAGTGTGAAGGAATACGTTGTACCAGGGTGTGACGTACAGAGCTAGAGGGGGGTGGAGTGGGGAAAGTACTTAGAGGTGTAGGATTGCAGGAAAGGTTGTCTTGAAAGGATGTTGAAGGCTGACCAGGGGGAGCAGAAGAGGTGGACGTGGAAGTAGTGTGTGTACCGGAGGCAGAGGGAGAGGGAACTACACCTGTGTTGTTGATCAGGGCTGGGTTGCTGACAGGTGCCAGGAACGGTGCAGAAGGGTTTGCAATCTTGTTCAAGCTAATTGATTTTTTGTCTTTTATGGTTCGCATGTGTTTGTGTAGTGACGCATTGAAATTGATGGCGGTGGTTTTGATGAAGAGACTGAGAGTTGGGTTTAGTGTTCTGCTAATTTCCGAACTGAAGTATTTTTGTGATTTGTCAGCGATGGACAGTTTGCGTCCTAAATGTTCTATGTGGGTTTTCATGATTTGTCTGCTTGCTTGTAGAAGGATATTCTTAGTGTCCTGCAAAAGTTTTTTATTTTTACTGTCAGAAGGAGTGTGTTTGAGTTGAAACCCTTTCGGGATGAAGTTTCTGCGTAAGCGACAACGCAGAAAGTAGAGATGACTGTTTTTGTTTTGGTGAAACAGATTTTTGAGTAGGCTACAGCGAGTGAAAAAAGCGGAGGAGGAAGAAGTTGGAAACTAGAGAGAAGACGGGAATGTAAATTGGATGCAAAATGTGACATTCTGTTAAAAACTGAGATAAAATTAAGAGGATAATAATATATAATAATATATTTTATTTATATAGCGCAAAATCTTGACAAAATCAAATCTAAGCGCTGAGCGTATACATGCATACATACCTACATACATATGAGCGTATACATGCATACATACATGCTTACATACTTACATACATAAATCTAAGCTGAGCGTATACATGCATACATACATACATACATAAATCTAAGCGTATACATACATACATACATACATACATACATACACACGCACGCACACGCACACACAACAACCACAATATTCATATAGCGCAAATCTCGACAAAATCAAATCCAAGCGCCGAAAAGACACACACGCACACACGCACGCACGCACGCACACAACACACACACACACACACACACACACACACACACACACACACACACACACACACACACACACATGCATGGCCACAAATGGGTAGAAAAGAATAAAAGCAATAAAAGCAAGAATAAAACCAATGGAAAACCACAGAGAGCACATCATATACAATTATATATTAAAACAAAGTGATTCCCCTCCGAGCGGAGACAGGCTGCAGAGGGGGTTGAGTGAGGTTAGGATTTTATGCAGAGGAGAAAAGGTGAGTTTTGAGAGCGGACTTGAAGGAGGCAAAAGTAGGTTGCTGACGGACTGAGAGAGGAAGTTTGTTCCAGGAGAGTGGACCAGAAACAGAGAAGGCTCGTGGACCATAGGTATTGAGCTTAGTGCGTGGAAAGCGAAAAGTCAGAGGATCGGAGGCAGAGCGGAGGGTACGTGAGGGAACATAGATCTCAAGTAGGCTTGACAGGTAATCGGGGCTGCGTTATTGAGGCTTTTGTAGCACATGGTGTCTAGTTTGTACTGTATGCGCTTTGATACAGGGAGCCAGTGAAGTTGTGCCAGGAGAGGAGATATGTGGTCAGCTTTTTTCTTTTTGAGTACAAGGCGTACAGCATTGTTTTGAATGCGCTGTAGGATGTGAATGGTGGAGGCAGGAAGACCAGACAGGAGTGAATTGCAATAGTCAATGCGAGACATTATGAAGGAGAGAACGAGTTTTGCAGTTGTTTCCACAGAGAGATACTTCCTGATCAGGCTTATACGATGGAGATGATAGTAGCAAGATCTGGCAGTTTGAGAAACAAAGTTGTTCATGGACAGGGTAGAGTCAATGCAGACACCAAGGTTTTTAGCTGAATCAGAAATTGGGACTGATGTGTTACATAATGGGAGAGAAAGAGGAGGCAGCTGAGAAAGTTTCTGACGGGTGCCAATGAGGATAGCTTCTGTCTTGTCGTCATTAAGCTGAAGTCTATTGTGTGTCATCCAGTTCTTAATGTCCGAGTAACACTCAGTGGTGCGAGTCAACAGGCGCTGTATATTATCAGGTGAGTCACTATCCTGAAGTTGGGTGTCATCAGCATAGAAGTGGTGTTTTATATGAGTGGGAGTTGATGATGGTGGACAGGGGGAGGTATAAAGAGTGAAAAGAACAGGGCCAAGGACAGATCCTTGTGGAACACCACAGGTCAGGTATGCAGGTTGAGAGTAAGTGCCATTGATGAGAACAGTTTGTTTTCTGTTTGATAAATACGAAGTGAAAAAGGAGAGAGCAATGTCAGAGATGCCAAAAGTATGATGAAGTCTAGAAAGGAGAATACCATGGTCAATGGTATCGAAAGCTGCAGACAGATCAAGGAGTGTGAGGAGAGAGACTTTGCCAGTATCAGTTGCAAGGAGGAGATTGTTGAGAATGTGTAGTAGGGCAGCTTCAGTGCTATGGCACTGGCGGTAGGCTGACTGGAAAGGATTGAGGAGATTGTTGGCAGACAGGTGAGAGTTCAGCTGGTTGAGGACGACTTTTTCAAGGAGTTTTGACAAGAAAGAGAGATTAGAGATAGGCCTGTAATTTTTCAGTTCATTTGGGTCTAAATTGTGTTTCTTGAGGAGAGGGTGAACAATAGCAGACTTGAAAGAATCTGGGACAGTTCCAGTTTGAAAAGAAGTGTTGATGATGTCAGTGATGAATGGGAGGAGAGTAGGGAGACAATCGGAGTAGAGAGAACCTGGAAGAGGATCCAGTTCGCAGGTTTTGAACGACATGGATCTGATTGTGTTGAGAATTTCTTCTTGTGAGACTGGGGTAAAAGTAGTGAGAGGTGTGCCAGAGAAGGAAGGGTCAGGTGGGCATGGTTGACAGGGTGTCCTGTCAAGCCTGTCACGAAGAGTTTGTATTTTGGTGGTGAAATACTTAGAGAATACAGATGGGAGTTCTTCATTTGTATGTTTTGTTGGGAGAGGTAAGTCTTTTCGTGTGCCAAGGAGATGATTCA
>JAPXFY010000012.1:3956761-3959261 GCA_030674185.1 Monoplex corrugatus
TAAAAAAAATAAAAAATAAAAAATAAAAAAATAAAAAAAGCAAAAAACAAAAAAACAAAAAAAAAACAACCAAAAAAAAAACAAAAAAAAAACAAAAAACAAAAAACAAAAAAAACAAAAAAAAAAAGAGCAAAAAAAACAAAACAAAAAAAACACAAAAAAACAAAAAAAACAAAAAAACAAAAAACAAAACCAAAAAACCATCAATAACGTGTTGTAATATTGTAAATACCTGCCGCGAATTGTATCAAACACACGGGTTGGTCAAATAGTTGAAAAGAGAAAAGAAACGAAAGCAACAGAGAAGCAAAGGAGAAGAAATATGAAAGACGAACCTTTAAAACACTGTATTCCTCAAGGAGAGTAGCATTAGGTCACACTTGATCTGTCCAGCAGACAAACCGTGCAATTTTGCACATATCAGCATAAAAAAACAACAACATGAAAGTGTTCGTCTAAACTGATGTCATCATCATCATCATCATTGTCATCATCATCATCATCAGCAGCATCATCAGCATCATCATCATCATTATCATCATCGTCATCGTCGTTATCATCGTCATCGTCATCATCATCATCGTCGTCATCATCGTCATCGTCATCATCATCATCGTTATCATCATGATGTGCCCAGCCACATGGCCCTCCAGAGGAATCTATCCCTTGTCGCTGCAAGTGCATCTTCCATGTTCTCTGTCCTCAGCCAGGGACGTCACTCATCATCATCATCATCATTCATCATCATCATCATCATCATCAGGTGCATTGCCACATGGCGTTGGCGACTATGGACTTCCATCTGACTCTATCTTGTGTCGCCTCAAGCATCTCTTCCACCCTGCTTATCCCAAGACACTCTGCAAGTCCGTCTAGTATCTTCTCCCTGGGTCTACCTGGTGCTCTCTTTCCCTCCAGATTTCCCCTTGTGACCAGGTGCTCCAATTCCCCTTTCCTCATAAAATGGCCTATAAATGTCGCCTGTCTTTTCCTAATCTTAATTATTATTGATCTACTTGTGTCTGCCTCCATCAAGACTGTCTCGTTTGTTTTCTTTGCTTTCCATGGAACTCTCAACATTCTTCTTAGAAACCACATCTCGGCTGCCTCAATCTTGTTCTGGCTTTGCTTGTTGACTGTCCACGCCTCACAACAGTATTGGTTCTATATAACATTCAAGAACTGTCTTCCTGATGTTAATTGATAGGCATTTGTTGGTAAGAATGCTTGTCATCTTCTTGAATGCTGTTTTGGCCTGGCCGATTCTGCTGGCTATTTCTGATGTGCATCTGCCGTCTAGTGAAATGATCGTTCCCCGGAATTTAAACTTATCAACCTGTCTCAAGGTTGTGCCGTTTGCTGTTATTTTGCATGAGGGGATTTCTTGTTTTTTACTGATCACCATGACTTCAGTCTTCCTGCTGTTTAGTTCCAACCCCTTACCTTTGCTTCCTATTTCTAGTAAATTCATAAGTTTTGTAGGTCCCTTTCACTGTCGTTTATCATTTTTCCTCCAACCTTTAATCCAGGGTCTTCCTCTAGGTTTTTCATGATGTTTTCGCTGTAAAGTGAAAACAGATCTGGTGACAAAACACAACCCTGTCTGACTCCTCTTTGATGTTTTGGAAAGAGCTTTTATCGTTTTCTATTCTCATTGCAACTGTTTGTTCCCAATACGTATTTCTGATTATTCGTAGATCTTTTCCATCAGTATTGAGTCTTTCTAGTTGGTTGATCAATTCTTCATGTCTTGCCCGATCGAAAGCCTTGGTATAATCAACAAAGCATAAATATAAATCCTTATTTATCTCAATTGACCTCTCTATGATAGTTCTTAGGATGTATATGGCATTAATACTTCCTTTCCCTTCCACAAATCCACACTGTTCATCTGCTATTTCTCTTTTGATTCTATTCCTTGTCCTCATCATGATTATTCTTAATAGGAATTTTGTTACATCACTCATCAAACTGATTGTGCGATGGAGTTCGCATTCTGTAGCCCCTGTCTTCTTTGGAAGCGCAATGAAAATTGATTTTGACATATCTTTGGGGATTTTTCCAGTGTCGTAAATTTCATTTAGGAGGACTGTTATTTTTTCTATAACAAATTCCTCCAGGGCTTCAATCATCTCTGTAGTAATGTTGTCTGGTTCTGGGGCTTTTCCTGGTTTCATCTTTTTCAATGCTGCTCTAACTTCATTTTTCATTATGGGTAGTCCTTCAAAGTTCTTTTTTTATAATGTGTTCTTCGTTTCTGACATCTTCAAAAAGGTCTTTAATGTACTCTCCCCATCTGTCTAATATTTTGTCATTTTCCATGAGAAGCGTACTTAAATGAAATAAGGAATAAAATAGAAGTGAGATGCACTAACCAAGCCTAAGAGACAGAGACAGTGTGGTTTGACAACCTGCCGGACAGAGACAGAGACAGAGACAGAGACAGTGTGGTTTGACAACCTGCCAGACAGAGACAGAGACAGAGACAATGTGGTTTGAT
>JAPXFY010000012.1:3964261-3971761 GCA_030674185.1 Monoplex corrugatus
AAAATAAGCAGATTCTTCATAGAGACATCACAAATAAGCTTGGCAAGTAAACCGGATTGAATGAGATAATCCCCTGATCTTCAGCTTCCATTACCAGGAACAAATTATATTTTACTGATAAAATATGTGCATCCGTACCAATATTGAGACTGTTCGTGTGCATGAATGGATGCTGAATCATTCACACATAGCTACATTGTGCAATGGTTGTAAATCCTTTTAAAATCAAGAAATACTAACAGCTGAATCATCACACATGCATACAATTGTGCAATGGTTGTAATACTTTTAAAATCAAGATAACTAACAGTTAATCATTTACACATATCTACATTGTGCAATGGTTTGTAAATCCTATAAATCAAGATAACATAAAGCTGAATCATCACCACTGCTTACATTGTGCAATGTTTGTAAATTTATTAAAATCAAGATAACTAACAGCTGAATCATTCACACATATCTACATTGTGCAATGGTTGTAAATCCTTTAAAAATCAAGATAACTAACAGCTGAATCATTCACACATAGCTACATTGTGCAATGGTTGTAAATCCTTTTAAAATCAAGATAACTAACAGCTGAATCATTCACACATAGCTACATTGTGATTGCAATGGTTGAAATCCTTTAAATCAAGATAACTAACATCTAACACTAAGGTTTGCTTGAATATCAAATTGCCTATCATGATATTGACAATAATCAACCATATCTATACTGATATTGATAATTACAAACTGACAAATACTAAACGTGTCTATCATGATATTGAGAATTACCGAACGTATCAATGATAACATTGACAAGAATCAACAATCTCTGTACTGATATTGATAATTACAAACTGACAAATACTAAACATGTCTACCATGATATTGAGAATTACCGAACGTATCAATGATAATATTGACAAGAATCAACCACTTAACAAGTCTGATAATGAAGACATGTAAATATATCAACAGTGAAAATAACTCCACTTAACAGGTGGTCGGATCATGGAAAGACAATGTAAGTAAATAAACCAATGAAATAACCACTGGACACAGTCTCATGAGTCAAAAGTTGCATATAGTTGTCCCCTAACCCTTGACTCCGCACCCTATCTCCCGACTGCAAAAAATTAACCTTTGACCCCTCACGCTATGTCTGAGTGAAAGTTGAGTTTGCATGCTAACGTTGACAAGCAGTCTGGGGAAGGTGTGATCAAAGGGTTTAGTTTTTGCTATAGCCGTTGACATCAGGATGCTTGACACAGTTAAGGCAATGAGTACGTTGACTATGCAATGGTGACAGGGTGTGGAGTGAACGGGTTAAGTTTTTGCTTTGCTAGCAGGTTGACAATGCAGGATGCTGGTGGACAGGTGTGGGATCAAAGGTTAAGTTTTTGCTATGCTAGTACGGTTGACAATGCAGGATGCTGGTGGACAGGGTGTGGGAGTCAAAGGGTTAAGTTTTTGCTTGCTAGCATGGTTACAATGCAGGAAGCTGGTGGACAGGGTGTAGGAGTCAAAGGGTTAGGTTTTTGCTATGCTAGCACGGTTGACAATGCAGGATGCTGGTGGACAGGGTGTGGGAGTCAAAGGATTAACCCTGTGATGATTGTGGACTGAGATGGTGAAGACCTCCAGCCATGAGTTCACTGCCCATCTCCTCTCTCTCTCGCTGCTTGACATTCACCAGCCATGAACAAAGGTCAGATGCCCACTAACAGCTGCTGGGCTGGCGTTCACACGCTCAAGTTGTTTGTGGATTTTAATGGTAGGTATGGAGGTTGGAACAACCAACTGCCATCCCAGACCACAGCACAACAAGATGCTGCCAACGGCGGATGACTGCTCTTTTATTGTCTGCTCGATGCCATGACGTCAGCTAAAGGTCAGATAAGAGTGTGACTGCTTCAGGGGCCCCGGATTGATACCCCTTGACCTCGTGACGTCATGGAAAATACAGTGTATGACGTCATTGGAAAGTACCGTGTGTGACATCATGGGAAAGCACCGTGTGTGACGTCAATGGAGAGTACTCTGTGTGGCGTCATACGAAGCGTTACCGTGTGTGACGTCAACGGAAAGTACCGTGCATGACGTCAATGGAATGGCATCAGTGGAAAGTGCTGTGAGTGACGTCAATGGGAAGTACCGGGTATGACGTCATTGGAATGTACCGTATGTGAATTCAATGGGAAGTACCGTGAGTGACGTCAATAAAATACAGTTCATGAGGTCAATGGAAAGCGCAATGCCTGACAGTGTATTACGTCAGTGGATACGGTGAGTGACGTCAGTGGAAAGCGCCTCCAGTGCATCCACCTGTGGTACGATATCTGACCGTGTTCAAAGTGGAGGAATGTAAAATCAGGGAGGGAGAGGAGATGGAAACAGCCCGTACAATGACGTCACGAGGAAACTTCAGGTCACTACCATTTCACTCCCCTATGCCTGAGGGCGACCGTTACCGTCCATTGACCTTTTAAAGCATGTTAGATCATGGCGGTGTGTAGGTACCCTGTACAAGTGGTGTATACATTGTACAGTACAATACTGTATGGCACAATATGATACAGTACAGTTCAATCCAACACAATACAATATCATATATCATACAATAATACTTGTTATCTTTCAAAGAAACTGACGTCTGTCTGAATACACGGCATGGTACATAAACATAATAGTACACTTCTTATCATAAACAGCGTCATAAAAGCCTAAGCCTTGTCTCACCTATTCCCATCCTCCCAAACACATTCCAGCCACCATCCCCTTCACACACTAACGCTACTAACACACCAGCCACCACCCTCTTCACACACTAACGCTACTAACACACCAGCCACCACCCCCTTCACACACTAACGCTACTAACACACCAGCCACCACCCTCTTCACACACTAACGCTACTAACACACCAGCCACCATCCCCTTCACACACTAACCCTACTAACACACCAGCCACCACCCTTCACACACTAACGCTACTAACACACCAGCCACCACCCCCTTCACACACTAACGCTACTAACACACCAGACACCCCCCCCTTCACACACTAACGCTACTAACACACCAGCCACCATCCCCTTCACACACTAACGCTACTAACACACCAGCCATCACCCCCTTCACACACTAACGCTACTAACACACCAGCACAACCCTTCACACACTAACGTACTAAACACACAGCACCACACCTTCACACACTAACGCTACAAACACAACCATTGCCACACCCTTCAACACTAACCTACTACCACAGCATCACCCCTTCACACAAGCTACTAAACACCAGTCACACCTCCTTACACACACTAACGCTACCTAACACACCAGCCACCATCCCCTTCACACACTAACCCTACTAACACACCAGACCACCACCCTCTTCACACACTAACGCTACTAACACACCAGCCACCACCCCCTCACACACTAACGCTACTAACACACCAGTCACCATCCCCTTCACACACTAACGCTACTAACACACCAGCAGATGCAGACGACAAAGTACTGAGACACAAAGCTGGCCCCAAGAAACGTCACTACCACCTCTCTCCCCTAGGACTTCAGAATATCCTGGACCTTTGTAATGACTGCCACCAACACATAAAACAAAATTTCAGTTTGTTAATTAATGCTTGGAACTTTGCGTTGTTCTGTGTTGATCAAACTGCAATGCTTGCAGAATGTATAATCTATAAATGCATTATTTACAAATGTACTCCGAAAATATTTATTTTCCAAAGACTACTAGATATGAAATTCAAAAACTGAAAAGCAGAATGCCAAAATAAACTTTGGCTTGTCCATTTTTAATGCTCAGCGGAATAACTACACGCCAGTTGTTCCCAGTAGAAAACAAATTGAATCTGTATGGCATGTACTTAATTAAATCTGGATGTCCACTTTGAAACTTGCAATGTATCAGACATTGTTTTATGTCTTCTGTATGTTATCTGTAGTCCACGTGTCAGTTGTGGTATTTACTTAAATCATGGATATCCACTTTGAAACTTCCAATGTGTGAAATATTGTTACGTGTATTGTTTGTATTATCTGTTGTCCACGTTGTCAACAGTCATGTTTTTCTATGGGTGTCAACTGATGTCTTTTTCTCCTGCCACATCCTTTGTTGATGTCTGTTCATTGTAAATTTAAAAAATGAGTAAAAATGATTTCAGGAAATTTGTTGCTGGTGTTATGCCATACATTGCTGTTTTCCCGTTCAGTCATCCACAGAAGCCTGACGACACCAGCCGTGGTTTCGCAAAGCTGGTTACGGAGACACATCAGAGACAACTGTCCTAAATAACATATTTTGTAGGTAATGAGCATTTTCATGGCAATAATTTTGTCAATTTGAAAAATAATCTATGAAATCATTTTGCCAATTTGTTACGGAAGACTTGAGGGGGGTGACAGGCAAAGTCTGTTGCATAAATACAACTGTGATATTTGACTCGGTAATATTGCGGATATGTACAATAAAAATGCAACAGATTCTAAGCGAAAAACGTGAAGATTATGATTTGGTATTAATTTCACAAAAGTGGATTTTGTTTTCATGCCCTCTTCAAGGATCAGAACATTTTGCCATTTACAAGTTTGTAACGGGGATGGGGCTAGAAGGGGAAGAAGAGGAAAACAAACACACACACAAACAGACAAACAAACAAACAAACAAACAAACAAAACAGTGAAGGCTGATCCAATGAGCTCTGGCGTCAACACCACCAGCAGGAAGATGTTGGCCAAAACACTGCTGCCGACAGTGCACTGGTTCATGCTGAGTGGCGACAGAACGACCAATCAGAAATACTGGTTCATATTGAGTGGCGTCAGAACGGCCAATCAGAAATATTGACTCATGTTGAGTGAAGCCAGAACGACCAGTCAAAAACATTGGCTCATGCTGAGTGGCGACAGAACGACCGATCAGAAACAGTGACTCATGTTGAGTGAAGCCAGAACGACCGATCAGAAACAGTGACTCATGTTGAGTGAAGCCAGAACGACCAATCAGAAACAGTGACTCATGTTGAGTGAAGCCAGAACGACCAATCAGAAACAATGACTCATGTTGAGTGAAGCCAGAACGACCAATCAGAAACGTTGGCTCGCATTCAGTTGAGTTAGGATGAACCAGTGAAAAAAGTGTGAAGTGAGTGCGGTGTTGTTGATTTATTTCTGACAACAATGATATCTGTATGATCATAAATATCAACCTGACAATAAATAGCTGACAATAATCATAATGACCAATACAAAATGATGTAACACTAGTGGTCCCCTGCTAACAACCAATCAGGGTGCCATCATTGGAATAATGACTGCAAAGTACATACATCAACAACGATAACAAAACTGTCAATAGCGGCAAATCAACAGAACCTTGAGCAACGTACTTAGAACACAATTATATTATAGGAAAGACTACGGTCAGTCTGACCCAGCTAATCAGAAGCAGACGATATAACCACCAAGGTCATCAAGGCCGAGCCGATATGGAAGCTTCCTGCACGATGGTGTCCAGTTTACGAGAGAGAAGGATGAAGGCCGTGTCCTTTTTCTTCAGGTGAATCACCACACCTCCCTTTTTGTGGCACTTGCGTAGTTTACCTGGAAGGAGGAAAAGACCCTTTGATTAGTAAAGATACCAACAGCCAAGATGTGGTTTCTAAGAAGAATGTTGAGAGTTCCATGGACAGCAAAGAAAACAAAGGAGACAGTCTTGATGGAGGCAGACACAAGAAGATCATTGATAAGGAAGATTAGGAAAAGACAGGCAACATTTATAGGCCATTTTATGAGGAAAGGGGAATTGGAGCACCTGGTCACAACAGAAAAGCTGGAGGGAAAGAGAGCACCTGGTAGACCCAGGTAGAAAATATTGGACGGACTAGCAGAGTGGGTGAAGACAAAGAGGGTGGAAGAGGTGCTTGAGGCAACAAGGGGTAGAAACAGATGGAAGGCCATGATCGCCAAAGCCATGTGGCAAGGCACTTGATAGTGATGATGACTAACAGCCATAATCAAGATGTACTCTTCGCAATGGCCACATGGCTGACAATTCGCGCTTATCATCATCATCATCATCATCATCATCATCATCATCACGTCCGTCCGTCGTCGTCGTCGTCATCATCATCATCATCATCATCATGTGCCTTGCCACATGGCATTGGTGATCATGACCCTCCATATGAATCTATCCATTGTCGCTTTAAGTACATCTCCCACCCTGTCTGTCTTCATCTTGTCTTGTTATATCCAACACGCGTTCTGATTCTGTTTTCCTGTTTTTCTCCTTCCCCAAGAATGATTTATACAAACAACGTCCTCAGACACAAGCTCAAAAATAGTTTGCACTTTAACGAACACAGTTATAATATAATATAGCTGGACATTAAATCCAGTCACAGAAACATGACAGTGAATAAGCCCACTTACAAAATAATTGTTCACAAACCTCACCTGGCTTCACAAACACCTCCACAGTCATGGCGGCCAGATACTTCTTGAACACCTTGCTGTTCCCAGTGCATCCCCTGCGGGGCAGCTTCACCTGCAGCTTGACTCCTCCCTGCGACACACAGCTGGACACCCTCTCCCCTCCCACCCCCGCCACGGCCAGGGTCAGGTGGATGGTCAGTGTGTTTCTCTTCACTCGGATTCCGCAGCTCTGCACCAGGCCCTGAATCTTGACCACTGCAACGTCACACAAGTCAGTGGTCAACAGTCGGTCAAAATCCCTCTCGAGCACCTGGTTACCCTGTTGTGCACCTGGTTACCCTGTGGTGCACCTTGTTATCCTGTGGTGCACCTGGTTACCCTACTGTGCACCTGGTTACCCTGTTGTGCACCTGGTTACCCTGTTGTGCACCTGGTTACCCTGTTGTGCACCTGGTTACCCTGTTGTTCACCTGGTTACCCTGTTGTGCACCTGGCTACCCTGTGGTGCACCTTGTTATCCTGTGGTGCACCTGGTTACCCTGTTGTGCACCTGGTTACCCTGTTGTGCACCTGGTTACCCTGTTGTGCACCTGGTTACCCTGTTGTGCACCTGGTTACCCTGTGGTGCTCCTGGTTACGCTGCTGTGGGCTGGGATTGAACTCCAGATCTATGTGATTGTGAGTCCCTGTTCCTGTGACTGCAGTTAGACAACCCATTTATCTGTTCACAGCTTGTGCCACATACTTCCATGGCCTCTTTGCCATCCCACAGCACAGCACAACACAAAAAATAAACAAAACTTGCTCAAATCTTCTGACCAGCACTGCAGATGTCTGTATCTCTCGGGCCTGGTTGACGCCAGGATATGTTACCATAGTCAGCGTAGAGTACAGCCCTGTCACGCAGTCTCAGTCTTAGATGGAACTCCATAGCATCATAATTATCATCCTTATCATCATGATCGTCACAGTTTTGTCAACTCCATAGCATCATAATTATCAGCCTTATCATCATGATCGTCACAGTTTTGTCAATT
>JAPXFY010000012.1:3974261-3979261 GCA_030674185.1 Monoplex corrugatus
CACCAGTATTTCTTCTAAGTTGTCTCCCTACTCCCCGAATACTGAGTATGAGTGCCTTTAAGGCTCCTTCTGTTAGCTAGCTAGATTTGGATGATTCTTCTCATCCACTTCACGCATGCGTCATTGAGGATGTTGCTCAAATCCTTAACCAACACCGCAGGTGTCTATATCTCTTAGGCCTGGCTAAGGCCAGGATATATTATGGTAGTAAGCGTAGAATACAGCCCTGTCACGCAGTCTCAGTCCTGGATGGAACTCCATCATGATTACCATTACCATCGTCATCATCATTATGGTAGTAAGCGTAGAATACAGCCCTGTCACGCAGTCTCAGTCCTGGATGGAACTCCATCATGATTACCATTACCATCGTCATCATCATTATGGTAGTAAGCGTAGAATACAGCCCTGTCACGCAGTCTCAGTCCTGGATGGAACTCCATCATGATTACCATTACCATCGTCATCATCATTATGGTAGTAAGCGTAGAATACAGCCCTGTCACGCAGTCTCAGTCCTGGATGGAACTCCATCATGATTACCATTACCATCGTCATCATCATTATGGCATTGTTATAAAAAAAAAAAAACTGCTCAGCTTTTGTGGCCGTTAAATTAAGGTGGTGTAGACAATGGAACAAAAGTTTCAGTTTCAGTTTCTCAAGATGACGTCTTCGCGCTCGGAACTAATTCCATATGCTCTAACGTCACGGGTGCCATGTGTATGGTGATCATGGCACAAGCCTTAAGCCTGCACATAAACCCATGAGCTGGCCAGGTCCTGAGGCTCTAACTAGACTATGTTTTTACCTAGTCTATATTTTATACTGGTATTTTATCAGCCTACCACCGGAATAATCTTGGTTACAAAAGCAAACAAACAAACAAACAGTTTTTTATGGATCCACATGCCTAGATATAGAGTGCTCTCGAGAGCTTTAACCTACGTAAAAAGAAGAAGTAGGAAAATACCTGGGCAGAGGCATGCCATTACAGCAGTGCTGAGTGTCGGGGTTCATACGACTGTCGCCACAACACCGGTCCTCATCCGTATCAGATCGTTGTAGGCGTCCGTTACAGCACAGGTGGGTGGTGGTGAGAAAAGGCACCCCACTGCAGTTGGACCAGCACGGGTTACTGATGTCTTGCCTGTCGTAAGTCCTGTCCCCGCAACACACAGAGTCAGCTGTTGGCTTGTCTCGGATCACCCCTTCACAGCAGATCTGATCGTCAAGTCTGTAAGGTTCCCGTCCACAACAGGCCAGATCTTCTGCCTGACTCCCCTCCTGGTCACGTAGACACCATTTGGTCGAGTCTGTAAGCTTGGAAAACCAATTGTTTGGGGCATTTTCGGAGTCTGGGGGAATGTTTGGGGTCGTCTGGGCGGGGATGCGCCCGTGTCGTGTCTTTTTTGAAGACGGGACGAGTGATGAAAAGATGGACTCCATCGTCGCCTGACTGGGCTTGGATGCAATCTTTCCCACACGTTTCTTACAGTAGTGTGTCCGGTTGTTGTACGTGTCGATCATGTGACGTTGTGTGCTGGGGTCGGACAGGTGGGGAGGGAGGCAACAGTGGGTGTGGTCATCTTTGGTTTTGCGGACGGGGGTCATACCGAAGGACGTTTGACAGCACAGCTCTCCATGCCCCAGGGCACTGCCGTTACAGCACGTGTCACCCACACGGATGACGTTGGTCTCGAAGTCTGTATCAACACCACCACACAAATACTATTTTAAATCTGTCTGTGTGTCTGTCTGTCTGTTTGTTTGTTTGTCTGTCTGTGTGTCTGTCTGTCTGTTTGTTTGTTTGTCTGTCTGTGTGTCTGTCTGTCTGTTTGTTTGTTTGTCTGTCTGTGTGTCTGTCTGTCTGTTTGTTTGTTTGTCTGTCTGTGTGTGTGTCTGTCTGTTTGTTTGTTTGTTTGTCTGTGTGTCTGTCTGTCTGTCTGTTTGTTTGTTTGTCTGTCTGTGTGTCTGTCTGTCTGTTTGTTTGTTTGTCTGTCTGTGTGTCTGTCTGTCTGTTTGTTTGTTTGTCTGTCTGTGTGTCTGTCTGTCTGTTTGTTTGTTTGTCTGTCTGTGTGTCTGTCTGTCTGTTTGTTTGTTTGTCTGTCTGTGTGTCTGTCTGTCTGTTTGTTTGTTTGTCTGTCTGTGTGTCTGTCTGTCTGTGTGTCTGTTTGTTTGTTTGTCTGTCTGTGTGTCTGTCTGTCTGTTTGTTTGTTTGTCTGTCTGTGTGTCTGTCTGTCTGTTTGTTTGTTTGTCTGTCTGTGTGTCTGTCTGTCTGTTTGTTTGTTTGTCTGTCTGTGTGTCTGTCTGTCTGTTTGTTTGTTTGTTTGTCTGTCTGAGTGTCTGTCTGTCTGTTTGTTTGTTTGTTTGTCTGTCTGTGTGTCTGTCTGTCTGTCTGTTTGTTTGTTTGTCTGTCTGTGTGTCTGTCTGTCTGTTTGTTTGTTTGTCTGTCTGTGTGTCTGTCTGTCTGTTTGTTTGTTTGTTTGTCTGTCTGTGTGTCTGTCTGTCTGTTTGTTTGTTTGTTTGTCTGTCTGTGTGTCTGTCTGTCTGTTTGTTTGTTTGTTTGTCTGTCTGTGTGTCTGTCTGTCTGTTTTGTTTGTTTGTTTGTCTGTCTGTGTGTTGTCTGTCTGTCTGTCTGTTTGTTTGTTTGTCTGTCTGTGTGTCTGTCTGTCTGTTTGTTTGTTTGTCTGTCTGTGTGTCTGTCTGTCTGTTTGTTTGTTTGTCTGTCTGTGTGTCTGTCTGTCTGTCTATCTATCTCTCTGTCTGTCTGTCTGTTTGAATATATGTCTGTCTGACTGTCTGTCTATCCATCTATACATCTCCCTGTCTGTCTGTCTGAATGTCTGATTGAATGTATGTCTATCTATCTAGCTAGCTATTATATATATATATATATATATATATATATATATATATATATATATATATATACTGTCTATTTCTCTCTCTCAATCTATCTATCTATCTATCGCTCTGTCTGTCTATCTGTCTATCTATCTCTCTATATCTCTCTATCTCTCTATCTCTCTATCTATCTATCTATCTATCGCTCTGTCTATCTATCTATCTATCTATCTATCTATCTATCTGTCTGTCTGTCTGACTGAATGTTTGTCTGTCTGTCTGTCTGCCTATCTGACTATATATCTAATTGTCTGTCTGTCCGTCGGTCTGTCTGAATGTCTGTCTATCTATCTATCTGTCTTTCTAGTTGTCTGTCTGTCTGTCTGTCCTCCTGGTAATATGAAATTACCTGTCTCTAGAAAAAAAAGTGTGTGTGTTGTGTGTGTGTGTGGAGGGGGGGTTACAACAAAAATAAAGAGCATAGTGGGCATATAAAACAGTTCGAATGTGATAAACAAATCATGGTTTAGTTCATGTCCATATTCATATTCATATTCATATTGAAGGGTTTAGGATCATGGGACCTAGGCAGATTTCCTTTGTGTTCACCGTTTTATTTTTATTTTATATTTTCCCGTTACTTCCGTGCGCGGATCGGATTGATCAGTCACCTCCGGACACACTGACTCAAATCAACTTCATGAAGCCGTGGTCATTGTCGACGACAACAGACGAACACCGCCACCTTTTTTTTTTACTTTCTGGAAAGTGGTGGGCATGTTCTACGCCATTGTTATAGCCACAGAAACTGGCACATTTTTTAACAATGCTATGATGATGATGATGATGATGATGATGACGATGAGGATGATAATCATGACGCTATGGAGATCCATCTAGGGTTGAGACTGCGTGACAGGGCTGTACTCTACGCTTACTATCATAGCATAAATATCCTGGCGTCAACCAGGCCCCAGAGATACAGACACCTGCGATGTTGGTCAGAAAATGTGACCGACTGTCTCAATGATGCATCCGTGAAGTGGGTGAGACTCGACTGTGTGGTCACAATCTTCACAAGGAGTCAACTCCGGGTTGGAACAGGTTGAAGCCAAAATATTATACAATGAATTCTTGAAGGCGCTGATAAGGATTTGAACCTACAATCGGTAAGCTGGTGGGTAGGTCGAGGGAGTCAAAGGGTTAAGTGTTTGCTTTGCTAGCCTGGTTGACAATGCAACAGGCTGATGACAGCGTGCGGGAGTCAAAGGGTTAAGTGTTTGCTTTGCTAGCCTGGTTGACAATGCCACATGCTGGTGACGGCGTGCGGGAGTCAAAGGGTTAAGTGTTTGCTTTGCTAGCCTGGTTGACAATGTAACAGGCTGATGACAGCGTGCGGGAGTCAAAGGGTTAAGTGTTTGCTTTGCTAGCCTGGTTGACAATGCCACATGCTGATGACGGCGTGCGGGAGTCAAAGGGTTAATTACTTACTTCCCTGGCAGCATGTGTAGTGTTGTCGGTCGTAAGGGGTGTGGTTGCAGCAGCCCTCGTACCGCACGTCGTATGGCTTGTCCCCGCACGTCTCCATGGACGAGTCTGTGAGGCCATCCTGACAACGGTGCCACAACACGTATGCCATCTCGTCTGTATCAACACAATCAGTACATGCCAGGTGAGGGTTTCCAGCTGCTGTAAAGGGTGAGGGACTGAAATGATTTATGGTTTTATCGTTTCAACACACGCACGCACGCACGCACGCACGCACGCACGCGCGTGCACACACACACACACACACACACGCACATACATACATTCATACACCTATCTCTTTCAGTCTTTCTGTCCCTCTCTCTGTGTCTCTCTGTGTCTCTGTGTCTCTCTGTGTCTCTCTGTGTCCTCTCTGTCTCTGTGTCTCTATGTCTCTGTGTCTCTCTGTGTCTCTGTGTCTCTGTGTCTCTGTGTCTCTCTGTGTCTCTGTGACTCTGTGTCTCTCTGTGTCTCTGTGTCTCTGTGTCTCTCTGTGTCTCTGTGTCTCTCTGTGTCTCTGTGTCTCTCTGTGTCTCTGTGTCTCTATGTCTCTGTGTCTCTGTGTCTCTGTGTCTCTCTGTGTCTCTGTGTCTCTCTGTGTCTCTCTGTGTCTCTGTGTCTCTATG
>JAPXFY010000012.1:3986761-3989261 GCA_030674185.1 Monoplex corrugatus
ATCCCGAAGTCTCTCACTGCGAAAAGGAAAAGTGGCAGATTCAGTCAAATTCATGGTAGCCAACCAAGCCATCCCCACTGTCACAGAAGAGCCAGTAAAAAGTCTCGGAAGATGGTATGATGACTCCCTGAAAGACACACAAAGGGGATGTGAAACCAAGCAAACAGCAGAAGAAGGCCTGAAGAAAATAGATAACTGCGGACTGCCAGGCAAATACAAAGTCTGGTGTCTACGGTTCATGCTGATACCAAAGCTGCTGTGGCCACTGCTAATCTATGACATTTGCACCAGCACAGTCGAAGCAATGGAAGCCAAAATCAACAAATACACAAGAAAATGGCTCGGTGTCCCACCTGGTCTCACTGATGTTGCATTCTACTGTCGTCAAGCAATGCTGAAGCTACCTCTCAAATCCATAGTGGAGGAATACAAAGTTGGAAAAGCAAGACTGTTGAGCATGCTGGAGGAATCGGAAGACAATATCGTGAGATCAGTTCATCCAAAGCTGAGAACTGGCAGAAAGTGGAAAGTCCAAGAGGCTGTAAACAATGCCAAGAGAAACCTCAGCATCAAAGAAATAATTGGACACACGCAAACCAACAGACAGGGACTGGGAGCAACAAAAATGCAGTGGTGGTCCAAAGCCAAAGGGAAGGAAAAAAGAGACATGATCATACAGGAGTTGAAGGAAGAAGAAGATGTCAAAAGAGTGCAGAAGGCAGTCCAGCAAGGTCAACAGGGGCAATGGACAACATGGGACAGTGCACTCCAAAGAAGTCTCAGCTGGAACGATATGTGGCACATGGCTCCTCTAAGGATAAGCTTCCTCCTCAGATCTGTATATGACCTGCTCCCCTCGAATGCAAACTTAGTGAAATGGGGGAAATCAGACGACCCAGCATGTCCGCTCTGTCAGAAGAAACAAACAGTGGAACATGTCCTAAGCTCTTGCAAAGTAGCGCTAGCCCAAGGAAGGTATACATGGAGGCACAACCAAGTTCTGAAAGTGATCACAGACGTGGTTAGCGAAAAAACCATGACCCCAAACGCACCAATTGCTATGACAACGTTCTACAAAGCAGGAGGGAAACAGGTCTGGCCCGAAAGTGCTATGACAACCAGCACATTGCCAAAGGGTCTTCTGGATGGAGCAGTCGACTGGGAGTGTACAGCAGACCTCCCAGAGTGGAGAAATTACCCAGATGTCATCAGCAAGACAGGCATGAGACCAGACATCGCTCTCCACTCTGACTCCTCGAAACAAGTGATTCTGATAGAACTCACTGTGCCATACGAAAGCAGAATGGAAGAAGCACATATCTACAAGACCGAAAAATACGCCGGTCTTGCCAGCACCCTGAAGAAAGCAGGTCTGCGGGTCAAAATCTTCGCCATAGAGGTCCGGGGCAAGAGGGTTTGTGGGCACCTCCGCTTATGATCTCATGAAACAACTCGCCATTTCTGGGAAGAAGAGGACTAGAGCCCTTAAAGCGATGGCAGAGGCAGCAGAAAGGAGCTCAAGCTGGATCTGGGCAAGGAGGAACCAAAAAAGTGAACTTCATAAGGATTAAATTCCCTACAGATGATGTGTGCCCCGTTAGCACATTGGTAAAAACCGCGTACCGCAGTTCTGAAGCGCAGAATCGCCCAGGTTCGCTCCCCGGCGTGGGAAAAAAAAAATAGACAACAGCAGAAGGGCATCCAGGAGTCATGACCTGGATGTGGCCCGGCCCCCCGAGAGTGTAAGGAATTCAGGGCCGAAACACTTGTCTAAAGGGGGTTACTTCTCTGAAGACCTTCTGTTGTCTAGCTCTCCCTAGAGTTTCTTTCTACCTATTGGATAAACCCCGACATAGAAGAAGAAGAAGAATGCGAAGAATGCGAAGAAGAATGCGAAGAATGCGAAGAAGAAGAAGAATGCGAAGAAGAATGCGAAGAAGAATGCGAAGAAGAATGCGAAGAAAGAAGAAGAATGCGAAGAAGAAGAAGAATGCGAAGAAGAATGCGAAGAAGAAGAAGAATGCGAAGAAGAAGAAGAAGAATGCGAAGAAGAATGCGAAGAAGAAGAAGAAGAATGCGAAGAAGAAGAAGAAAAGAAGAAGAAGAAAAGAAAAAGAAGAAGAAGAAGAGAAATCATCTAGCTATTGGCTTAAAATCTTTGAAACAAAGGACAAATAGAGAAAGAGAATAAACAGACAAACAGACAAAACAAACAAACAAACACAGAGGGCAGATAGAAAGAAAGAGAAACGGACAGAAGCAAGGCAGAAGAAAGAGGAGAGAAAGGAGTAAAATTGAAAAGACAGAGAATGGATGAATACACAAATGAATGAACAGCAAAGACGAAGACGAAACCTGAAATCTGAACTGAGTGATAACAGCGTCAGGTCCCGTTGGACCTGTGTTACAACAACATAGTCCTTGCTGCTCTACACACACAATTAATTACAAACAGGAAAACAACAACTGTACTGATGAATAGAAGCAGAGTAAAGTTACC
>JAPXFY010000012.1:4024261-4031761 GCA_030674185.1 Monoplex corrugatus
ATGGGTTAGGTGGAGGGTGTAGTGTAAGCAGGTATACAGGCGAGTGTGAGCGTGCATGCTCATCCTATTTGTAAACCGTGAATTTGGAATAACACAAAAACTTGTGCTGTGTATAGAATGCATAGAAGTTTATATAGCGCGCGCGCGCGCGTGTGTGTGTGTGTGTGTGTGTGTGTGTGTTGTGTGTGTTGTGTGTGTGTGTGTGTGTTGTGTGTGTGTGTTTGTGTTGTGTGTGTGTGTGTGTGTGTGTGTGTGTGTTTGTGTGTGTGTGTGTGTGACAGACAGATAGAGAGGAAGAGAGAGAGAGAGAGAGAAAGAAAGAGAGAGAGAGAGAGAGAAAGAAAGAGAGAGAGAGAGAGAGAGAGGGGAGAGAGAGAGAGAGAGAGAGAGAGAGAGAGAGAGAGAGAGTCACAATCACAATCACAATCACAATCACAATCGGAATCCGACATTCATTCAGTAAGGCCAAAGCCCCATTTGAAAGGGTGTGACAACACTATAAACATTATGCAAACACAAAATATAATACATAGTCGTTCTTGGACAATGCAAGCTTCAAATAGTTTACTTAATTCAAATATGGGTCTCACAGTCATGCTTTGATGATACAATAGGAGCATATAAACAGACACACATCAGTAGAATTTAATGTTATAATAAGGCAAAGTCTTTGCAGACACCAGAAAACTTTCATTTTACCATAAGGCAAACTCTTTGCTTACATCAGTAGACTTTCATTTTACCATAAGGCAAGTCCGTCCAATATTTTTTCCCTGGGTCTACCTGGTGTTCTCTTTCCCTCCACCTTTCCTGTTGTGATCAGGTGCTCTAATCCCCTTTCTTCATAAAATGGCCTATGAATGTTGCTTGTCTTTTCCTAATCTTCCTTATCAATAATCTTCTTGTGTCTGCCTCCATCAAGACTGTCTTGTTTGTTTTCTTTGCTGTCCATGGAACTCTCAACATTCTTCGTAGAAACGACATCTCGACTGCCTCAATCTTGTTCTGGCTTTGTTTGTTGACTGTCCACGCCTCGCATCCGTACAACAGTATTGGTTCTATATAACATTCCAGAACTCTCTTCCTGGTTTAATTGATAGGCATTTGTTGGTAAGAATGCTTGTCATCTTCTTGAATGCTGTTTTGGCTTGGCCGATTCTGCTGGCTATTTCTGATGTGCATCTGCCGTCTGGTGGAATGATCGTTCCTAGGTATTTAAACTTATCAACATGTCTCAAAGTTGTGCCGTTTGCTGTTATTTTGCATGAGGGGATTTCATGTTTTTTACTGATCACCATGGCTTCAGTCTTCCTGCTGTTTAGCTCCAACTCTTTGTTTTTGCTTTCTATTTCTATTATATTCACAAGGTTTTGTAGGTCCCTTTCATTTTCTGCAATTAGCATGGTGTCATCTGCGTAACAAATGTCGTTTATAATTTTTCCTCCAACCTTTAACATTCTTCTAGGTTTCTCATAATGTTTTCGCTGTAAAGTAAAAACAGATCTGGTGACAAAACACAACTCTGTCTGACTCCTCTTTTGATATTTTGGAAAGAGCTTATATCGTTTTCTATTCTCATAGCAGCAGTTTGTTTCCAATACATATTTCTGATTATTCGTAGATCTTTTCCATCAATATTGAGTCTTTCTAGTTGATTGATCAATTCTTCATGCCTTATCCGGTCGAATGCCTTGGTATAATCAACAAAACATAAATGCAAATCGTTATTCAACTCGATTGACCTCTCTATGATAGTTCTTAGGATGTATATGGCATTAATAGTTCCTTTCCCTTCCACAAATCCACACTGTTCTTCTGCTATTTCTCTTTTGATTCTATTCCTTGTCCTCATTATGAGTACTCTTAATAGGATTTTTGTTACATGACTCATCAAACTGATTGTGCGATGGAGTTCACATTCTGCAACCCCTGTCTTCTTTGGAAGTGCAATGAAACTTGATTTTGACATATCTTTGGGGATTTTTCCAGTGTCGCAAATTTCATTTAGGAGGACTGTTATTTGTTCTATACCGAATTCCCCCAGGGCCTCAATCATCTCTGTAGTAATATTGTCTGGTCCTGGGGCTTTTCCTGGTTTCATCTTTTACAATGCTGCTCTTACTTCATCTTTCATTATGGGTGGTCCTTTAACGTTCTTTCTTATAATGTGTTCTGCGTTTCTGTCATCTTCAAAAACTATCTTTTAAAAACGTATAAAAGAATCGTCTGTTTGCTTCAAGTTGTGCTTGGTTTCAAAGCCTCACAATAATTCCATGTCAGCCAGATCATATCACAGATTAATAACGGTCATTACATAACTCTCAGGTCACAAGGGAGTAAGGTTGTAAAGACCTAAACTTTTCTCGGGGTCAGCATGATGAGGGCGGTGTCCATCTCCTGTCCCTCTCTGTTTGACCTTTCCCTACCTGTGAAGACAGCCAGGTACCCATTGACAGCTGTTTGACCTTTCCTTAACTGTGAAGACAGTCAGGTAGCCATTGACAGCTGTTTGACCTTTCCTTAACTGTGAAGACAGTCAGGTACCCGTTGACAGCTGTTTGACCTTTCCTTAACTGTGAAAACAGCCAGGTACCCATCGACAGCTGTTTGACCTTTCCTTAACTGTGAAGACAGTCAGGTACCCGTTGACAGCTGTTTGACCTTTCCTTAACTGTGAAGACAGTCAGGTACCCATTGACAGCTGTTTGACCTTTCCTTAACTGTAAAGACAGCCAGGTACCCATTGACATCTGTTTGACCTTTCCTTAACTGTGAAGACAGTCAGGTACCCATTGACAGCTGTTTGACCTTTCCCTAACTGTGAAAACAGTTAGGTAGCCATTGACAACTGTTTGACCTTTCACTAACTGTGAAGACAGTCAGGTACCCATCGACAGCTGTTTGACCTTTCCCTGACTGTGAAGACAGACAGGTACCCATTGACAGCTGTTTGACCTTTCCCTACTTGTGAAGACAGTCAAGTACCCATTGACAGCTGTTTGACCTTTCCCTAACTGTGAAGACAGCCAGGTACCCGTTGACAGCTGTTTGACCTTTCCCTAACTGTGAAGACAGCCAGGTACCCGTTGACAGCTGTTTGACCTTTCCCTAACTGTGAAGACAGCCAGGTACCCATTGACAGCTGTTTGACCTTTCCCTAACTGTGAAGACAGCCAGGTACCCGTTGACAGCTGTTTGACCTATCCCTAACTGTGAAGACAGTCAGGTACCCATTGACAGCTGTTTGACCTTTCCCTACCTGTGAAGACAGTCAGGTAGCCATTGACAGCTGTTTGACCTTTCCCTACCTGTGAAGACAGTCAGGTAGCCATTGACAGCTGTTTGACCTTTCCCTACCTGTGAAGACAGTCAGGTACCCATTGACAGCTGTTTGACCTTTCCCTTACTTTGAAGACAGCCAGGTACCCATTGACAATTGTCTGACCTTTCCCTTACTGTGAAGACAGTCAGGTACCCATTGACAGCTGTTTGACCTTTCCCTTACTGTGAAGACAGCCAGGTACCCATTGACAGCTGTTTGACCTTTCCCTTACTGTGAAGACAGTCAGGTAGCCATTGACAGCTGTTTGACCTTTCCCTACCTGTGAAGACAGTCAGGTACCCGTTGACAGCTGTCTGACCTTTCCCTAACTGTGAAGACAGTCAGGTACCCGTTGACAGCTATTTGACCTTTCCCTAACTGTGAAGACAGCCAGTTACCCGTTGACAGCTGTTTGACCTTTCCCTACCTGTGAAGACAGCCAGGTAGCCAATGACATGTGGACAGAATGGAAGGGGCAGCACTCACGTATAACATTACACGGCTGTGACTGTCAGCCATGCAAACTGATGTCGACAGACTGAAATGCAGAGTGCTTTCCCATTACGCCAAGCACATTTCCGATCCAGTGAATGACGCGAAAATGAAATTTCCCCAACAAGGAAAATAATCCGTTCTGGCACAAACAATGGTACAATTAGTCATCAGTTTTTTGTTGTTGTTTTTTTTTTTTTTTTGAGGAGATCAGATTTTCCCAGTGTTATCTACAGTGTGTGTTTGTTCTGTAGAATGGGGGGAATCTTAGCTCTTTCTTTTAATGTACCTTGGATGGACACAAATGGTGCATGCATTACACTATTCATTACACTCTCTCTCTATAATAATAAAATAATATATTTTATTTATATAGCGCAAAATCTTAATAAAATCAAATCTAAGCGCTGAGCGTATACATGCATACATACCTACGTACATATGAGCGTATACATGCATACATACATGCATACATACTTACATACATAAATCTAAGCTGAGCGTATACATGCATACATACATACATACATAAATTTAAGCGTATACATACATACATACATACATACATACGTACGTACGCACATGCATACATAATAATTACAATATTTATATAGTGCAAAATCTCGACAAAATCAAATCCAAGCGCCGAAAAGACACACACACACACACGCACGCACACACACGCACACACACACACACACACACACACACACACACACACACACACACACACACACACACACACACACACACACACACACAACACCATGGCCACAAATGGGGAGAAAGAATAAAAGCAATAAAAGCAAGAATAAAACCAATGGAAAACCACAGAGAGCACATCATATACAATTATATATTAAAACAAAGTGATTCCCCTCCGAGCGGAGACAGGCTGCAGAGGGGGGTTGAGTGAGGTTAGGATTTTATGCAGAGGAGAAAAGGTGAGTTTTGAGAGCGGACTTGAAGGAGGCAAAAGTAGGTTGCTGACGGACTGAGAGAGGAAGTTTGTTCCAGGAGAGTGGACCAGAAACAGAGAAGGCTCGTGGACCATAGGTATTGAGCTTAGTGCGTGGAAAGCGAAAAGTCAGAGGATCGGAGGCAGAGCGGAGGGTACGTGAGGGAAGATAGATCTCAAGTAGGCTTGACAGGTAATCGGGGGCTGCGTTATTGAGGCTTTTGTAGCACATGGTGTCTAGTTTGTACTGTATGCGCTTTGATTCAGGGAGCCAGTGAAGTTGTGCCAGGAGAGGAGATATGTGGTCAGCTTTTTTCTTTTTGAGTACAAGGTGTACAGCATTGTTTTGAATGCGCTGTAGGATGTGAATGGTGGAGGCAGGAAGACCAGACAGGAGTGAATTGCAATAGTCAATGCGAGACATTATGAAGGAGAGAACGAGTTTTGCAGTTGTTTCGACAGAGAGATACTTCCTGATCAGGCTTATACGATGGAGATGATAGTAGCAAGATCTGGCAGTTTGAGAAACAAAGTTGTTCATGGACAGGGTAGAGTCAATGCAGACACCAAGGTTTTTAGCTGAATCAGAAATTGGGACTGATGTGTTACATAATGGGAGAGAAAGAGGAGGCAGCTGGGAAAGTTTCTGACGGGTGCCAATGAGGATAGCTTCTGTCTTGTCGTCATTAAGCTGAAGTCTATTGTGTGTCATCCTGTTCTTGATGTCCGAGTAACACTCAGTGGTGCGAGTCAACAGGCGCTGTATATTATCAGGTGAGTCACTGTCTTGAAGTTGGGTGTCATCAGCATAGAAGTGGTGTTTTATAGAGTGTGAGTTGATGATGGTGGACAGGGGGGAGGTATAAAGAGTGAAAAGAACAGGGCCAAGGACAGATCCTTGTGAAACACCACAGGTCAGGTATGCAGGTTGAGAGTAAGTGCCATTGATGAGAACAGTTTGTTTTCTGTTTGATAAATACGAAGTGAAAAAGGAGAGAGCAATGTCAGAGATGCCAAAAGTATGATGAAGTCTAGAAAGAGAATACCATGATCAATGGTATCGAAGGCTGCAGACAGATCAAGGAGTGTGAGGAGAGAGACTTTGCCAGTATCAGTTGCAAGGAGGAGATTGTTGAGAATGTGTAGTAGGGCAGTTTCAGTGCTATGGCACTGGCGGTAGGCTGACTGGAAAGGATTGAGGAGATTGTTGGCAGACAGGTGAGAGTTCAGCTGGTTGAGGACAACCTTTTCAAGGAGTTTTGACAAGAAAGAGAGATTAGAGATAGGCCTGTAATTTTTCAGTTCACTTGGGTCTAAATTGTGTTTCTTGAGGAGAGGGTGAACAATAGCAGACTTGAAAGAATCTGGGACAGTTCCAGTTTGAAAAGAAGTGTTGATGATGTCAGTGATGAATGGGAGGAGAGTAGGGAGACAGTCGGAGTAGAGAGAACCTGGAAGAGGATCCAGTTCGCAGGTTTTGAACGACATGGATCTGATTGTATTGAAAATTTATTCTTGTGAGACTGGGGTAAAAGTAGTGAGAGGTGTGCCAGAGAAGGAAGGGTCAGGTGGGCATGGTTGACAGGGTGTCCTGTCAAGCCTGTCACGAATAGTTTGTATTTTGGTGGTGAAATACTTGGAGAATACAGATGGGAGTTCTTCATTTGTATGTTTTGTTGGGAGAGGTAAGTCTTTTCGTGTGCCAAGGAGATGATTCATGGTTGTAAAGAGTTCTTTTGAAGAAGAGGCATTCAGGATTTTGGTTTGGAAATAGCTTGTTTTTGCAGATGCAATGAGGGTGGATACTTTTATTTTAGAGGCTTGGAAAAGTTGCCTGTGTACAGTGAGTTTGGATTTGCGCCAGCGGCACTCTGCTCTGCGGCGGGCACGTTTTGCACAGGCAATCTCATGAGTGAGCCAGGGGGTAGGGGGGCGGTCAGGTAAAAGACGGGTTGTGGCTGGAGCATGAGTGTCCAGAAGATGGTGGAGAGTAGTATAGAATTCATCGGCAAGGTTATGTGACTTTTCAGAAAGGAGACGGGAGGCATCAGATGAAAATGTGGAGAGGTCGATAGATTTGAGATTGCGTCGAGTCACTGTGCGCGTGGTACGGGAAGGAGGAGAAATGTCAAGAGAACAGAGAATTGCAGAGTGGTCAGATGGAAGGGCTGAAGTTAGACGGGTAGAAAGAACTAAGCAGTTGTCAGTAGCTGAATTGTGGTGATCACGAAAAATGATCCAGTCAAGAATGTGACCTTTTTGATGGGTTGGTTCAGAAATGTGTTGAGTCATATTGTGATTGGACAGAGAGTTGATGATATGTCTTGTGTCATAACGGTGAGTGTTGTCATAGTGGACATTGATGTCACCTAGAATGATGAGATTTCCAGGTAAGAGGCAGTAGTGGTCAAGCATTTGGTCAAAGTCAGAGAGAAACGTGGATGTGGTGAGTTTGTTGGCAGAGCTAGGTGGAGGTCGATAGACACAGGAGAAGGTGATGGGGTGAGGGGTGGATTGGAAGGATACTTCAACGTGCTCGAAAGAAGGATGGGAGAAAGGCAGAGACTGCGAGAAAGATGGGCGGGAATGGAGTGAGTCGTTGTAGAGGATGGCGATACCGCCACCTCGAGATGAGCGTTGGAAAGAAGCAAGCCTGTAACCACTCGGAGTGAGGCTAGCATGTATAGGTTCATGACCAAGGGGGTTAAGCCATGTCTCTGTGATAAAA
>JAPXFY010000012.1:4034261-4039261 GCA_030674185.1 Monoplex corrugatus
GCATTGATAAAGGATGACTCATAGGGAATACGCCATGTGAACAGGTGGTCAGACCTGTCATTACTCAAACCCTTTATATATCTACACAAACAAAACAGCAACTATTTTCGCCCAACATCCTGTAAATCCTCATTGTCCTGTGACTTATGCAAACGTGACAACACCCAGCAACACACCCACCAAATACCAAATACGCTGACTGCGCAGCAAGATATTGCCTGCACGGTGTGCACAAAAAAACAACAACAACAAAAACAACGTGCATTCACGCAAGATAAAAACTGAACGCTGAAAACGTAAGAAAAAAAAAAAAGAAAGAAGAAAAAGAATGAATGAATGAATGAATGAATGAATGAATGAATGAATGAATGAATGAATGAATGAATGAAAATGACAGAGAAAGAAAAACAAGCACCATGCCTATTAATTTTGAGACAGGTTGATAAGTTTGAACATCTGGGAACAATCATTTCACCAGACGGCAGATGCATATCAGAAATAGCCGTCAGAATCGGCCAAACCAAAACAGCATTCAAGAAGATGACAACAAATGCCTATCAATTAACATCAGGAAGAGAGTTCTTGAATGTTCTGTAGAACGGATAATGTTTTACAGTTGTAAGGCGTGGAGAGTCAACAAGCAAAGCCAGAACAAGATTGAGGCAGCCGAGATATGATTTCTAAGAAGAATGTTGAGAGTTCCATGGACAGGGTGAGGGAGTCAAGGGGTTAAGACAAGACAAGACAATCCAAACAATACAAGATAAGACAATCCGAACAAGACAAGACAAGACAAGATAAGACAATCCAAACAAGACAAGATAAGACAATCCAAACAAGACAAGATAAGACAATCCAAACAAGACAAGATAAGACAAGCCAAACAATACAAGATAAGACAAGCCAAACAAAACAAGATAAGACAAGCCAAACAATACAATACAAGATAAGACAAGCCAAGCAATACAAGATAAGACAAGCCAAACAATACAAGATAAGACAAGCCAAACAATACAAGATAAGACAAGCCAAACAATACAAGATAAGACAAGCCAAACAATACAAGATAAGACAAGCCAAACAATACAAGATAAGACAAGCCAAACAATACAAGATAAGACAAGCCAAACAATACAATACAAGATAAGACAAGCCAAACAAGACAAGACAAGACAAGCCAAACAATGCAAGATAAGACAAGCCAAACAAGGCAAGATAAGACAAGCCAAACAATACTAGGCAAGATAAGACAAGCCAAACAATACAAGACAAGATAAGACAAGCCAAACAATACAAGACAAGATAAGACAAGCCAAACAATGCAATACAAGATAAGACAAGCCAAACAATACAAGATAAGATAAGCCAAGCCAAACAATTCAAGACAAGATAAGACAAGCCAAACAAGACAAGATAAGACAAGCCAAACAATACAAGATAAGACAAGCCAAACAATACAAGATAAGACAAGCCAAACAATACAAGATAAGACAAGCCAAGCAATACAAGATAAGACAAGCCAAACAATACAAGATAAGACAAGCCAAACAATACAATACAAGATAAGACAAGCCAAACAATACAATACAAGATAAGACAAGCCAAACAATACAATACAAGATAAGACAAGCCAAACAATACAATACAAGATAAGACAAGCCAAACAATACAATACAAGATAAGACGAGCCAAACAATACAAGATAAGACAAGCCAAACAATACAATACAAGATAAGACAAGCCAAACAATACAATACAAGATAACACAAGCCAAACAATACAATACAAGATAAGACAAGCCAAACAATACAAGAGAAGACAAGCCAAACAATACAAGATAAGACAAGCCAAACAGTACAATACAAGATAAGACAAGCAAACAATACAATACAAGATAAGACAAGCCAAACAATACAATACAAGATAAGACAAGCCAAACAATACAAGATAAGACAAGCCAAACACTACAAGATAAGACAAGCCAAACACTACAAGATAAGACAAGCCAAACAATACAAGATAAGACAAGACAAACAATACAAGATAAGACAAGACAAACAATACAAGATGACAAGACAAGCAAACAAGATAAGACAAGCCAAACAATACAAGATAAGACAAGACAAGACAAACAAAACAATACAATACAAACTAAACAATACAAGAAAGATAAGACAAGCAAACAATACAAGACAAGACAAACCAAACAATACAAGACAAAGACAAGACAAACAATACAATACAATACAAGCAAACAAGACAAGATAAGACAAGCCAAACAATACAAGATAATACAAGCCAAACAATAAACAAAACAAGACAAGATAAGACAAGCCAAACAATACAAGACAAGACAAGCAAACAATACAAGAAAGACAAGCCAAACAATACAAGAAAGACAAGTGACAAGCCAAACAATACAAGACAAGATAAGACAAGCAGAAAGATAAGACAAGCCAAATAATACAAGACAAGACAAGCCAAACAATACAATACAAGATAAGACAAGCCAAACAATACAAAACAAGATAAGACAAGCCAAACAATACAAACAAGATAAGACAAGCAAACAATACAATAACAAGATAAGACAAGCCAAACAATACAAACAAGATAAGACAAGCCAAACAATACAAGATAAGACAAGCCAAACAAACAAACAAGATAAGACAAGCCAAAAAACAAGACAAGATAAGACAAGCCAAACAATACAAGAAAATAAGACAAGCCAAACAATACAAGATAAGACAAGCCAAACAATACAAGATAAGACAAGACAAAACAAATAACAAAGATAAGACAAGCCAAACAAGACAAGATAAGACAAGCCAAACAAAAAAGACAAGATAAGACAAGCCAAACAATACAAGATAAGACAAGCCAAACAATACAAGATAAGACAAGCCAAACAATACAAGATAAAACAAACCAAACAACACAAGACAAGCAACCAATACAAGATAAGACAAGCCAAACATTACAAGATAAGACAAGCCAAACAATACAAGATAAGACAAGCCAAACAATACAAGATAAGACAAACCAAACAATACAAGATAAGACAAGACAAACCAAACAATACAAGATAAGACAAGACAAACCAAACAATACAAGATAAGACAAGCCAAACAAGACAAGACAAGATAAGACAAGCCAAACAATACAAGATAAGATAAGACAAGCCAAACAATACAAGATAAGATAAGACAAGCCAAACAATACAAGATAAGATAAGAAAAAGCCTAACAATACAAGTTAACACAAGCCAAACAATACAAGATAAGACAAGCCAAACAATACAAAACAAAATAAGACAAGCCAAACAATACAAATAAGACAAGCCAAACAATACAAGATAAGACAAGCCAAACAAATACAAGATAAGACAAGCCAAAAAATAGAAGATAAGACAAACCAAACAATACAAGATAAGACAAACCAAACAATACAAGATAAGACAAGCCAAACAATACAAGATAAGACAAGCCAAACAATACAATATAAGACAAGCCAAGCAATACAAGATAATAGAAGCCAAACAATACAATACAATATAAGACAAGCCAAGCAATACAAGATAAGACAAGCCAAACAATACAAGATAAGACAAGCCAAACAATACAATATAAGACAAGCCAAACAATACAATACAAGATAAGACAAGCCAAACAATACAATACAAGATAAGACAAGCCAAACAATACAAGATAAGACAAGCCAAACAAAACAAGATAAGACAAGCCAAACAATACAATACAAGATAAGACAAGCCAAACAAAACAACATAAGACAAGCCAAACAATACAATACAAGATAAGACAAGCCAAACAATACAAGATAAGACAAGCCAAACAAGACAATACAAGACAATAGAAGCCAAACAATACAATACAATATAAGACAAGCCAAGCAATACAAGATAAGACAAGCCAAACAATACAAGATAAGACAAGCCAAACAATACAATATAAGACAAGCCAAACAATACAATACAAGATAAGACAAGCCAAACAATACAATACAAGATAAGACAAGCCAAACAATACAATACAAGAAAAGACAAGCCAAACAATACAAGACAAGACAAGACAAACAATAAAAGATAAGACAAGCCAAAACAATACAAAACAAGATAAGAAAGCCAAACAATACAAAACAAGACAAGCCAAACAAGAAAAGAAAAAACAAGCCAAACAATACAAAACAAGATAAGACAAGCCAAACAATACGAGACAAGATAAGACAAGCCAAACAATACAAGATAAGATAAGACAAGCCAAAAAATACAAGACAAGATAAGACAAGCCAAACAATACAAGACAAGATAAGACAAGCCAAACAATACAAGACAAGATAAGACAAGCCAAACAAGACAAGACAAGATAAGACAAGCCAAACAAGACAAGACAAGATAAGACAAGCCAAACAAGACAAGACAAGATAAGACAAGCCAAACAAGACAAGACAAGATAAGACAAGCCAAACAATACAAGACAAGATAAGACAAGCAAAAACAATACAAAACAAGATAAGACAAGCCAAACAATACAATACAAGATAAGACAAGTCAAGATAAGACAGGACAAGATAAGGCAAGGCAAGACAAGACAAGACAAGACAAGGCAAGAAAGGACAAGACAGGACAAGATAAGACAAGTCAAGATAAGACAAGGCAAGGCAGTCAAGACAAGACAAGACAAGACAAATAATATAAGACAAGATAAAACAAGCCAAACAATACAAGAAAAGACAAGATAAGATAAGATAAGATAAGATAAGGCAAGGCAAGGCAAGGCAAGGCAAGACAAGACAAGACAAGACAAGGCAAGTCAAGACAAGACAAGATAAGATAAGATAAGATAAGATAAGATAAGGCAAGACAAGACAAGACAAGACAAGACAAGACAAGACAAGACAAGATAAGATAAGAAAAGATAAGATAAGATAAGATAAGATAAGATAAGATAAGATAAGATAAGATAAGATAAGATAAGATAAGA
>JAPXFY010000012.1:4054261-4056761 GCA_030674185.1 Monoplex corrugatus
GGTGTAGTGGAAGGTAGTGAGGGTAGTAAGGACGACAGTAGGGATGTACACTTCCAGTTTCTGTGAAATGGCTAAGTTCAACACACACACACACACACACCAAAACACACACACACACACACACACACACAACACACAATACACACCATAACACACACATACACATACACACACACACACACACAACACACACACACACACACACACACACACACACACACACACACACAAACACACACACACACACAAAACACACACACACACCACACACACACACACACACACACAAAACACACACACACACACACACACACACACACACACACAACACACACACACACACACACATACACACACACACACACACACACAAAAACACACACAAAACACACACACACACACACACACATCATCATCATCATCAGTCCCGTAGTCTGGTTGACCGTTGGGGCACCATTGAAGATTTTGCAACCAACTTCCTCCACTCCTCACGGTCCTCAGCTTTCCGCAGAATGATATTCCATTCAAGGCCAGTCCACTCTCTGATATTGTCTTCCCATCTTTTTCTCTGTCTGCCTCTTCGTCTCCCTCCTGAACTGTTCCCTGCAAGACGGTCTTGGCCAGTCCAGATGATCGTGTGACGTGCCCGTACCACCTCAGTTTGCGTCTTTTCACTGAGGTCAGGAGGTCTTCATACGGCCCGATGGCGTTTTCGATTCGGGTTTTCACTTCTTTATTGGTTATATGATCTATGTACGAGATACCAAGGAGTTTGCGGAAGCATCTCATCTCCATTGCCTGTATCCTTCTTTCAATGTCTGCTGTTATGGTCCATGTTTCGCATGCATACAAAAATATTGACATGACCAGGGAACGCATCAGTCTGATCTTGGAGCCGATTGCGATATTCTTGTCGTTCCAGATGACTTTTAGCTTGGTCATTGCAGCTGTGGTCTGTGCAATCCTGGAAAGTACCTCGGGCTTTGATCCTTCATCTGATACTATAGCTCCCAGATATTTAAATCTTTGGACGGTCTCAAGTTTCTTGTTGTCTATGGTAATGTCAGTGCTGATGCCATTGGTATTATTTGTCATCAACTGGGTTTTCTCTGCACTGATCTGCATGCCATATGATGTGGAGGCCTCATCAAGATGTTTTATCAAGCTGATTAGCTCTTGCTCTTGCCCAGCTAGTCCGTCAATGTCGTCGGCAAAACGCAAGTTTGTGATTGTTCTACCTCCGATGCTGACTGTTCCCTCGTGGTCTTCAAGTGCGTCAGCCATTATTCTCTCTAAGAAGATGTTGAAGAGAGTGGGGAGAGCAGGCATCCTTGGCGTACTCCAACTGTGGTTCGGAACCATTCGCCTATGTTGTTGTCATGGTAGACTGCACTGGTCGCCTTTTCGTAGAGGCATTCTATGGTTCTGATCAGGTTGGCATTGATGTTGTACAGCCTCATGGTTGCGCGCCCACAAGGCTGCGTGCCAAACTCTGTCGAATGCCTTCTTGAAGTCCACGAAGACGTGGTAAAGGCCTTGCTGGTGTTGCAGGTATTTCTCACAGAGCAATCTGAGGTTGAAAATTTGCTCTGTGGTACTTCTTCCTGGTCTGAAACCTGCCTGCTCTTCTTTTATTATCTCCTCAGCTTGTGGCTTCAGTCTGCTCAGAAGGATTTTTAGCATGACCTTACTTGGATGGCTGATCAGGCTGATGGTACGGTAGTTTTGGCATAGTTGTAGGTTGCCTTTCTTCGGGAGAGTGATGATCAGGGACTGGGTCCAAGGTGTTGGCCACTCACCTGTCCGCCAGATCTTATTGCAGATGATGAGTAACATATCTATCATGGCCTCTCCTCCTGCCTGGACCAGTTCTGAGGGAATGTTGTCCATTCCTGCCGACTTGCCTTTCTTCAATGATTTTACTGCAGCTTCAACTTCTTCTCGCACGATGGGGTAGCTGTCGTTGTTGGTTGGTGGAGGAACGTCTAGCACCTTGGGATCTCCTGTTGTTGTGTGTGTGTATAATTCGGAGCAGTACTCTGTCCACCTCTGCAGAATCTCTTGATCTTCTGTGAGACATTTCCCTGCTTTGTTCTGTATGGTAGTGGTTCTGCCTTGTTTTGAGCTTGCTAGTTCTTTCACAAGCTGGTAGGCTTTTTTGCTGTTATTTTTCTGCAGGTTTGCTTCGATATCTTGGCATTGTTCTTCAATCCATGTTTCCTTTGCTTTCCTCATGCCTTCTTTAACTTGTTGGTTGGCTTTTCTGTATAGTTTAGCACCTTCATCCGTACTCTTCTTTTGCTTTAGTTCTCTGCGTTTGTCGCTCAGCTTTAGTACTTCTTCCGTGACCCAGGGCATCTTTGTTGGTCGGTGTTTTCCAAGGATGTCGTTGGCTGCTTCGGTCACGGCAGTGTTGAAGTTGTTGATCAGAGTGTCTACTTCGGTGTCCACATTGTCAAGGACGAGGAGAGGAGCAAACTTCCCTCCTATCGTTGCTTGG
>JAPXFY010000012.1:4069261-4076761 GCA_030674185.1 Monoplex corrugatus
GTGCCTGAGTGTCTGTGTGTCTGTGCCTGTGTGTGTATCTGTGTGTCTGTGCCTGTGTGTCTGTGCCTGTGTCTATGTCTGTGTGTCTGTGCCTGTGTGTGTGTGCCTGTGTGTCTGTGCCTGTGTGTGTGTCTGTGTGTCTGTGCCTGTGTGTGTATCTGTGTGTCTGTGCCTGTGTGTCTGTGCCTGTGTGTGTGCCTGTGTGTCTGTGCCTGTGTGTGTGTCTGTGTGTCTGTGCCTGTGTGTCTGTGTGTCTGTGCCTGTGTGTGTGTGCCTGTGTGTCTGTGTGTCTGTGCCTGTGTGTGTGTGCCTGTGTGTCTGTGTGTCTGTGTGTCTGTGTGTCTATGCTTGGGTGTGTGCAGAGTACTGTATTGTGTTTCATGCGTCAATAAAAATGTTCTGTACACGTTTTTCATTGCTAGTCATCTCTCTCTGTTTCAGCCCTGTATCAGGACACAACTTGACAAGCTGGGAACAGAGACAGACACTGAAGGCGAGACAGAGACTGAGACAGATACGCTGAGGAAGAGACAGAGACTGAGAGAGAGACCGAGGAAGAGAGAGAGAGACTGAGACAGAGACACAGAGGAAGAGAGAAACTCAGAACTCAGAAAATGTTTATTGTACATTGGCCTTAGAGCATAATACATGCATGGGGAAGGGGAGGGGAGGGGAGGGGTTCGGATTTTCTTAAGCATCCATACAAGTTATACTATCAAACTGCAGTGAACTCTGTCACATTGTCCCCTTCTATCGTTTACCGTCACATAAGCTGGGATACATTCATCTTTGCATTTACAGTAGTCCTTTCATTTGTATTCTAGTCCATATTCCTTAACTGGCCAGCTAAATTTATATTTGTCATTAACCGCATGTATAACATTCACCCAACTGTCAAATTTACAAGAATTGGCCATCAGAAAAACAAATCATTGAATTAGTGCACAGATCTGTCGTTTCTTGTATCCTTCAGTGATCATACAGTTGATCAATACATTCAACCACAGCTACTTGACATAAACAATCAATCAATCGATCGATCAATCAACCAACCAATCAATCAACCAACCAATCAATAAACCAATCAATCAACTAATTTACCAAATGATTAATCAAATAATCAGCGATTCAGCCCGTGGATCAACCAACTAATCAACCTTCAATTGACTGGGTCTGATGCATCATCCAACCGTACAATCGATATCAATTCAGTAACAATCACTTGACATAATCACTCACTCAATCAATCAATCGATCAATCAGTTAACACCAGTTAATCAGTCAACGAGTGACTTAATCAACCAGACAACCTTAGAGGAAGATAGAGACTGAGAGAGAGAGACACCGAGGAAGAGATAGAGAATAAGAGAGAGAGAGACACTGAGGGAGAGATAGAGACTGAGAGAGAGATAGAGACTGAGAGAGAGAGAGACACTGAGGGAGAGACAGAGACTGAAGAGAGAGAGAGAGACTGAGGGTGAGGACAGAGACTGAGAGAGAGAGAGAACTGAGGGAGAGACAGATGAGGACTGAGAGAGACAGAGACTAAAGAGAACTGAGGAGAGACACTGAGGGAGAAACTAGGAAAACTGAGATACAGGACACTGAGGGAGAGACAGAGACTGAGAGAAGAGAGAGAAGACTAAAAAATGAGGGAGAGACAGAGACTGAGATACATGGGGAAAAACTGAGGGAGGAGGAGCAGAGACTGAGAGAGAGAGAGACAGAGGAGAGAGACAGAGACTGAGAGAGAGAGAGAGACACTGCGGGAGAGACAGAGACTGAGATACAGGGACACTGAGGGAGAGACAGAGACTGAGAGAAAGAATGAGACAATGAAGAAATACCAAGAGAGAGACACTAAGGAGAGAGAGAGGGTAAATAAGAGACAGAGACTGAGAGAGACAGACACCGAGAGAGAGACTGAGAGAGACAGACACGAGGGAGAGACTGAGAGAGACAGACACTGACGGAGAGACAGAGACAAAGAGAGAAACAGACACTGAGGAAGCGACCAGAGACTGAGAGAAGAGAGAGACACTGAAGGAGAGACAGAGACTGAGAGGGAGACACCAAGAGAGACAGACACTGAGAGAGTGAGAAATAAAGTGAGACAGAGAGAGAGAGAGAGTGAGAGAGAGAGAGTTAGAGAGAGAGTGAGAGAGAGAGTGAGAGAGAGAAAGAGAGAGAGTGAGACAGAGTGAGAGAGAGTGAGAGAGAGAAAGAGAGAGACAGAGAGATAGGTAGACAGACAGACAGAGACAGACACTGATAAGTAAACAGAGACTTAGAGAGACACTGAAAAGAGAGAGAGAGAGAGACAGAGACTGAGGGAAGAGAAACGGCGACTCCCCAATGACAGTCAGATGGAGACCGAGAGACGGAGACAGAGACTGAGAAACAGAGACTGAGAATCAGAGACTCAGTGACAGAGAGAGTGAAAGATGTAGGGAAGGAGAGAGAGAGGGGGGGGAGAAAGAGACAGACAGACAAACAGAGAGAGACGGACACAGAGAGAGAGAGGACACACGCATACACACACACACAGAAAGCCAGAGAGCCAGAGAGAGAGAGACAGAGAGAGTGAAAGAGAGAGAAGAGTGAAAGAGAGAGAGAGGGGAGAAAATGAGAGAGAGTGAGAGAGTGTGTGAGAGAGTGAGTGAGAGAGAAAGAGAGAGTGAGAGAGATGGTGACATAGAGAGACAGAGACAGAGAGAGACATGGAGAGCGAGAGAGACAGAGAGAGAGAGAGAGTGAGAGAGAGACAGACAGACAGAGACAGACCCAGACCCAGACACAGACAGAGACAGAGACAGAGACAGGGAGAGAGAGAGAGTCAGAGACACAGACACAGGCACAGACACAGCAGACACAGACACAGACACAGACACACACACCAGACACAGACACAGACACAGACACAGACACAGACACACACACAGACACAGACACAACACAGACACAGACACAGACACAGACACAGACACTGACACAGACACAGACACAGACACAGACACAGCAGACACAGACACAGACACTGACACAGACACAGACACTGACAGACACAGACACAGACACAGCAGACACAGACACAGACACAGCCAGACACAGACACTGACACAGACACTGACACAGACACAGCCCGACACAGACACAGACACAGACACAGACACTGACACAGACACAGCAGACACAGACACAGACACAGACACAGCAGACACAGACACAGACACAGACACAGCAGACACAGACACAGACACAGACACAGCAGACACAGACACAGACACAGCAGACACAGACACTGACACAGACACTGACACAGACAAGCAGACACAGACACAGACACTGACACAGACACTGACACAGACACAGCAGACACAGACACAGACACAGACACAGCAGACACAGACCACAGACACAGCAGACACAGACACAGACACAGACACAGCACAGACACAGACACAGACACAGACACAGACAGACACAGACACAGACACAGACACAGCAGACACAGACACAGACACAGACACAGCAGACACAGACACAGACACAGCAGGACACAGACACTGACACAGACACTGACACAGACACAGCAGACACAGACACAGACGACACAGACACAGACACGACACAGACACAGCAGACACAGACACAGACACAGACACAGACATGACACAGACACTGACACAGACACAGATACTGACACAGACACAGACACAGCAGACACAGACACTGACACAGACACAGACACAGCCAGACACAGACACAGACACAGACACAGACACAGACACAGACACAGACACAGACACGACACAGACACAGACACAGACACAGACACAGAGACACAGACACAGACACAGACACAGACACAGACAGACACAGACACAGACACAGACACTGACACCGAAAACAGACACAGACACAGACACAGACACAGCAGACACAGACACAGATCACAGACACTGACAGACACAGAACACAGACACAGCAGACACAGACACAGACACAGCAGACACAGACACTGACACAGACACAGACACAGACAATGACACAGATAAGGACACAGACACAGACAAGGACACTGACACAGACACTGACACAGACACAGACATGACACAGACACAGACACAGCAGACACAGACAATGACACAGACACGACAACAGACACAGACACAGCAGACACAGACACAGACACAGGCAGAGGAAAGAGAGAGTCAAGAGACACAGCACAGACACAGACACAGACACTGACATCGACAGAAACAGACACAGACACAGACACAGACACAGACACAGACACAGACACAGCAGACACAGACACAGACACAGGACAGACACAGCAGACACAGACACAGCAGACACAGACACAGACACAGGCAGAGACAGGAAAGAGAGAGTCAGAGACACAGGCGCAGACAACACACAGACACAGACACAGACACAGACAGACACAGACACAGACACAGACACAGAAACAGACACAGACACAGACACAGACACAGACACAGACACAGCAGACACACACAGACACAGACACAGACACAGACACAACACAGACACAGACACAGACACGACACACAACACACAGCACACAGACACAGACACAGACACAGACACACACACACACACACAGACACAGACACAGACACAACACAGCACAGCAGACACAGACACAGACACAGACACAGACCACAGACACAGCACAACACACACACAGACAAACACACACAGACAGAGGGATAGAGAAGAGTCAGGGAAATGGAAAGTGGAAAACACACTCTGTGACATAACATATCAGTGTTACAAGTCATGACCCGACTCTCCCCAGTACACTGCGGAACTCACACGAGTGCACAATAACATAACACACACACAACACACTAACACACACACACAACACAAACAATACACACACACACACACACACACACACACACACATCACACACACACACACACATACACACACAAACACAACACACACATACACACACACAACACAAACACACAACACAAAACACACATACACACAACACACATACACACACACACAACACAACACAACACACACACAACCACAACACCACAACAACCATACACAACACAAACACACCACACACACAACACACACACACAACACACAACATAACACACACACACACACAACATACACACCTCACCACACAACACAACAACACACACCACACACACACACAACACAACAACACACACACATACACACACAAACAAACACTACACACACACACACACACACACACACCACACACACACACACAAAACACACACACACACATTACAACCAGTTTGTGTCATACCGTCCTGTTTGGGATTTTATGACAAATAGATAATTTGTGTGTTCTGAGACACACCTCACAAGACCTAATCACGAACTGGTTTTGCTGTTATTAGTTTTGTTCTGTTTGGTTTGGTTTGGTTTTGCTTTGAATTTAGTGGTTATTCAGTTTGTTTTTGTTCTTGTCTGTCTGTTTGTTTGTTTGTCTGTTTGTTTGTTTGTTTGTCTGTTTGTTTGTTTGTCTGCCTGTCCGTTTGCCTGCCTGCCTACCTGTTTGTCTGCCTGTTTGATTGCCTGCCTGCCTGCCTGTCTGCCTGTTGATTGTATGCCTGCCTGTCTGCCTGTTTGATTGTCTGTCTGCCTGCCTGTCTGCCTGTCTGTTTGTTTGATTGTCTGCCTGCCTGCCTGTCTGCCTGTCTGCCTGTTTGATTGTCTGCCTGCCTGCCTGTCTGCTTGTCTGTTTGTTTGATTGCCTGCATGCCTGTCTGCCTGTTTGATTGTCTACCTGCCTGCCTGTCTGCCTGTTTGATTGTCTGCCTGCCTGTCTGCCTGTTTGATTGTCTGCCTGCCTGCCTGTCTGCCTGTTGATTGTCTGCCTGCCTGTCTGCCTGTTTGATTGTCTGCCTGCCTGTCTGCCTGTTTGATTGCCTGCCTGCCTGCCTGTCTGCCTGTTGATTGTCTGCCTGCCTGTCTGCCTGTTTGATTGTCTGTCTGCCTGCCTGTCTGCCTGTCTGTCTGTCTGTCTGCCTGCTTGTCTGCCTGTCTGTCTGTTTGATTGCCTGCCTGCCTGCCTGCCTGTTTGATTGTCTGCCTGCCTGCCTGTCTGCCTGTCTGTCTGCCTGCCTGCTTGTCTGCCTGTCTGTCTGTTTGATTGTTTGCCTGCCTGCCTGTCTGCCTGTCTGCCTGTTTGATTGTTTGCCTGCCTGTCTGCCTGTTTGATTGTCTGCCTGCCTGTCTGCCTGTTTGATTGTTTGCCTGCCTGCTTGTCTGTCTGTCTGTCTGTCTGCCTGCCTGCCTGCCTGCCTATCTGCCTGTTTGATTGTCTGCCTGCCTGTCTGCCTGTTTGAGTGTCTGCCTGCCTGCTTGTCTGCCTGCATGTCTGCCTGTTTGTCTGCCTGCCTGCCTGTCTGCCTGCTTACCTGCCTGTCTGTCTGCCTGTTTATCTGCCTGTCTGTTTGTCTGTTTGTCTTCCTGTTTGTATTTCTGTCTATCGGCCTCCTTGCCTGTCTGTTTTGTTTGCTTATCTGTCTGTCTGTCTGTCTGTCTGGCTGTCTGTCTGTCTGTCTGTCTGTCTGTCTGGCTGTCTGTCTGTCTGTCTGTCTGTCTGGCTGTCTGTCTGTCTGTCTGTCTGTCTGTCTGTCTGTCTGTCTGTCTGTCTGGCTGGCTGGCTGGCTGTCTGTCTGTCTGTCTGTCTGTCTGTCTGTCTGTCTGGCTGGCTGTCTGTCTGGCTGTCTGTCTGTCTGTCTGTTTGTCTGTCTGTCTGTCTGTCTGGCTGTCTGTCTGTCTGTCTGTCTGTCTGTCTGTCTGTCTGTCTGTCTGTCTGTCTGTCTGGCTGGCTGGCTGTTTGTCTGTCTGTCTGTCTGGCTGTCTGTCTGGCTGTCTGTCTGTCTGTCTGTCTGGCTGTCTGTCTGTCTGTTTGCTTATCTGTCTGTCTGTCTGTCTGTCTGGCTGTCTGTCTGGCTGTCTGTCTGTCTGTCTGTCTGTCTGTCTGTTTTGTTTGCTTATCTGTCTGTCTGTCTCTCTGTCTGTCTGTCTGTCTCTCTGTCTGTCTGGCTGGCTGTCTGTCTGTCTGGCTGTCTGTCTGTTTTGTTTGCTTATCTGTCTGTCTGTCTCTCTGTCTGTCTGTCTGTCTCTCTGTCTGTCTGTCTGGCTGTCTGTCTGTTTTGTTTGCTTATCTGTCTGTCTGTCTCTCTGTCTGTCTGGCTGTCTGTCTGTTTTGTTTGCTTATCTGTCTGTCTGTCTCTCTGTCTGGCTGTCTGTCTCTCTGTCTGTCTGGCTGTCTGTCTGGCTGTCTGTCTGTCTGTCTGTCTGTTTGTCCGGCTGTCTGTCTGTCTGTCTGTCTGTCTGTCTCTCTGTCTGGCTGTCTCTCTGGCTGTCTGGCTGTCTGTCTGTTTGTCTGGCTGTCTGTCTGTCTCTGGCTGGCTGTCTGGCTGTCTGTCTGTCTGGCTGGCTGTTTGGCTGTTTGGT
>JAPXFY010000012.1:4089261-4116761 GCA_030674185.1 Monoplex corrugatus
TTACCACTAGGTAGTAAGACACTGACTCTCACACTGATTACCACTAGGTAGTAAGACACTAACACTGATTACCACCAGGTAGTAAGACACTGACTGACACTGATTACCACTAGATAGTAAGACACTGACTGACTGCCAGTGGGTAGTAAGACATTGTCGTGGCAATGTTTATGTTGATGTATACATGTATCCTGTATGTTTCTACTGTATTATACTTCATTGCCATGGTAATGTTTATGCTACATTGATGTATGGGTGTACATATATACACCCCATACGTTTGTACTGTATTATAATGTATTGCCATGCTAATGTTTATGTACATTGATGTATTGGTGTGTACATGTATCCTGTATGTTTGTACTGTATTATAATGTATTGACATGGTAATGTTTATGTTGATGTATTGGTGTATACATCATTACATGTATCCTGTATGTTTGTACTGTACTATAATGTATTGACATGGTAATGTTTATGTTGATGTATTGGTGTATACATGTATCCTGTATGTTTGTACTGTATTATAATGTATTGACATGGTAATGTTTATGTTGTATTGATGTATTGGTGTATACATGTATCCTGTATGTTTGTACTGTATTATAATGTATTGACATGGTAATGTTTATGTTGTATTGATGTATTGGTGTATACATGTATCCTGTATGTTTGTACTGTATTATAATGTATTGACATGGTAATGTTTATGTTGTATTGATGTATTGGTGTATACATGTATCCTGTATGTTTGTACTGTATTATAATGTATTGACATGGTAATGTTTATGTTGATGTATTGGTGTGTACATGTATCCTGTATGTTTGTACTGTATTATAATGTATTGACATGGTAATGTTTATGTTGTATTGATGTATTGGTGTGTACATGTATCCTGTATGTTTGTACTGTATCATAATGTATTGACATGGTAATGTTTATGTTGATGTATTGGTGTATACATGTATCCTGTATGTCTGTACTGTATTATAATGTATTGACATGGTAATGTTTATGTTGATGTATTGGTGTATACATGTATCCTGTATGTCTGTACTGTATTATAATGTATTGACATGGTAATGTTTATGTTGTATTGATGTATTGGTGTATACATGTATCCTGTATGTCTGTACTGTACTATAATGTATTGACATGGTAATGTTTATGTTGTATTGATGTATTGGTGTATACATGTATCCTGTATGTCTGTACTGTACTATAATGTATTGACATGGTAATGTTTATGTTGATGTATTGGTGTATACATGTATCCTGTATGTTTGTACTGTATTATAATGTATTGACATGGTAATGTTTATGTTGTATTGATGTATTGGTGTATACATGTATCCTGTATGTTTGTACTGTATTATAATGTATTGACATGGTAATGTTTATGTTGATGTATTGGTGTATACATGTATCCTGTATGTCTGTACTGTATTATAATGTATTGACATGGTAATGTTTATGTTGATGTATTGGTGTATACATGTATCCTGTATGTTTGTACTGTATTATAATGTATTGACATGGTAATGTTTATGTTGATGTATTGGTGTATACATGTATCCTGTATGTTTGTACTGTATCATAATGTATTGACATGGTAATGTTTATGTTGATGTATTGGTGTATACATGTATCCTGTATGTTTGTACTGTATTATAATGTATTGACATGGTAATGTTTATGTTGATGTATTGGTGTATACATGTATCCTGTATGTCTGTACTGTATCATAATGTATTAACATGGTAATGTTTATGTACATTGATGTATATGTATTTGACTGTATTTGTTCTGCATTAATGTACTAACATCACAATGTTTATGCTGTTTGTAAAGTGCAATGAATAATTTCTGACATATAAGTGTGTGCTATATAAATGGAATTATTATTATTATTATTATTATATTATTATTATTATTGCTATTATCATTGTTATTATCATTGTTATTATTGTTATTATTAATTTTGTATTATTATTATTATTATTACCATCAATATTATTATTATTATTATTATTATCATTGTTATTATCATTATTTTTATTTTTATTCTTATTGAGTTATTCAGTCATTTAGTATGTCTCCACCCCTCAGCGACGACTGTGGATAACGCGTTCTAGTGTAGAGTCAAGTTGACGCCTCTGGAGCAGCGTCGGCTGTGGCTGGTAAGGCTGATACGAGAAAGACAGTCTCTGTGACATTGGATGTATGTATGGATGCTGGCCATGGGATTGCCTTCACAGGAGCTTGCTTTCCGCCTGACTCTTTTCTTCAGCTAAGATCTGGATCTTCTTTTCCCCCGACCTGAGGTGTTTCTGGAGCACACTGCGCCATCTGTTGCAGTCGGCTGCTGAGTCTTTCCAGATCTCTGTGTTGATGTCCAGAGCTTTTATATCATACTTGCTGACGTCTTTGTATAATACTATAATAGCTGGGACGGACAACAGATCTCTTGCCAGAGACAAGTTCGCCGTAATGGATATCCTTTGGGATACGGCCATCTTCCATCCAGCGCACATGGCCAAGCCAGCACGGTCTGCCTTGTTGTTGTTATTGTTATTATTATTATTGTCATTATTATTTGTTGTTGTTATCATTATTGTACATTGTTGTTATTGTCATTATTGTTATTATTTGATGTTATTATTATTGTGCATTGTTATTTATTTATATTATTAATATCATATTGTTATTATTATTATTATTACTATCATTATTATGGGCAACTTGAGGCTGAGGGAGAGAGAGAGGCAAGGAAAGCATTAGGAAAAGGATCAGAGTGCTGAACTCAACTTGTGAGTGTACCCTGCTGAAGCACTGTACGTATGTTTGAGAGCATTCTGATGCTTGTATGATATGACTTCTTTGCTGTTTTGTTGGTAAATAAATTTGATTTTCAGTTCCTTGAACCAACGTGTTCTCGTGGTTTAGGAGTGAACTGACGTGTTCTCATGGTTTAGGAGTGAACTGACGTGTTCTCATGGTTTAGGAGTGAACTGACGTGTTCTCGTGGTTTAGGAGTGAACTGACGTGTTCTCATGGTTTAGGAGTGAACTGACGTGTTCTCATGGTTTAGGAGTGAACTGACGTGTTCTCATGGTTTAGGAGTGAACTGACGTGTTCTCATGGTTTAGGAGTGAACTGACGTGTTCTCATGGTTTAGGAGTGAACTGACGTGTTCTCGTGGTTTAGGAGTGAACTGACGTGTTCTCATGGTTTAGGAGTGAACTGACGTGTTCTCGTGGTTTAGGAGTGAACTGACGTGTTCTCGTGGTTTAGGAGTGAACTGACGTGTTCTCGTGGTTTAGGAGTGAACTGACGTGTTCTCATGGTTTAGGAGTGAACTGACGTGTTCTCGTGGTTTAGGAGTGAACTGACGTGTTCTCATGGTTTAGGAGTGAACTGACGTGTTCTCGTGGTTTAGGAGTGAACTGACGTGTTCTCATGGTTTAGGAGTGAACTGACGTGTTCTCATGGTTTAGGAGTGAACTGACGTGTTCTCATGGTTTAGGAGTGAACTGACGTGTTCTCATGGTTTAGGAGTGAACTGACGTGTTCTCATGGTTTAGGAGTGAACTGACGTGTTCTCATGGTTTAGGAGTGAACTGACGTGTTCTCATGGTTTAGGAGTGAACTGACGTGTTCTCATGGTTTAGGAGTGAACATGACAGGTGATAATTCTTTTTAGATGATTGAATATCAGGAGATTCACAAATGATGAAGTTTTATCTAAAAGATTATCAGAATTTCCTTTCCTGCCATCTAAGTACAGAACAGTGTGTTTTACTGCCATCTGTAGTGAAAAATCTGTTTACAGTCCATCTGTTGAACATGTGAAGTATACAATCAAATATACGGGTCATCAGATGAGGACTAGGACACTGATTATCTTAATCATAAATATCCGTCAGTAACCTGAGGAAGCATCGATGTGTTGTCCAATTTCACTCTTAACACTAACTGGATATGACTGATGAGCCCAATAAAATAAACAAACAAACAAACAAAAACAAAAACACAAAAAAACAACACACAACATGATTTTTGAAGGGACAGATGGGATCTGAATTCACATCCTTCCAGTCGGTAGTCTGTTGCATTAACCACTACACCACAGAGAGGTAGTCTGTTGCATTAACCACTACACCACAGAGAGGTAGTCTGTTGCATTAACCACTACACCACAGAGACTGGTGATCGAAACGAACCGGTCAACAGATGTGTAGTTCTTTACATACATCAGGTCAAAGACTTGGGACTGTATGATTCCTTAATAATATGTTATAAATACTGTGCAAGGTCGTGTGTGTGTGTGTGTGTATTTGTATTTGTGTTTCTATGAGACAGAGAGAGAGAGAGTGTGTGTGTGTGTGTGTGTGCCTCTGCAAGTGTGTGCATGTATGAGTGTGTGTGTATACATGTGTGTGTGTGTGTGTGTGTGTGTGTGTGTGTGTGTGTGTGTGTGTGTGTGTGTGTGTGGTGCCTCTGCAAGTGTGTGTATGTATGAGTGTGTGTGTATGTGTATGTGCATGTATTTGTGTTTCTAATTCTGTGTGTGCCTGTGTGTGTGAGTGTGTGTGTGTGAGTGTGTGTGTGTGTGAGTGTGTGTGTGTGTGTGTGTGTGTGTGTGTGTGTGTGTGTGAGTGTGTGTGTGTGTGCCTGTATGTGTGTGTGTGTGTGTGTGTGTGTGAGTGTGTGTGTGTGAGTGTGTGTGTGTGTGTGTGTGTGCCTGTATGTGTGTGTGTGTGTGTGTGTGTGTGTGTGTGTGTGTGCATGTGTGCAGGCACACACCAACAAAATCAGACAGGCCAGCAACATGACATTTCATTATTTTATTAATTTCTCAAGCATGGCGTCATAAAGAACAAAAAGCTGTCTGGCATGGAATTACTGACAAGAAAATCATCTTTACCAAACAGTGGTGCTGACAATGAAGAACAATTGACACACACACACACACACATCACAACAATGGAGACATGCATGGAAAACAACAGGCACCAGACACAAACATGAACGGAAAACAGACACTGGAACAATGGAGATCATCAGACAATAGAACAACGGAGAACAATAGAGAAGACACATACGTCCATACAAGCTCTTCCTCATGACGGGAAGTCAAAAACAATGGCACATTCCGTGACACGTGTGACAAACACATGTGTCATAACGACACAGGCATCTTGTGTGTACATGACCTCTGAACGCATGTCACACTGTCAACACTGTGTGTAGCTGTGACATGGCAAAGGTCAAACACAGTGTCACGTTGACATGCACCGTATGCATGCTGGTCACAGACTATGTCAACCTGATAATAACAATATTGCATATGCACACAGATAATTGCAATATTGCATATGCACAGCACAGTGGTGACACAAAAAAGATAAACTGAAAGACGGGTACGTCAACTGACATAAGTGTAGACTGACTGGTCACACACACACACACACACACACACACACACACACACACACACACACACACACACACACACAACACACACACAGACACACACACACAGGTATGGCAACAAATGTCCACACAATATATGCAGACCGCTGGTGACATACACGACATGAAACAATACTAACACAGATGGCAAGATGCGCACACATATATATTGTACATGCATCCTACCACAACTACTACTACATGTACTATTATTACTACTACTGCTACTACTACTGCTATTGCTAACACTACTACTACTGTTACTAGTACTTTTATTGTTAGTAAGTACTACCAATACCAATCTCATCTAGTCGTCTCTCATTTTATGTGAAACACACAAGATGAATTGCTACAGATCTGTGAATCTCATAGAGAACCATGAAATCTCAAACAGATCCAGGAAATCTCGCCGAGATCCAGGAAATCTTAAGATCACTCCAAGTTCAAAACAAACACACAGACTGAGTGAAACAACAACAACAACAACAACAACAACAACCAACCAACCCACCCAATGACTGTACAAAAAGTTGGATCTGTGCAAACCGCCTGTTTATGATCCATCCACCAACAGCTGTCAAAGGTCCGTCAGTAAACAGCCATAAAACTCAACACTTGTAATTTAAAACCAATATAAAAACCATGTTATAATATATACACCAATGTTTGATACAAGTAGGATTTATTCTATGATCAAAAACTGGTCAAGATCCACCCATCCATCCACAAACAGCAGTCAAATCTGTGTAAACTTCAACTGTAATCACTGATAAATACACCCCCCCTCCTTTCTCCCCCTTTGTGAACATGACGTTAAAATCCACACACTTCCAGTAAACCACTGACCTGGCCTGGGGCATAGAACCACCTATATGTACTGACCACACTGTAATGGATTATCCATACATGATGACACCAGTAATGGATTATCCATACTTGAGACCACCTGTAATGGATTATCCATACATGATGACACCAGTAATGGATTATCCATACTTGAGACCACCTGTAATGATTATCCATACGTGATGTCACCTGTAAAACATAATTAGCTATAATCACTGTAATCAAACAGCAGTCAGTACAATTGTAACAGTGCACAAGCAGGTGTTGGCACAGAAACTGAGAAAGGACCCTGTCAGTATGAAGAGATCAAACAAATATTTTGCTCCAAATGATCCACATTAACAATGTCTGATGAAAAAAAAAATACATGAGCATTTTCTGCCATCTATAAACCCAACTCCACAGCCCAACACTACACTGACGATGACAACCGTAAACATCTACAGTAATACTGAACACCACAATGACAATCAATGTACACCTCCAGACTAGTACCACAAACACACACGGTCCAAGCTCCAAGAGCCTCACGATGCAATCCACACAGAATGAAGACAAACAGCATCACAGACCAGTCAATATCAAATTCTGCAAATATCTGAACCCATGGCATCACAGACGCACACAGACATCAAATTATGCAAGCAATCATCCCATCAGTGTAGGATTCCCTGAATACATGAATATTGATAGGTAGGCCTACCTCCTTCACCCCTCCCCCGTTCCCTTTATTCTGATACAACTCCCTGAAATGAAATTATCAAGTCTGGTTTTGCAAACAGTCTCCTGCCTTCCCTCTCAAGACGATTCCACTGGTTACATCATCACACCAATTTGAAATGCTCTATGCAAACTGAAGATAAAAACAATTACAGCTAACCAGTTGCCGTGGCGTAGTGGTTAACGCAACGGACTACCGACTGGAAGGTTGTGGGTTCGAATCCCCATCAGTACCTTAAACAATTATTGTGGGATATTTTTCGGCTCTAACTGGCTCCTACCCAGAGTTGGGCGTGCTATGGGCTCATTGGGAAGACTGGAACCACACAGTCGAGTCTCATCCACTTCGCGGATGCATCATTTAGGGTGCTGCTCAAATCTTCTGACCAACACTGCAGGTGTCTGTTATCTCTCGGGCCTGTTGACGCCAGGATATATTACGATAGTAAGCATAGAGTACAACCCTGTCACACAGTCTCAATCCTAGATGGAACTCCACAGCATCATGATTGTCATCCACATCGACATCATCATCATCCATAATAAAAACTGTTTCAGCTTCTGTGGCATGTAGAAAATGGGATGGGGGTGGGGGAGGTGAGCACTAAGGTAACCTCCCTGAATGCAATGATAAAAAACAAAAAAAACAAACAACCCCCCCCCCCCCCCAAAAAAAAAAAAAAAAAAAAATTACAGCTGACCTGACCCAATATGACATGACAAGTTGATTCGTCTGATCATGGTCACTATCTTGTCAGTCATGTGTTAAAGGGTTACATTACACAATGTGATATGAGGGGTTACAATTACCACAATGTGATATGAGAGTTATTCACTTGACACTGTGTCATCAGCGTGTTAATCAATTACTCCCCTTGTTTTGAATTCTTATTACTTCCCCTTGTTTCTGGATTCTTATTACTTCCCCTTGTTTCTGGATTCTTATTACTTCCCCTTGTTTCTGGATTCTTATTACTTCCCCTGTTTCTGGATTCTTATTACTTCCCCTTGTTTCTGGATTCTTATTACTTCCCCTGGTTTCTGGATTCACACAGGACTGTATGTCTTTCATTTCTACATTCAGAGAAGAGGCAGAAACAAGAGAAGGGACACAGTGCTCACTTCTTTACCACAATAAGGAAGGAGGGAAAGGGGGAGGCTAGCACGTGGCTAATTGATATACGGTGCCCTGTGACTGACCTGGTCAAGTACTGATGATACGCACTGATGTTGTGACTGACGCAAACTTCAAAGCAACTACCACAAGAACGATTTACTGTGCTGCAGGAAAGAAGGAACACGTTTGTTCTGCCCGGTTTTCCACCTGCAGGAAGGAAAGGTCAGAATCCGCAGCACAGAAAGCCGTTCTCAAGGGATCACAGTTAAGAAAGTACTGTAGTTATTCCAATGAATATGATACAGGCGGTTATTTCAACTAAACACACGTCACTTTGGAACTAGAAGAACAAGAAAACCAATGTAAGCGCGTACAGTGGAGTCCATTAATAACGACAACTGTGATAACGAGAACACTGTAGTAACGAGACATTTTTCAATCCCCGTTTTTTATCCTTCTTAATCTTTAAGAATAAACCATTGGGTTTAACGAGAGTTAGTGGATAATCATCTCGGTAATAACGAGAGATTTTCTATCCTTCCTGGTCACAAAAGTTCTCGCCACTTGCCCCACCCCCACCACGTCGTCAAGTTCCCGGTAGGGCACATCTCGTGGTGGCCGGTAACAAAGAAAAACAACAAAAGGCGCGTCCTTGTGCGGTGTGTAATCCCCTCTCCCTCCTCTCATTTGGGAATAACGAGAACTTCGGCAATAGCGAGAAAATGTGCCTGGGCCGTCCGTCTCGCTATAACAGAGTTTCACTGTATTTAACAAAACAAGACAAAACGGCGCAAATTTTCAGCCAACCGGCCTTTGTCAAGCGCGAACGCACGGTCACAAACAGACCACAAACACCAAACAATGGATAATAAAAACAGGACTAAAAACTTCCCTGCTGCCCCATCCAGTGGATAAAAATGGACCAAATGGAATGCCCATGTATCCACTGGACGAGGCGGCAGGAAGTTTTTAGTCCTGTTTTTATTATCCGTTGTTTGGTGTTTGTGTCTGTTTGTGATCGTGCGTTCACGCTTGACAAAGGCCGGTTGGCCGAAAATTTGCGCTTGTTTTGTCTTGTTTTGTTAAATATGCGCTTACATTGGTTTTCTTGTTCTTCTGGTTCCTGTTTGCTTGGGTGCGGGCAGTCGCACTTGTTTTGGATCACACATCACTTTGTTGTTATTTCACCTGAACACACGTCACTTTGTCAGTAGTCAGGACAGGATTAATTACAGTTACTGCAATGTGATACCATGTGACAGTTATTTCACCAGGATTAATTACAGTTACTGCAATGTGACATCATGTGACAGTTATTTCACCATGATTAATTACAGTTACTGCAATGTGATACCATGTGACAGTTATTTCACCAAGGATTAATTACAGTTACTGCAAAGTGACATCAAGAGACAGTTAATTTCACCAGGATTATTAAGTTAGTGCAAGTATCTCATGTGACAGTTATTCACCAGAACACAAGTCTCCTTTCTGTCAGTTGTTAGAAAAGTCAAGAGACCAGTCATAACACGTCCAACATCCATAATTTTCATGATGAACGTACCTGCATGTAACAAACAACACACACACTACTTATCACTGAATTTGTTAAATATCAAGCACTCAGCCTGCATGAACCAAAAAGACACAAAATTTCATCACTAAAATTTGTCAAACATCTAATGCACAGCCTGCAAGAATCAAAAAGACAAAATTGTCATCACTGAAATTTCTCAAATACCAAGCAAACAGCCTGCAAGAATTAAAAAGACACAAAATTTTCATCACATCAACTTGTCAAATATCTGCCCACATCAACACCTTTCACCAGACTCAGCATCACAGCTCAAAGAACAGGCACGGACACCTTTCACCAGACTCAGCATCACAGCTCAAAGAACAGACACGGACATCTTTCACAAGACTCAGCATCACTGCTCAAAGAACAGACATGGACCCTGCTGCATCATCCTCCCCCCGGACATCAGATACCTGCAATACGCTGACGACCAGGTATGGTGGAGTAAACAGAAAAAGTTTGTGCGGAATGTAACGGTGTGCTGGAAGACCCAGGGAAAAGACCATTGAATGAACACAGCTAACTTGCGTATTGACATAAAAAAGATAAAAAGATGAAATACGTTGGGGGAAAGAACTATGAACAAGACAAACCAGATATGTATTTATGAGGATCATCCAGTAAATAGCCAGAAAGTCTTAACCCTTGACTCCCGCACCCTATCCACTTCCAGCATAAATTTAACCCTTTGACTCCCTCACCATATCGACCAGCTTCCAGCAGCAAGTGGTTAAGTTTTTGCTTTGCTAGCATGGTTGACAATGCAGGATGCTGGTGGACAGGGTGTGGGAGTCAAAGGGTTTAAAAACATGATGATGGTATGTACCAATGATAACGAGTGGCTGTTGATGGAGCATTGTGTTCCAATGGGATAAAGTGATAAACAAGTATCAAAACCACTACAGGATGTTTCTGATCAAAACACTCAACACCTGTCATCTGAAATAATCGTATAAGACTGTCAAACAATTGGCCATCAATATTATGTGACGACACATCTTGTCACAAATCAGAGAGGTTATGGACACTTATAATGTCATATTATGTGACGACACATCTTGTCACAAATCAGAGAGGTTATGGACACTTATAATGTCATATTATGTGACGACACATCATGTCACAAATCAGAGAGGTTATGGACACTTATAATGTCATATTATGTGACGACACATCATGTCACAAATCAGAGAGGTTATGGACACTTATAATGTCATATTATGTGACGACACATCTTGTCACAAATCAGAGAGGTTATGGACACTTATAATGTCATATTATGTGACGACACATCATGTCACAAATCAGAGAGGTTATGGACACTTATAATGTCATATTATGTGACGACACATCATGTCACAAATCAGAGAGGTTATGGACACTTATGATGTCATGTCAGTGGAACACTGTCACACCACACAAGACACGAGTCCCCCAGACTTTGATCTATTCCCTCCAGTTTACAGAAGCCATCAATGGTGAACGTTTCTACCACTTACATGACTTGGAAGAGGAGGTGGCCAGACAGTTACCATACAACATCTATCCACTCTGCTTGCCTAGTACCCGGCATTTCGGACATTCCCAACAGATGGTAAAAGGTCATTTGAGAGACAGGAATGTTACATCAAAGGAATACAGAAAGGCAATAATCATTATACTGTTCCTATCTCTGTAGACATATTCTCACGTTTTACCGGATGACACTCAAAACAGAAAAAGATCAAACTAGTTGACTTTCACCAGGTTCAGTTGATTTCATAAACATGTATGACCATAAAGCACTCATCAAACTACGATATCAAATAATTCACCACAGAGGCATAACATCAACTACAACAACAAAAACAAAAGAAATAAAACATTTTAAATAACAACAAAAAAACAAAACAAACAAATGAAACATGTCTTTTAAAAACCCACCTTGTGACGAGTGATGACAAAAATCTTACCTGCACATTTTTCTCTTCTGCAGGTGCAAGTGGGCAGAGGTTCAAAAGCCTGAAACCAAGTTTCTGGAACTGCCTTAACCCTTTGACTCCCACACCCTGTCCACCAGCATCCTGCACTGCCAACCATGCTAAAAAAGCAAAAACTTGACCCTTTGACTCCCACACCCTGTCCACCAGCATCCTGCACTGCCAACCATGCTAACAAAGCAAAAACTTGACCCTTTGACTCCCTCACCCTATCCACCAACATCCTGCAGTTGGTGGACACAGGACAGGGTGTGGGAGTCAAAGGGTTAAACCTGAAATGCCCTAAAGAGAAGGGCTGCAAGCCTGAACAGTTTGTTTCTTTCCATTTTTCTTTTTCACTGTTACAATGCCCCCCTTTCCTCCCCCCCCCCCGTCTCTCTCTCTCAAACAAATCCAGAGAAAAAAAAAGGGATGCTAGTAGCATGTTTGAAGGCTGGAAACTGTCCAAACAAATTTTTGCTGAGCTGGAAAAGTAAAAAAACGAACATTTTATCAGCTGGAATGGTAGCCAATGCAGTTTAAACAACAACAACAAAAAATTAAAAAAACAGCACTTCTTTCATACAAATTAAAAAAAAACCCACATACACACATATCATCTCACATGGTTTAAACCAAAGGCAGAACATTTTATACAAATACAAAAAAAAAAAAAAGTGAAAACCTCAGACCAGATATCTTGTGCACTTGATGGATAGGGTAAGGGAATCAAAGGGTTAAGTTTCTGCAGTTGGTAGATAGGGTTTGGGAGTTGAATGGTTAGAAAAGGGGAAACAACTTGTATAGTAAACCTCCAACAGTTCAAATTTTTAGCAATTCCTTTCATACTAAAAATGACTGATAAAAAAGCAAACACAAAGATTTTTTTTAAAACTTAAAACAGGCATAGAGAAAAAAAGCAAACACACACAAAGATCAAAAAGAAATTTTTAAAAACAATTTACAAAAGGCATAAAAAAAAAAATCACAAAGATCAAAAAGAATTTTTTTAAAAAAACAACTTACAACAGGCACAGAGAAAAAAGCAAACACACACACAAACACACACAAAGATCAGAGAAAAAAGCAAACACACACAAAGATCAAACAGAAATATGAAAAATCATATTACAATATAACTTACAGGCATAGATAAAAAAAAAAAAGCAAACACATGCAGAAAAATCCAAAAGAAATAAAAAAACTCACATAAAACAACATAATTTACTGGCATAACAATACCCATAAGGGCCACGCCTGCGATCATCACAGGCTAAGATGTCTTATTCAACACAAACACACCGTCAGAGTCAACAGCGTGTTTACCGACTCATCATCATCATCATCAGTCCCGTAGTCTGGTTGACCGTTGGGGCACCATTGAAGATTTTGCAACCAACTTCCTCCACTCCTCACGGTCCTCAGCTTTCCGCAGAATGATATTCCATTCAAGGCCAGTCCACTCTCTGATATTGTCTTCCCATCTTTTTCTCTGTCTGCCTCTTCGTCTCCCTCCCTGAACTGTTCCCTGCAAGACGGTCTTGGCCGTCTAGTTTACCGACTAGTGACAGGCAAACCAAACCAAACAACATATAGCATGGCCCATAACAACAATAACACAATACATATCAATAACAACATATAGCATGGCCCATAACAACAACAACAACACAATACATATCAATACCAACATACAGCATGGCCCATAACAACAATAACACAATACATATCAATACCAACATATAGCATGGCCCATAACAACAACAACACAATACATATCAATACCAACATATAGCATGGCCCATAACAACAATAACACAATACATATCAATACCAACATATAGCATGGCCCATAACAACAATAACACAATACATATCGATAACAACACATTCATGACAAAGCAGGACCCATAACAACAACACAGCTTATGGTAATACTGATCAGCTTGGATACATATTTTATATATATATATACACATAGTTGTTCCAAGGTAATCATTCCAGTCCTCACACTCACCACAACTGTGAATAAATTTGTTCAAATAAAGCAAACATGAGTATACTGTTACAGTTAATTTTGTTCAAGACGGATTCATCACGCTCAAGCAATTCCATACAAGCTCCACCCCAAGCAATTATCTGACAGACTCCTTCAGCCTGTGCAAAACGCTGTGCACTCTAAAAGGTCTTAAAATAGCAGAGAGGGCTGGGAAGGTGGTGGGGGCGGAGGGGGGGGGGGGGGGGGGTTGGAGTTTAGAGTTTGTTCAAGAGGGATTTGTTGCACTGGGACAATTCCATATGTGCTCAACCCAAACCTACCAGCAGTTATCTGGCAGACGTCCTCAGCCTGTGCCAAACGCTCTGTGCTGGCAAGGTTTTCATCATCATCATCATCATCATCATCATCATCATCATCATCACCATCATCATCATCATCATCATCATCAAGTGCCTTGCCATCTGTTTCTATCCCTTGTTGCCGCAAGCACCTCTTCCACCCTCTCTGTCTTCAGCCACCCTGCAAGTCCGTCCAATATCTTCTCCCTGGGTCTACCTGGTGCTCTCTTTCCCTCCAGCATTCCTGATGTGACCAGGTGCTCCAATTCCCCTTTCCTCATGAAACGGCCTATAAATGTTGCCTGTCTTTTCCTAATCTTCGGGGTGGGTATTCGACATATGAAACACTAAGCTGACACCACCAGAATGATGGAAACATTAAGAGTGGCAGGCAACAGGCCAATGTTACATAGATATATGTTGTGGGCTGGGATTGAACTCAAGACAACAGATCCTGAGTCTGTGACTCTATCAAAAGAACCAACCAGTCCCACAAAGTGTGTGTGTGTGTGAGGGGACAAGGAAGTGACAGTAAGCTGACACCATTAGAATGATTGAAGCAATATGATGTGAAACCAACAGGCCAATTTTTCTGCTGTCAGCTGGGATCGAACTATCCATAAGCATCCTGTATTGTCGACTGTGCTAGCAAAGCAAAAAGTTAACCCTTTGACTCCCTCACCCTATCCACCAGCTTTCTGTGAGGGAGTCAGAGGGTTAAGTTTTTGCAGTTGGTGGACAGGGTGCGGGAGTCAAAAGGTTAAATGTCTGCTTCTATCAACAGAGCCAGCAGCTCACACAGGCAACAGTTCCTTTCAACGTAAGTAAACATTTCCAGAAAACACACACACAAGCCTGCATGCATGCATGCATGCAAGCACACACACACACACACACACACATATGCGTGCACACACACACACGCACACACACACACGCATGCACACACACACACACTCGCGCACACACACCCACACTCTCCCCATCTCTCTAACAAAAGAGGTAAAGCAATAACATCCCTTTACATCAAAATGCCCAGATGAATAATTGCCCAAAACTTTCAATTTCTTTCTTTCTCCAAAAAAGTCACATCATAAACATCACAGCCTGGAGATACCTTTCTGCCTTGCAGCTGACGGGGAAAAGACACAAATGGGCAAGCATAGTCTATGTCACACAGATCCAGTTCTTAACTCGCTCCATACTGAAGAGTTTTCTCCACAGCTATTCAACACATATGGAGCATCTGTATGGGTCAGTAATAAAATCACAAATAAATCAGATAAAAGTTACTGGATTTTTGAGGAGAACTGTTACAAAAAATATACACTTGACTAGTTTACGACAAATCAGAAACTTTATTATTAAAAATTGTAATTCTGGAAACAGGTGAACATTACATACATCTTCAATTCTGATATACAGTACAGTCACTTTGCCTTACCAAGCCCAAAAAGCACAGAAAACTCAGAAGCCTTCACATATCATATATATACATACAATGTAGGTACCGGCAGCCTCTCTTTAGCAATGCGGAAATTGTGTCAGTCAGTGGAAAAATTGCACATGTTTATCAGTCAAATATTCTTGCAGATGAACATGAATGACAAAGTTGTTATCATGAAGATAAAGATTGTTCTTTCCTCTATCGATCTGTGCTGTTTGTTTTTGTTATAAATGCACCCATACGAAAATCTGCGCAAAAAAACAACACGCTGACCGACGAATTTCACCGCGTGTCACGTAATGGTGACTGGCTCACGGCAGTGCTTGGGTGACGGGTTAACGGCAACTTAAATTATACGGGTCACACAGGACTACCTTCATGCAAATTAGTTCAGTTGACAGGTCGAAACCCTGTCCTTCATTTCCGTATAATATTTATTTTATAAGATTATTACTTTGTTAGTCTTCTAAAGGTCAAAATATTGGCAAACTTTGAAGAAGAATATCTGAGGATCTCCTTAATAATTAGATCGTTCCCGCGGATACGCAAATAGCTTATTTTTTGCTGAATCCAACTGTGTACGGAACTGTGAGATGTGACGTTTCCAGGGTGTGCGCGACGATGTCTGCGGCGAGTAACCGTGATCTGCCAGTTTAGCCTACGGGAACCTCGAATCATGGCGGCCTTCGAAGCAATCGCTGAAAGTCCAGTCAACGGATTTCTACCTGTGATCGTCAAGCTGAAGGACAAACGTAAACATCGACTGATTTTTCATGAAAATTGACTTAGAAGTTTGATTCAGTGAATTATTTTTGATGTTTCTCTTTATTTAGAAAGATTTTAAAAGAAATCCGCGGCAGGTATAGCCTGCATAAGCAAAGAATAGAAAATACGATCTCCGGTTTGATGTTTTATTGCCAAGGGATTTTTTTTAAGCGACCTGGAACTAGTAGAAGTAAAACTGTGTGAAGCGACTGCTTTCCAAAGGTGTTTATATTGCTAGTATTTAATGAATACGATGGAATTTTGTTTTAATACATCGAAATCATCATATTTGTGCTAGTACTTGGCCAGAAATTCAAACCGGAAGTTGGTCGGCGAGTGCATGTCGTCTATCGGATCAGATTCGACAATGTTTATCATTGCAAAGAAACAGCAAATGGCCGTTTTGCACAGTCACACACGCGTGCACGCACACATTATCAGAACACTATATAGCATCAGGCAAACACGGACACATAGCTCCACAAAGTCCAATGAGCCTTTCTAATGGCACAATATAAGTTACTTTACTCTTAAAAGTAATAGCTGGCACAAATTAAAGAAAATAGTTAAGAAAAAAATTGGATTTTATTTCTATTTGTTTTCAAGGCAATGATGATTTTTTTGTGGATGAAATTAACCATCACTGCCACCAAAACTTCAACAGCAGACATTCACTAATAAACTATTTTTACACTTAAAACTGTTGAGAACTGAGTGTGATAAGTTGAGGGATGAGAACACGGCTTTTGTTTCAAAAATTAGTAATACTGATTAATCATCATGTCAGGGGCTAAATCTGAAGACAAAAACAGAGACAGTTTTAAAAGAAGCGGGGAGATTTACAGTAGATAGACCAGACATTGAACATTTCTTTGTCTGTGGATATGGGAAGATGCATGTAACTGTGAAATAACTGATGAAAATAACGTATTGATAAACATTAGGAATGAGTATAGAAATGGCTATAAGTCATATACTGCATTGCCAGGCATGTATCTTCTGCTGTTACACATTTTAGTTTCATTATATTATTGAGAAGGATATCTTTCTGTGCTAGTATGATACAAAGTCATCTGTGGATCACATTGTTTCAGACTAAATCGGTATATGCACACAAAATCTTAAAATCTCGTATATTAGCAACATTTGCTTGTAAAGAGTGAAGCTGTAGCTTTGTATTTGATTCACATGCAAAATTTCGGGAGATTCCGTCAAGACATAATGTGAGTTATGTCTGTTTTAAGTTGGCCCGACACATGGGCACTCACGTTATTTGGGTGCAAATGCATACAAAATATCTTACATCTTGAATATAACTAAGCTTGTAAATAATTTACCGGTAGCTTTCTGTCTTTTTGATTCACATGCAAAATGCCAAGGAAATCCATCAAAAAATAAGCGAAATATGTGCGTTTTAATTTGGTCTGGTACGTGAACCGTGCTTTTTCCATTGTTCAAAAGAGATATTTTGCCATTTTTGGAGTCATATAACTCATGACTTTGTCACTTTACACTGCCCCAAAAATTCAAGATTCATACAATAACATTGTTTCTGAGGAAAAGTAAACTCTAGCTAATTCTGTCTTCTTATTTCTGTGTAATGAGGGTGCAAAAATGGCTTGTCATGCAATTTTGAACATTGACAAAATGGCATATTTATGAAGTTTGCAGCAGTGTAAATGTATGAACAGATCTGCTTGTATGTTTGCTTTTTTATGTAGTTTATGTTGTTAAGAATAAAATCAGGAATGACATTCTCTGTCTGAGGACTTCAGGAAAATTTAGGTTCCTGCAAACTTGCTACATTTTACAATTGGCGAAAACATACGTAAACTGCCGTTTTCAAAGTGTGTTATCTCTGGACATAATACAGGTAGAGACTTACTTTTTTTGCATTGTGCTTATTTTTTCTTGTACTTTTCAGAAATATAAGTGTTGATAACCTTTTCAGAAGTTTATTTTTTGGCTGCCGGTACCTATACAATGGTTGCCAATAACAGTGGAAAGCCAGTGAAATTATTTGTGACTTAAAAAGTAATGTAAACATGGTAGTTGGACACTAAAAATTCCCATTTTTGATCGGGAATGCTAGCACATAACAGTTATATATGGAACAGTTCTGATCAGAAACATTATAAATAGACAGTTGATTTTTCAGAGCCTGGAATTGCTAAGAAAAAAAAAAGAGGAAACTTCTAGGGGGGTCCGGGGGCATGCTTCCCCGGAAAATTTTTTAAATCAAGACTAAAATCTGTGCATTCTGAGGCATTCTGGAGACAAATTTAAAGGCATCTAACACACTGAAAATCACAATGAATATCAGTCAAAAGAGTATTTAATAAACATTGGGCACAAGATCAGGATCCATCATACACAGCAGATCGTTTCAGTGTGTTCATACACAGACATAGGCCCCTATTTTTTTATTTTTTTTTAAGTATGGTCGTCAATTTTTTTTTAACGCGAAAAATATTTTTTTGCGCGATTTTCGATTTTGATTTCCGCTGAAATCCTCGTTTCCGCGACGAATTCCAGGCTCTGTTTTTACATGTCCTGACATCCAGCAGCAACTGACTCAGAAGACAGTGATTTTGCCTTCACAGTCTACATGGGTCCAGTTCTTAGCCCTTTCACTCTCCCACCCTATCCTTTCAACAAGAAGCTGGTGGACAGGGAGGCAATGAAAGATTTAAGAACCTACACCTTCTCCTTTGAAGAAGCTGGTGGAGTGGATACTAATAATAATAATAATTAATAATAATTACAATATTTATATAGCGCAAAATCTTGATAAAATCAAATCTAAGCGCTGAAACAGACACACACGCACGCACGCACGTACGCACGCACACACACGCACACACACATGCATGGCTATAAATGGGGAGAAAGAATAAAAGCAATAAAAGCAAGAATAAAAGCAATGGAAAATTATAGACAGCATAATTATCATATACAATTATATATTATAACAATGTGATTCCCCTCCGAGCGGAGACAGGCTGCAGAGGGGTGTTGAGTGAGGTTATGCAGAGGAGAAAAGGTGAGTTTTGAAAGCGGACTTGAAGGAGACAAAAGTAGGTTGCTGACGGACTGAGAGAGGAAGTTTAAAATACTGGCATAAAAGGGGTTAACAACCCGCATCTTCTTTTCCTCCACCCACCCCAAGAAACACGATGAACAAACTGAACACAGAGGCAACAGTCATCACAGCCAGCATGTCTCACACCATGATAACACAATTTGATGACACGAGTACATTTGTGCCTGAAGATCATCATTTAGGGCACCCTGAAAGGAGGCCATCACCAAGGTCGACAGATGAAGAGCTGGGTGGCAGGCATCACAGACTGGACCAACCTCAGTGTGTCTGAACTGTTTGCTGCTGTACCCCACAGACAGAAATGTAGACGTATGTCTGCTATGTCCCCCTAAGCAACCATGTAGGTTGAGGGATTAGAAGAAGATGAAAGATGATGATCTTGGTGGCAGTACTGAACAGCAGCATACCTTATAACCAGTACACACTGTACAATGAACTGTTGGCATGGCAACACCCATCACTCACACCCACGACACACTGTCAAATGAACTGTTGGCATGGCAACACCTGTCACTCACACCCAGGACACACTGTACGATGTACTGTTGGCATGGCAACACTCGTCACTCCCAGCATGCCTCACACCAGTTCCCACTCTCCATCCTCACTAGCAGTGCTGACTGAACGCTGCAGGAGTGGGTCTGCGGAGTCTTGACGACGCAGCAGGTGACGCGAGCTGCACTTGACCAGGTGCCCCGAGGTATTCACCGCCCACAACACATCATTGGACGCCGCTGGAAAATTGACAGACAACAACTTTGGACAGTCACGCTGAGACATTTCATCTTTCCATTTCAATAATGACATTTTAAATTATAAATTCAAGTAATGTCATTTCAATGTTTCAGTTTCAAGTACTGTCAATTCAAGTTTCAAATCACAGTGGTGACATTTTAAAGTTTCAAATTCAACCAGTAAAACTTTCACATTTCAATATCAAGTTATGACATTTTAAGTTTCACATACAAATTCAAGTAATGTCGTTTCATGTTTCCAATACACCTAATGCCATTTCATGTTTCAGTTTCAAATATAAGTAATGTCATTTCATGTTTCAGTCATGTTTCAAACACAAGTCATGTCATTTCATGTTTCATACACAAGTCATGTCATTTCATGTTTCAAACACAAGTCATGTCATTTCATGTTTCAAACACAAGTCATGTCATTTCATGTTTCAAATACAAGTCATGTCATTTCATGTTTCAAACACAAGTAATGTCATTTCATGTTTCAAACACAAGTAATGTCATTTCATGTTTCAAACACAAGTCATGTCATTTCATGTTTCAAACACAAGTCATGTCATTTCATGTTTCAAACACAAGTCATGTCATTTCATGTTTCAAATACAAGTCATGTCATTTCATGTTTCAAACACAAGTAATGTCATTTCATGTTTCAAACACAAGTCATGTCATTTCATGTTTCAAACACAAGTCATGTCATTTCATGTTTCAAACACAAGTCATGTCATTTCATGTTTCGAATACAAGTAATGTCATTTCATGTTTCAAACACGTCATGTCATTTCATGTTTCAAACACGTCATGTCATTTCATGTTTCAAACACAAGTAATGTCATTTCATGTTTCAGTCATGTTTCAAACTCAAGTCATGTCATTTCATGTTTCAAACACAAGTCACGTCATTTCATGTTTCAAACACAAGTCATGTCATTTCATGTTTCAAACACAAGTCATGTCATTCATGTTTCAAACTCAAGTCATGTCATTTCATGTTTCAGTCATGTTTCAAACACAAGTCATGTCATTTCATGTTTCAAATACAAGTCATGTCATTTCATGTTTCAAACTCAAGTCATGTCATTTCATGTTTCAAACACAAGTCATGTCATTTCATGTTTCAAACTCAAGTCATGTCATTTCATGTTTCAAACTCAAGTCATGTCATTTCATGTTTCAAACACAAGTCATGTCATTTCATGTTTCAAACACAAGTCATGTCATTTCATGTTTCAAATACAATTCATGTCATTTCATGTTTCAAACACAAGTCATGTCATTTCATGTTTCAAACTCAAGTAATGTCATTTCATGTTTCAAACTCAAGTAATGTCATTTCATGTTTCAAATACAAGTCATGTCATTTCATGTTTCAAACACAAGTCATGTCATTTCATGTTTCAAACACAAGTCATGTCATTTCATGTTTCAAACCAAGTAATGTCATTTCATGTTTCAAAACAAGTCATGTCATTTCATGTTTCAAACTCAAAGTCATGTCATTTCATGTTTCAAACACAAGTCATGTCATTTCATGTTTCAAACACAAGTCATGTCATTTCATGTTTCAGTCATGTTTCAAACTCAAGTCATGTCATTTCATGTTTCAAACTCAAGTAATGTCATTTCATGTTTCAAATTCAAGTAATGTTATTTTATGTTTCAAACTCAAGTCATGTCATTTCATGTTTCAAACACAAGTCATGTCATTTCATGTTTCAAACTCAAGTAATGTCATTTCATGTTTCAAACTCAAGTCATGTCATTTCATGTTTCAAACTCAAGTAATGTCATTTCATGTTTCAAACACAAGTCATGTCATTTCATGTTTCAAACACAAGTCATGTCATTTCATGTTTACAAACTCAAGTCATGTCATTTCATGTTTCAAACACAAGTCATGTCATTTCATGTTTCAAACACAAGTAATGTCATTTCATGTTTCAAACACAAGTCATGCCATTTCATGTTTCAAACACAAGTCATGCCATTTCATGTTTCAGTTTCAAATATAAGTAATGTCATTTCATGTTTCAAACACAAGTAATGTCATTTCATGTTTCAAACACAAGTCATGTCATTTCATGTTTCAAACACAAGTCATGTCATTTCATGTTTCGAATTCAAGTAATGTCATTTCATGTTTCGAATTCAAGTAATGTCATTTCATGTTTCAAACACAAGTCATGTCATTTCATGTTTCAAACACAAGTCATGTCATTTCAAATTTCAAGTTCAAATGATGACTGTTCCTGGGGTCAATACACATATGAAAGGTAAACCTTATAATACACTGTTCCTGTATACAGCCATTCTACAAAGTCATGTGGACTCACTGCACATTGCACACAATCAGACTTTTTAGTGGAGCACGGAGAACTCCAGCTGTTAGGTGAGCTGACCACACTGCACTATGTTGTTGTACAGTCTGTATCTGTTAGGTGAGCTGACCACACTGCACTGTGTTGTTGTACAGTCTGTATCTGTTAGGTGAGCTGACCACACTGCACTGTGTTGTTGTACAGTCTGTATCTGTTAGGTGAGCTGACCACACTGCACTGTGTTGTTGTACAGTCTGTATCTGTTAGGTCAGCTGACCACACTGCACTATATTGTTGTACAGTCTGTATCTGTTAGGTCAGCTGACCACACTGCACTGTGTTGTTGTACAGTCTGTATCTGTTAGGTCAGCTGACCACACTGCACTGTGTTGTTGTACAGTCTGTATCTGTTAGGTCAGCTGACCACACTGCACTGTGTTGTTGTACAGTCTGTATCTGTTAGGTGAGCTGACCACACTGCACTGTGTTGTTGTACAGTCTGTATCTGTTAGATCAGCTGACCACACTGCACTGTGTTGTTGTACAGTCTGTATCTGTTAGGTGAGCTGACCACACTGCACTGTGTTGTTGTACAGTCTGTATCTGTTAGGTGAGCTGACCACACTGCACTGTGTTGTTGTACAGTCTGTATCTGTTAGGTGAGCTGACCACACTGCACTGTGTTGTTGTACAGTCTGTATCTGTTAGGTGAGCTGACCACACTGCACTGTGTTGTTGTACAGTCTGTATCTGTTAGGTGAGCTGACCACACTGCACTGTGTTGTTGTACAGTCTGTATCTGTTAGGTGAGCTGACCACACTGCACTATGTTGTTGTACAGTCTGTATCTGTTAGGTGAGCTGACCACACTGCACTATGTTGTTGTACAGTCTGTATCTGTTAGGTGAGCTGACCACACTGCACTATGTTGTTGTACAGTCTGTATCTGTTAGGTGAGCTGACCACACTGCAGTATGTTGTTGTACAGTCTGTATCTGTTAGGTGAGCTGACCACACTGCACTATGTTGTTGTACAGTCTGTATCTGTTAGGTGAGCTGACCACACTGCAGTATGTTGTTGTACAGTCTGTATCTGTTAGGTGAGCTGACCATACTGCAGTATGTTGTTGTACAGTCTGTATCTGTTAGGTGAGCTGACCACACTGCACTATGTTGTTATACTGTCTGTATCTGTTAGGTGAGCTGACCATACTGCACTATGTTGTTATACAGTCTGTATCTGTTAGGTGAGCTGACCATACTGCACTATGTTGTTGTACAGTCTGTATCTGTTAGGTGAGCTGACCACACTGCACTATGTTGTTGTACAGTCTGTATCTGTTAGGTGAGCTGACCACACTGCACTGTGTTGTTGTACAGTCTGTATCTGTTAGGTGAGCTGACCACACTGCACTGTGTTGTTGTACAGTCTGTATCTGTTAGGTGAGCTGACCACACTGCACTGTGTTGTTGTACAGTCTGTATCTGTTAGGTGAGCTGACCACACTGCACTATGTTGTTGTGCAGTCTGTATCTGTTAGGTGAGCTGACCACACTGCACTGTGTTGTTGTACAGTCTGTATCTGTTAGGTGGGCTGACCACACTGCACTATGTTGTTGTACAGTCTGTATCTGTTAGGTGGGCTGACCACACTGCACTATGTTGTTGTACAGTCTGTATCTGTTAGGTGAGCTGACCACACTGCACTGTGTTGTTGTACAGTCTGTATCTGTTAGGTGAGCTGACCACACTGCACTATGTTGTTGTACAGTCTGTATCTGTTAAGTGAGCTGACCACACTGCACTATGTTGTTGTACAGTCTGTATCTGTTAGGTGAGCTGACCACACTGCACTGTGTTGTTGTACAGTCTGTATCTGTAAGGTGAGCTGACCACACTGCACTATGTTGTTGTACAGTCTGTATCTGTTAGGTCAGCTGACCACACTGCACTGTGTTGTTGTACAGTCTGTATCTGTTAGGTGAGCTGACCACACTGCACTATGTTGTTGTACAGTCTGTATCTGTTAGGTGAGCTGACCACACTGCACTATGTTGTTGTACAGTCTGTATCTGTTAGGTGAGTTGACCACATTGCACTATCAGACCTGCCAACCCCTCTAAGCCTGCAATAGTACCTTTATAAATTTTTTATAGTATTTTTTCAAAAACAGTAGTATTCCAAGTATACAAAGAATTATATACCTCATTATAAAGTAGATTCGTCTCGTCATTTGTGGCTCCAGGAACACATATTTTCACATGTATCACTTCTAATGTCTTTTTTCACATGCATCACAAATTCTGAGTTCAAGTGTCTGTTTTCCACATATATTGATCACTATGAGTTCCAGTGTCTGTCTCCACTGAGGCACAATCACATATGATTCACTCAAAAAACATAAATTCTAATGTCTGCTTCGCTACAAACTGCATTGTCAAAATGACAATTTGAAGCCAACAAGGCACACTTTGAAAGTTACTGAGTTGTGTCGGTAGAGCTTGTTGCACTGTGCTCAGTGTGCTGCCTTTTGGTAGCTGACTTGCACTTTTTCAAGAGCTCATCAGAGAACACTGCTTTGTAGCATGGGCCCCCTTTCTTGGACTTCAGAACCATGAGAGCATCCAATGTCTTTGCCCCTATGGATCCCCGAAAGTCAGTCTTGTTTCTTCGCACTTGACTGAAGATTCTCTCACACCCACAGTTGGACACAGGGATGAGGAGAATTGACAGCATGAACTGGGACAGATGTTTCAGTCTAGTGGCACCATTGTGATCTTTCATGGCACCAATCTCCTTCCACTGCAGTTCTGCTGATGGCTGGTTCAACACCACCACAGGTGGAAGTTCTGCTGCCTGGTACTCCAGAAACTCTCCCTCCAGCTCATCAGGGGTTGTGTTAGGTGGCAGAGTGCATGGGAACTTCTTCAAGAAGTATTTCAAAGAAGATGCTTGAACTGACTTCTGCAGGTTCACATCCGCAAGCTCTGCATGTTTCCATAGAGTTTCCTCGGCCGGGTTCAGCTTCTCTTTCATGTACTTGCATGCCTCCTTGTAGAATGTCTTCACATTCTCCATGAAGATCTGCTGCTGCTTACTTTCCACACAGTCCAGGTGTTCTCGGGTGGTGCTACCAATGAAGATGTCTTCATCACGCTTCATGTTGTATGAGGATTTGAAGTCCACATCCATCAGGGCCCCATTGTTCAGAGCAGCTGGCTTCAGATAACTGACAAGCAGGCGTCTGTACAGTCGTTCCATGTCTCTCTTGATCAGATGGATTCTGGCGCTGTCGGTCTGTTCAAGTTTGTTGACTTGGTTGAACACCTCCAAGACTGTTGCATAGAACAAGACATACAATTTGGTGGTCTTGCGCCGGAAGAAATCCCCGAGTTTTTGCCTCATAGGTGGGTCAGAACTAGATGTACTTGAAGCATGTGATGTCTTCACACTGCATTCTTCCTTGAAGAATTTGTCCAAAGCGTTCCACTGCTCAACTGCTCTGTCCAAGGCAGCCCCAAGAGAGAGCCATCGGGTGGGAACATGCTCAACAACCTTGTGCTCTGGCAAGCCTAGTTCCTTCTGGATCTGCTTCAGGCGTTGCTGTCTGCCAGTGCTCTTGGAGAAATACCAGGCCAGTTGACGCATTGTGTCATCAAGGTCAAACTTGCTAGACTCCTTCATGGCTTTCTTCACAGTCAGACTAAGGAGATGGCATACACATCTGGCCAAGAAGGTCTCTGGATGCTTGTCTCTGATGAACGAGATGACACCTTTGTTGACCCCAATCATGACATTGGCATTGTCGGTTACAAATGCCAGGCAGTTCCTCCAGTCTATCTGGTAAGCCCTTAGCTCAGAGTCCAACAGCTGAAAGATGTGTTCTCCAGTGGCTGACGTCTCACATGAGGGGACACTGAGCAGTTCAGTTTTGATAGTTCCATGGGGATCCACAGCTCTCACAACAATGGGAAAGAACTTGTCTTCCCCCTCCTGACTACCATCAGTACCTAACACAAAGGGTCCCTTCATGCACTGCACAAGTTCAGCCTTACTATCTTCAGCACATTCCTTCACAATGGATGTGGTTTTTGTTCTTGCAGAACTGTAGGTATCTGCTATGTTGCTGTCAGGAAACATCTTCTTAAACAACTGTCCAGCATGGTCAGAGGCTGAAAGTGGCACGTTGTGTTCCACCAAAAACGCCGTGAAATATGCCTCTGCACGAATGGGCTGGAGATCAGTATCTTCAGTTCTTTGAATATAATCAACAAGAGAAGAGGTGTTTCTTAAGGCTGATGCCTTTGCAATGTGCCTCAACGAAGTCACGTGCTTTTTTACATCGTCGATCCCGCCATGCGAAACTAGAAAATCGAACTCACAAGCACTGCACCTTGCATATGTGCTTCCCACTTTCGATGCAGTGATGCATGGGTACTCTTGTGAGTACGACTGGATGAACTTTTGTTCTCTTTTTGCCTTTTTCTGTACACTTTCACTGCCGGTGCCCAAAGCAGCTTCACCACCACGTTTTCCTTTGCCACTACCACGCGGTCTACCTCGTGTCGCCATTTTCTTTTGCAAAAACGGAAGTCTCACAGTCGGTACGAGACTTTCGTTTGACCCAGTACGAGACTCTCGTTTGACGAGATTCTCATTTATAATAACAAACATGGCGGGCGCCCATAGTCCACTTGTTTACCGATCGTGATTGTCTTCTCAGTGGCGCTCTCGGCTCAAAGTCACTACTAGACCTATAATCGTTTTGTTTTTTGTTTTTGTTTTTTTGCATCGTATCATTTTTTACTCGATCGTAATTTAGTATTATTTAATTATGATCGTAAAATAATACGCCAAAATCGTACTGGTTGGCAGGTCTGCACTATGTTGTTGTACAGTCTGTATCTTTGGTGGGCGTGCATGCTGGGTGTTTTACTGTTTCCATAAGCCAGCCACTGACATGACTTACAGGATCTTTAACCTGCATGCTGGGTGTTTTACTGTTTCCATAAGCCAGCCACTGACATGACTTACAGGATCTTTAACCTGCATGCTGGGTGTTTTACTGTTTCCATAAGCCAGCC
>JAPXFY010000012.1:4121761-4164261 GCA_030674185.1 Monoplex corrugatus
CTCCTTTTCTGTGTCCGGTCCACACAACTGGAACAAATTTCCCCCGTCTGTTTAACAGTCACATCTCTGTCTTTCTTCACGTCAAACATGAAGACAAACCTTTTTGTCCAGCAGTGATGTCCCCCTCTATGTGCTGACCCTTTTGTCCTACTGCCCTCCTGTCCTCTACGTGCTGACCCTTTTGTCCTACTGCCCTACTGCCCTCTATGTGCTGACCCTTTTGTCTTACTGCCCTCTATGTGCTGACCCTTTTGTCTTACTGCCCTACTGCCCTCTATGTGCTGACCCTTTTGTCTTACTGCCCTACTGCCCTCTATGTGCTGACCCTTTTGTCTTACTGCCCTACTGCCCTCTATGTGCTGACCCTTTTGTCTTACTGCCCTCTATGTGCTGACCCTTTTGTCTTACTGCCCTCTATGTGCTGACCCTTTTGTCTTACTGCCCTCTATGTGCTGACCCTTTTGTCTTACTGTCCTCCTGCCCTCTATGTGCTGACCCTTTTGTCTTACTGTCCTCTACGTGCTGACCCTTTTGTCTTACTGCCCTCTATGTGCTGACCCTTTTGTCTTACTGCCTACTGCCCTCTATGTGCTGACCCTTTTGTCTTACTGCCCTACTGCCCTCTATGTGCTGACCCTTTTGTCTTACTGTCCTCTATGTGCTGACCCTTTCGTCTTACTGCCCTACTGCCCTCTATGTGCTGACCCTTTTGTCTTACTGCCCTCTATGTGCTGACCCTTTTGTCTTACTGCCCTCTATGTGCTGACCCTTTTGTCTTACTGCCCTCTATGTGCTGACCCTTTTGTCTTACTGCCCTACTGCCCTCTATGTGCTGACCCTTTTGTCTTACTGCCCTCCTGTCCTCTATGTGCTGACCCTTTTGTCTTACTGCCCTCTATGTGCTGACCCTTTCGTCTTACTGCCCTACTGCCCTCTATGTGCTGACCCTTTTGTCTTACTGCCCTCTATGTGCTGACCCTTTTGTCTTACTGCCCTACTGCCCTCTATGTGCTGACCCTTTTGTCTTACTGCCCTACTGCCCTCTATGTGCTGACCCTTTTGTCTTACTGCCCTCTATGTGCTGACCCTTTTGTCTTACTGCCCTACTGCCCTCTATGTGCTGACCCTTTTGTCTTACTGCCCTACTGCCCTCTACGTGCTGACCCTTTTGTCTTACTGCCCTCTATGCTGACCCTTTGTTTACTGCCCTCTATGTGCTGACCCTTTTGTCTTACTGCCTACGCCCTCTACGTCTGACCCTTTTGTCTTACTGCCCTACTGCCCTCTACGTGCTGACCCTTTTGTCTTACTGCCCTCCTGCCTCTAGTGCTGACCCTTTGTCCTACTGCCCTCCTGTCCTTGTGTGCTGACCCTTGTGTCCTACTGCCCTCCTGTCCTGTGTGTGCTGACCCTTGTGTCCTACTGCCCTCCTGTCCTCTATGTGCTGACCCTTTTGTCCTACTGCCCTCCTGTCCTTGTGTGCTGACCCTTGTGTCCTACTGCCATCCTGTCCTGTGTGTGCTGACCCTTGTGTCCTACTGCCCTCCTGTCCTCTATGTGCTGACCCTTTGTCCTACTGCCATCCTGTCCTCTATGTGCTGACCCTTTTGTCCTACTGCCATCCTGTCCTGTGTGTGCTGATCCTTTTGTCCTACTGCCATCCTGTCCTCTATGTGCTGACCCTTTTGTCCTACTGCCATCCTGTCCTGTGTGTGCTGATCCTTTTGTCCTACTGCCATCCTGTCCTCTATGTGCTGACCCTTTTGTCCTACTGCCATCCTGTCCTCTATGTGCTGACCCTTTTGTCCTACTGCCATCCTGTCCTCTATGTGCTGATCCTTTTGTCCTACTGCCATCCTGTCCTCTATGTGCTGATCCTTTTGTCCTACTGCCCTCCTGTCCTCCCCTTCCTGGACTGTGTGTGTTTTGTGTGCCTTGAGTTTTTGTAGTTGTGCGTGAATATGCTTTCATGAATGATGAAAATGTACACTTTCATTTCATATTTATATCAAGTTTTGGCGCCATATAAATATTACTATCATTGTTATCATCATCATCATCATATCATCGTCATCATCATCATCATCATCCTTACCATTGTTACACATAAACCAGGTACACATTCCCTGAACAACACACTACACATTGTTGTTACACAGGAATGAGGTACACATTCCCTGAACAACACACTACACATTGTTGTTGCTACACATAAACCAGGTACACATCCCCTGAACAACACACTACACATTGTTGTTGTTACACATAAACCAGGTACACATTCCCTGAACAACACACTACACATTGTTGTTGTTACACAGGAACCAGGTACACATTCCCTGAAACAACACACTACACACTGTTGTTGTTACACATAAACCAGGTACACATCCCCTGAACAACACACTACACACTGTTGTTGTTACACAGGAACCAGGTACACATCCCCTGAAACAACACACTACACACTGTTGTTGTTACACATAAACCAGGTACACATCCCCTGAACAACACACTACACACTGTTGTTGTTACACATAAACCAGGTACACATTCCCTGAACAACACACTACACACTGTTGTTGTTACACATAAACCAGGTACACATTCCCTGAACAACACACTACACACTGTTGTTGTTACACATGAACCAGGTACACATCCCCTGAACAACACACTACACATTGTTGTTGTTACACATGAACCAGGTACACGTCCCCTGAACAACACACTACACATTGTTGTTGTTACACAGAACCAGGTACACATCCCCTGAAACAACACACTACACATTGTTGTTGTTACACAGAACCAGGTACACATTCCCTGAACAACACACTACACATTGTTGTTGTTACACAGAACCAGGTACACATTCCCTGAACAACACACTACACATTGTTGTTGTTACACAGGAACCAGGTACACGTCCCCTGAAACAACATCCCACTCTGTATCAATTCTTCCCAGTGTACCAGTTCAATTTACATCTTACACATTCACCCAGTGCACCATTTCACCCCGCAGTGCATCATCACCAGCACCCCAGTATACAAATTTTCAAGTATGATGACACGCACAATCTGAGTGAGAAATCTGTCAGCCCCGAGAAAGCTGCCATCAAGTGGACATCTCTAAGAGACCAAGGAAGCCCCAATACACAGAGTGGTCAATCAATCTGGACCTGATCCATGAAGACAAAGACACAAAATGAACAAACTACACCATAGTTTGGGACTGTAGTTCTCACTGAAATGTGAAATTTGAAGAAATTCAGTGCTGTTGATATTTTGTCCTCCACACAAATCAATCAATCCATGCAAGTAAGTTTCTCAAATCAGCACTTTGCTCTTGTGTGGCTGAGCTTGTGTTTTGGCTAGTTATGTTTTTCATCTGGCTATTGATTGTTATTGTCGTTTAATAGCCCAGCCATCTGTGTCAAGCCATATCAGGGCGATAACCATTTCAAAACATACAATACTTCAATAGGAAAAACAAGAACAGAAAATTAAGAACATATATCAATGCATTCGTGCACATAATCTAAGGAGATGCTCCTGGCATTGACCACTCCATCCAATTTATCGCACAGGGGATTTAAAAAACATATCTGAACACAAATTTATAAAAAACTAAGGACACTAAAATGTATATAAAAACGGGCTTAAATTACTTACAATTGCTTGCGGATATCACATTTCCCTGGGGCCACAAATGTACATAGTACATGTACCCAATTATCAATCCTAAGAGAAAGCACGTAAGACCTTTTTGAACACATACAGGTGAATGGAGCAGCAAGGCAGAAAATGATAGGAAGAAATGACAGAAAGCAAAGAACACGGCAGAAACAAAGAGAGAGACAGAAAAGAGGAAATTTTTAGCACAGAATATCCAGGTGGGGATACTATTTATACTGAGAGAGCCCCCGGCATCCCATGGGGGCTTCCATCTGGCTGTTAGAACTGTTGAAGTACCAACCATGGCGGCTTCCATCTGGCTGTTAGAACTGTTGAAGTACCAACCATGGCGGCTTCCATCTGGCTGTTAGAACTGTTGAAGTATCAACCATGGCGGCTTCCATCTGGCTGTTAGAACTGTTGAAGTACCAACCATGGCGGCTTCCATCTGGCTGTTAGAATTGTTGAAGTACCAACCATGGCGGCTTCCATCTGGCTGTTAGAACTGTTGAAGTACCAACCATGGCGGCTTCCATCTGGCTGTTAGAACTGTTGAAGTACCAACCATGGCGGCTTCCATCTGGCTGTTAGAACTGTTGAAGTACCAACCATGGCGGCTTCCATCTGGCTGTTAGAACTATTGAAGTACCAACCATGGCGGCTTCCATCTGGCTGTTAAAACTGTTGAAGTACCAACCATGGCGGCTTCCATCTGGCTGTTAGAATTGTTGAAGTACCAACCATGGCGGCTTCCATCTGGCTGTTAGAACTGTTGAGGTACCAAACCAAAGAATGGAAGGCAAAACATACGTACATTGGTGGTACTGAAACCCAACATGTATCATGGATACTGACCTAACTGTTACATACTGACCTAACTGCTACCATGGCTTTGACCTATTGTACCAAATACCATGAGCTCTTCCAACTGTCTTTGAACTGAGGTACCAACCTGCGGTACCATACTGACCTAAACTGTTAACAATATGACCTAATCTGTTACGACTATGTACCAACCATCTGTACCATACTGACCTAACTGTACATACTGACCTAACTGTACCAAATATGACCTAACTGTACCATTTTACTGACCTAACTGTACCATGAATACTGACCTAACTGTACCATACTGACCTAACTGTACCATGATACTGACCTAACTGTACCATACTGACCTAACTGTACCATACTGACCTAACTGTACCATACTGACCTAACTGTACACCATACTGACCTAACTGTACCATACTGACCTAACTGTACCATATACTGACCTAACTGTACCAATACTGACCTAACTGTACCATACTGACCTAACTGTACCATACTGACCTAACTGTACCTGATACTGACCTAACTGTACCATACTGACCTAACTGTACCATACTGACCTAACTGTACCATACTGACCTAACTGTACCATACTGACCTAACTGTACCATATACTGACCTAACTGTACCATACTGACCTAACTGTACATTACTGACCTAACTGTACCATACTGACCTAACTGCTTACCTATGATACTGACCTAACTGTACCATACTGCCTAACTGTACCATTACTGACCTAACTGTACCATGTACTGACCTATACTGTAACCAAAACTGACCTAACTGTACCATACTGACCTAACTGTACCTATACTGACCTAACTGTACCATACTGACCTAACTGTACCATACTGACCTAACTGTACCATATACTGACCTAACTGTACCATACTGACTAACTGTACCAATACTGACCTAACTGTACCATACTGACCTAACTGTACCATACTGACCTAACTGTACCATGATACTGACCTAACTGTACCATACTGACCTTAAACTGTACCATACTGACCTAACTGTACCATACTGACCTAATGTACATTGACTACTGTACTAATGTACCATACTGACCTAACTGTACCATGACTGACCTAACTGTACCATATACTGACCTAACTGTACCATGATACTGACCTACTACTATGTACCATGTATACTGACCATACTACTATGTACCATACTGACCTAACTGTACCATAACTGTACCTAACTGTACCATGACTGACCTAACTGTACCATACTGACCTAACTGTACCATACTGACCTAACTGTACCATACTGACCTAACTGTACCATACTGACCTAACTGTACCATACTGACCTAACTGTACCATGATACTGACCTAACTGTACCATGATACTGACCTAACTGTACCATACTGACCTAACTGTACCATACTGACCTAACTGTACCATACTGACCTAACTGTACCATAACTGACCTAACTGTACCATGATACTGACCTAACTGTACCATACTGACCTAACTGTACCATACTGACCTAACTGTACCATGATACTGACCTAACTGTACCATACTGACCTAACTGTACCAATACTGACCTAACTGTACAATACTGACCTAACTGTACATGTCTGACACTGTACCATGATACGACCTACTGACTATATGACCTAACTGTACATGATACTGACCTAACTGTACCATATACTGACCTAACTGTACCATACTGACCTAACTGTACCATACTGACCTAACTGTACCATACTGACCTAACTGTACCTATGATACTGTACTAACCACTGACCATACTGACCTAACTGTACCATACTGACCTAACTGTACCATACTGACCTAACTGTACCATACTGACCTAACTGTACCATACTGACCTAACTGTACCATGATACTGACCTACTGACCATGAACTGACCTAACTGTACCTTACTGACCTAACTGTACCATATGACCTAACTGTACCATACTGACCTAACTGTACCATACTGACCTAACTGTACCATGTATACTGACCTAACTGTACCATATCTGAACTACTGTACCATACTGACCTAACTGTACATACTGACCTAACTGTACCATATGACCTACTGTACATACTGACCTAACTGTACCATACTGACCTACTGTACCATAACTACTAATGTACCATACTGACCTAACTGTACCATACTGACCTAACTGTACCATACTGACCTAACTGTACCATACTGACCTAACTGTACCATACTGACCTAACTGTACCATGATACTGACCTCACTGTACCATACTGACCTAACTGTACCATGATACTGACCTAACTGTACCATACTGACCTAACTGTACCATGATACTGACCTCACTGTACCATACTGACCTAACTGTACCATGATACTGACCTAACTGTACCATACTGACCTAACTGTACCATGATACTGACCTAACTGTACCATACTGACCTAACTGTACCATACTGACCTAACTGTACCATGATACTGACCTCACTGTACCATACTGACCTAACTGTACCATGATACTGACCTAACTGTACCATACTGACCTAACTGTACCATGATACTGACCTCACTGTACCATGATACTGACCTAGCTGTACCATGATACTGACCTAACTGTACCATGATATTGACCTAACTGTACCATACTGACCTAACTGTACCATACTGACCTAACTGTACCATACTGACCTAACTGTACCATACTGACCTAACTGTACCATACTGACCTAACTGTACCATGACACTGACCTAACTGTACCATATTGACCTAACTGTACCATGCTGACCTAACTGTACCATACTGACCTAACTGTACCATGATACTGACCTAACTGTACCACCATACTGACCTAACTGTACCATGATACTGACCTAACTGTACCATACTGACCTAACTGTACCATGATACTGACCTAACTGTACCATACTGACCTAACTGTACCACACTGACCTAACTGTACCATACTGACCTAACTGTACCATACTGACCTAACTGTACCATACTGACCTAACTGTACCATACTGACCTAACTGTACCATGATACTGATCTAACTGTACCATACTGACCTAACTGTACCATGATACTGACCTAACTGTACCATGATACTGACCTAACTGTACCATACTGACCTAACTGTACCATGATACTGACCTAACTGTACCATACTGACCTAACTGTACCATGATACTGATCTAACTGTACCATACTGACCTCACTGTACCATGATACTGACCTAACTGTACCATATTGACCTAACTGTACCATACTGACCTAACTGTACCATACTGACCTAACTGTACCATACTGACCTAACTGTACCATCATACTGACCTAACTGTACCATACTGACCTAACTGTACCATAATACTGACCTAACTGTACCATCATACTGACCTAACTGTACCATACTGACCTAGCTGTACCACGATACTGACCTAACTGTACCATGTCAAGGCATGTCCAGTCCACACCGTGAGGACAGTGCTGCCCCATGCCTGTCCTGATGAACAGCTCTGCATCACTGGTCAGTCCCCACACACTGCCGTCATTGACGCTGTACGACAAGAACACGGATGGCGTGGGCGTCAACACCGCATCACTGCTGTCTGCTGGGATAGCGTACAGCTCTCCGTTCACCTGCTGCGCCCACACCAGACCTGTTTGAAAAAACAAAAAACAAAAATAACAAGTGAGAAGGCAGCAACGTCAGCTTTTCCCAAGGTTAACATTATGAGGGCAACGACCATCTCCTCTCCCCTGTGCTTTACCTTTCCCAACCTATGTTGGTCTAACTGTCTTGTCAGGAAAGAATGAGTGATGACCTGGATGCAATCTGGCCCCCTTACAGTGTCAGGAGTTAAGGGCCGAAACTCTTGCTTGACCAGGGTTTCTCCTCTGAGGACCTTCTGCTGTTCCACTCTACCCAGAGTTTATTGCTACTATAATAATAACAATAACAATAGTAATGATAATAACAATAATAATAATAATAATGATGATAATAATAATAATAATAATAATAATAATGATAATAATAACAACAACAATACTACTACTACTACTACTAATATAATGATAATGATAATAATAATGATACTATAATATATAATAATTACAATATTTATATAGCGCAAAATCTTGATAAAATCAAATCTAAGCGCTGAAACACACACACACGCACGCACGCACACGCACGCACACACACGCATGCATGCACGCACACATACGCACACACACACACACACACATACACACACACACACACACACACACACACACGCGGCTATAAATGGGGAGAAAGAATAAAAACAATGGAAAATTATAGAGAGCATATTATATACAATTAATACTACTGTGCTACTACTATTACTACTATTAATAATAACAATAATGATAACAATAATTACATATTAACAACAATAACAATAAAGCAATAATCTTGATGTAAAAATCAAGTCCAAACGCACACTCCCATCATTCACAATAACAGTCAGTCATAATGACGAAAACAACGTCACAGTACAAAACACACGCAGACAGGGAAAAGGAAGACAGGAAGACACAAGGCAGAGATAAAGGGGGATCAGAAGACACAGGACAGTGAATAAAGGTGGCGATCGAAACAGGACAGTGAATAAGGGGGCTGGATCAGGGAAGACACAGGACAGTGAGATAAAGGGGTGGGCTGGATCAGGGAAGACACAAGGACAGTGAGATAAAGGGGTGGGCTGGATCAGGGAAGACACAGGGACAGTGAGATAAAGGGTGGGCTGGATCAGGGAAGACATGTGGACAGTGAGATAAAGGGGTGGGCTGGATCAGGGAAGACACAGGGACAGTGAGATAAAAGGGTGGGCTGGATCAGGGAAGACATGTGGACAGTGAGATAAAGGGGTGGGCTGGATCAGGGAAGACACAGGGACAGTGAGATAAAGGGTGGGCTGGATCAGGGAAGACATGTGGACAGTGAGATAAAGGGGTGGGCTGGATCAGGGAAGACACAGGGACAGTGAGATAAAGGGTGGGCTGGATCAGGGAAGACACAGGGACAGTGAGATAAAGGGGTGGGCTGGATCAGGGAAGACACAGGGACAGTGAGTAAAGGGGTGGGCTGGATCAGGGAAGACACAGGGACAGTGAGTTAAAGGGGTGGGCTGGATCAGGGAAGACACAGGGACATAGATAGGGGTGCTGGATCAGGAACAAGGGAGTAAAGGTGGGCTGGATCAGGAAGACACAGGGACATGAGATAAAGGGGTGGGCTGGATCAGGGAAGACACAGGGACAGTGAGATAAAGGGGTGGGCTGGATCAGGGAAGACACAGGGACAGTCAGATAACGGGGTTGGGCTGATCAGGGAAGACACAGGACTGAATACAAGGGAGTGTGGCGTGGAGTCAAGTGGCACAGTGACAAAGGGAGGTGGCAGTCAGGGAGGGGTTCACAGAAGTGGTAAAGTGGGCTGGATCAGGGAAGACACAGGGACAGTGAGATAAAGGGGTGGGCTGGATCAGGGAAGACACGGGACAGTGAGATAAGGGTGGGCTGGATCAGGGAAACACGGGACAGTGAGAAATGGCTGATGGGAAACAAGGACAGTGAGATACAAGGGGTGGCTGATCAGGAAGACACAGGACAGTGATAAAGGGTGGCTGGATCAGGGAGACAGGGACATGATAGGGGCACGGGAAGACACGGACAGTGAGATAAGGGGTGGGCTGGATCAGGAAGACACAGGACAGTGAGATAAAGGGTGGGCTGGATCAGGAAGACACGAGGACAGTGAGATAAGGGGTGGGCTGGATCAGGAAGACACAGGACGTACGTAAAGGGTTGGCTGGATACAGAAACGAAGTGGCTGTCATCAAGTGTAGTTGGCTGTCACTAACGGGAGTACCAAGTATAGTCGCTCAACAGTAAAGCGTATAGTGTGGCTGCTGCAATACAGTAAGTACTACATGAGTGTCACAGTAAAGATGTAAAGGTGTGGGCTGATCAGATAGAAGCACAGTTTGCGAACAGTAAAGACTGATATAGGGTGGCTGGTCCATACGTAAACGTACAAGTGGACAGTTAGATACAGGTAAGCTGTATAGGTGCAATGACATCAGTGTAAGTTGGCGTCGTCAATACAGTAGCTGTATGGCTGATCGAACAGAAGCGACAGTAGTGGCTGTTGATCAGGAAAGAACAGCTGGACAAGTGAGATAAAGTGGTGGGTCTGGTACAAGACACAGACAGTGAGATAGGGTGGGCTGTCAGGAAACAGTAAGCTGAATAAAGGGTGGCTGATCGTGAATACAGTAAGCGAAGTGATGTCATCACGTAAAGCTGTAAGTGTTGGCTAAAGCGTATAGCTTATACAGTAAGTAAGTGTGGCTGTCTGTCCATACAGTAAAGCTGTATAGTGTTGGCTGTCTGTCCATACAGTAAAGCTGTATAGTGTTGGCTGTCATACAGTAAAGCTGTATAGTGTTGCTGTCTGTCACATAAAGTAAAGCTGTAATAGTGTTGCTTCGGCTGTCTGTCCATCTAGCTAGTAAAAGTTTGGCTGTCAACAGTAAAGCGTAAGTGTTGGCTGTCTGTCCATACAGTAAAGCTGTATAGTGTTGGCTGTCCAATACAGTAAGGCTGTATAGTTGTTGGCTGCTGTCCATACAGTAAAGCTGTATAGTGTTGGCTGTCTGTCCATACAGTAAAGCTGTATAGTGTTGGCTGTCAATACAGTAAAGCTGTATAGTGTTGGCTGTCTGTCATACAGTAAAGCTGTATAGTGTTGGTGTCTGTCCATACAGTAAAGCTGTATAGTGTTGGCTGTCTGTCCATAAGTAAAGCGTAAGTGTGGCTGTCTGTCCATACAGTAAAGTGTATAGTGTTGGCTGTCTCCATACAGTAAAGCTGTATAGTGTTGGCTGTCTGTCCATACAGTAAAGCTGTATAGTGTTGGCTGTCTGTCCATACAGTAAAGCTGTATAGTGTTGGCTGTCTGTCCATACAGTAAAGCTGTATAGTGTTGGCTGTCTCAGTAAAGCGTAAGTGTTGGCTCGTCATACAGTAAAGCTGTATAGTGTTGGCTGTCTGTCCATACAGTAAAGCTGTATAGTGTTGGCTGTCATCAACAGTAAAGCTGTATAGTGTTGGCTGTTGCAATACAGTAAAGCTGTATAGTGTTGCTGTCTGTCCATACAGTAAAGCTGTATAGTGTTGGCTGTCTGTCCATACAGTAAAGCTGTATAGTGTTGGCTGTCTGTCCATACAGTAAAGCTGTATAGTGTTGGCTGCCCATACAGTAAAGCTGTATAGTGTTGGCTGTCTGTCCATACAGTAAAGCTGTATAGTGTTGGCTGTCTGCCCATACAGTAAAGCTGTATAGTGTTGGCTGTCTATCCATACAGTAAAGCTGTATAGTGTTGGCTGTCTGTCCAATACAGTAAAGCTGTATAGTGTTGGCTGTCTGTCTCAGTAAAGCTGTATAGTGTTGGCTGTCTGTCCATACAGTAAAGCTGTATAGTGTTGGCTGTCAATACGGTAAAGCTGTATAGTGTTGGCTGTCTGTCCATTCAGTAAAGCTGTATAGTGTTGGCTGTCTGTCAATAAGTAAAGCTGTATAGTGTTGGCTGTCTGTCCAAACAGTAAAGCTGTATAGTGTTGGCTGTCTGTCCATACAGTAAAGCTGTATATGTTGGCTGCCAATACAGTAAAGCATGTATAGTGTTGGCTGTCTGTCAATACAGTAAAGCTGTATAGTGTTGGCTTGTCAATACAGTAAAGCTGTATAGTATTGGCTGTCTGTCCATACAATAAAGCTGTATAGTGTTGGCTGTCTGTCAATACAGTAAAGCTGTATAGTATTGGTGTCTGTCAATACAGTAAAGCTGTATAGTGTTGGCTGTCTGTCCATACAGTAAAGCTATATAGTGTTGGTTGTCCATACAGTAAAGCTGTATAGTGTTGGCTGTCTGTCCATACAGTAAAGCTGTATAGTGTTGGCTGTCTATCCATACAGTAAAGCTGTATAGTGTTGGACTGTCTGTCCATACAGTAAAGCTGTATAGTGTTGGCTGTCTATCAATACAGTGAAGCTGTGTAGTGTTGGATGTCTACCATAAGTAAAGCTGTATAGTGTTGGCTGTCTGTCCATTCAGTAAAGCTGTATAGTGTTGTGCTGTCCATACGGTAAAGCTGTATAGTGTTGGCTGTCTGTCCATTCAGTAAAGCTGTATAGTGTTGGCTGTCTGTCCATTCAGTAAAGCTGTATAGTGTTGGCTGTCTGTCCATACAGTAAAGCTGTATAGTGTTGGCTGTCTGTCAATAAGTAAAGCTGTATAGTGTTGGCTGTCTGTCCATACAGTAAAGCTGTATAATGTTGGCTGTCAATACAGTAAAGCTGTATAGTGTTGGCTGTCTGTCCATACAGTAAAGCTGTATAATGTTGGCTGTCATACAGTAAAGCTGTATAGTGTTGGCTGTCTGTCCATACAGTAAAGCTGTATAGTGTTGTCTGTCCATACAGTAAAGCTGTATAGTGTTGGCTGTCTGTCCATACAGTAAAGCTGTATAGTGTTGTCTGTCCATACAGTAAAGCTGTATAATGTTGGCTGCCAATACAGTAAAGCTTATAGTGTTGGCTGTCTGTCAATATAGTAAAGCTGTATAGTGTTGGCTGTCTGTCAATACAGTAAAGCTGTATAGTGTTGGCTGCCAATACAGTAAAGCTATATAGTGTTGGCTGTCTGTCAATACAGTAAAGCTGTATAATGTTGGCTGCCAATACAGTAAAGCGTATAGTGTTGGCTGTCTGTCCATACAGTAAAGCTGTATAGTGTTGGCTGTCAATACAGTAAAGCTGTATAGTATTGGCTGTCTGTCCATAAAATAAAGCTGTATAGTGTTGGCTGTCTGTCAATACAGTAAAGCTGTATAGTTTGGCTGTCTGTCATACAGTAAAGCTGTAAGTGTTGGCTGTCTGTCATACAGTAAAGCTATATAGTGTTGGTTGTCCATACAGTAAAGCTGTATAGTGTTGGCTGTCTGTCCATACAGTAAAGCTGTATAGTGTTGGCTGTCAGTCCATACAGTAAAGCTGTATAGTGTTGGCTGTCTGTCCATACAGTAAAGCTGTATAGTGTTGGCTGTCTGTCCATACAGTAAAGCTATACAGTGTTGGCTGTCTGTCCATACAGTAAAGCTGTATAGTGTTGGCTGTCTGTCCATACAGTAAAGCTGTATAGTGTTGGCTGTCCATACAGTAAAGCTGTATAGTGTTGGCTGTCTGTCCATACAGTAAAGCTGTATAGTGTTGGCTGTCTGTCCATACATAAAGCTGTATAGTGTTGGCTGTCTGTCCATACAGTAAAGCTGTATAGTGTTGGCTGTCAATACAGTAAAGCTGTATAGTGTTGGCTGTCTGTCCATACAGTAAAGCTGTATAGTGTTGGCTGTCTATCCATACAGTGAAGCTGTGTAGTGTTGGATGTCTATCCATAAGTAAAGCTGTATAGTGTTGGCTGTCTGTCAATACAGTAAAGCTGTATAGTGTTGGCTGTCTCTCCACACAGTAAAGCTATATAGTGTTGGCTGTCTGTCCATACAGTAAAGCTGTATAGTGTTGGCTGTCTCTCCACACAGTAAAGCTATATAGTGTTGGCTGTCTGTCCATACAGTAAAGCTGTATAGTGTTGGCTGTCAATACAGTAAAGCTGTATAGTGTTGGCTGTCTGTCAATACAGTAAAGCTGTATAGTGTTGGCTGTCAATACAGTAAAGCTGTATAGTGTTGGCTGTCCATACAGTAAAGCTGTATAGTGTTGGCTGTCTCTCCACACAGTAAAGCTATATAGTGTTGGCTGTCTGTCCATACAGTAAAGCTGTATAGTGTTGGCTGTCAATACAGTAAAGCTGTATAGTGTTGGCTGTCTGTCAATACAGTAAAGCTGTATAGTGTTGGCTGTCAATACAGTAAAGCTGTATAGTGTTGGCTGTCTGTCCATACAGTAAAGCTATATAGTGTTGGCTGTCAATACAGTAAAGCTATATAGTGTTGGCTGTCTGTCAATACAGTAAAGCTGTATAGTGTTGGCTGTCAATTACAGTAAAGCTATATAGTGTTGGCTGTCTGTCAATACAGTAAAGCTGTATAGTGTTGGCTGTCAATACAGTAAAGCTGTATAGTGTTGGCTGTCAATACAGTAAAGCTGTATAGTGTTGGCTGTCAATACAGTAAAGCTGTATAGTGTTGGCTGTCAATACAGTAAAGCTGTATAGTGTTGGCTGTCAATACAGTAAAGCTGTATAGTGTTGGCTGTCAATACAGTAAAGCTGTATAGTGTTGGCTGCCTGCCAATTCAGTAAAGCTGTATAGTGTTGGCTGTCTGTCCACACAGTAAAGCTGTACAGTCTTGGCTGTCTGTCCATAAAGCTGTATAGTGTTGGCTGTCTGTCCACACAGTAAAGCTGTATAGTCTTGGCTGTGTGTCCATAAAGCTGTATAGTCTTGGCTGTCTGTCAATACAGTAAAGCTGTATAGTGTTGGCTGTCTAGCTGCCCAATTATAAATCCTGATAGAAAATATGTAACGTTTCAGAGATCACATACAAGACAATTTCTGCACTACTGAATGAGACATCATCTGACGCATAACAAACATCAGAATGCATAAGCCATTGTGAAATCATTATCATGTACAGAGCAGATCAACACAGTACTGAAAGGATTAATACAGCAATGTATACCTCCCCCCACCATTCTCACTATCCAAACTACACATCTCCTAGTGACAACACAAGCAACAGAAAGAAAACCAAAAGACACAGGTGCAGAGAACTGACCCCAGTCCAGGTGAGCCACAGAGGCGTTGACCTGTTTCCACAAGGTGGATGATGCCATCTGAGAGGGCTGTGCCAGTGACCAGTAGTACCCTGTACACAGTACATGACAGTTATACATGGTGTACATGATACAGTTATACATGGTGGACGATGCCATCTGACAGGGCTGTGCCAGTGACCAGTAGTACCCTGTACACAGTGCACGACACAGTCAGTTATACATATTGAGATGGCAAAGGGACAATCACACCCCCTGTTGTCTCTCTCTCACACACACACACACACACACACACACACACACACACACACAACACACCAAACACACACACACACACACACACACACACACACACACACACACACACACACACACACATCACAAGCACACCCAAACACACACACACCCATACACAAAACACAAAAACAAACACACACAGACACACACACACACACACACACACACACACACACACACACACACACACACACACACCTTGAAGACTGCTGCGTCTAATATCACTCATAGTGAACAGACGTTAAATTAAAGAACGAACGAACACCCATACACATACAGACACAGAGATACACACACCCATACACACACAACACACACACACACACACACACACACACACTACACACACACACACACAAACACACACAACACACACACACACACAAACACACACACACCCACACACAGAAACACAAAAACAAACACACACAGACACAAACACACACACAGACACACACACACACACACACACACACACAACACACACACACACACACACACACACACACACACACACACACACACACACACACACACCTTGAAGACTGCTGCGACAGACGTACAAGGTGTTCAGATAGTCCAGGGAAAGCCAGATCCCCTGGTCACCAGCGGCCATCAGCCCGCCTCGCCGTGTATTCAGAATGCTGGTCAGTTTCTGGGCGTCAAACTTTTTGGCCATGGAGCGCAGTGTGTCCAGCACGGTGTGGTCTTGTATGAAGTACTCACTCAGCGGTACCTATCACACAACATGCAACATCACTGTTTAACCCTTCGACTCCCACACTCCGTCTGCCAGCATCCTGCATTGCCAACCAAACTGGCAAAGCAAAAACTTAACCCTTTGATTCCATCACCCTATCCACCAGCTGGAAACAGGAAGCTGGTGGATAGGGTGAGGGAATCAAAGGGTTAAGTTTTTGCAGTTGGTGGATAGGGTGAGGGAATCATAGGGTTAAGTTTTTGCAGTTGGTGGATAGGTGAGGGAATCAAAGGGTTAAGTTTTTTCAGTTGGTGGATAGGGTGAGGGAATCAAAGGGTTAAGTTTTTGCAGTTGGTGGATAGGGTGAGGGAATCAAAGGGTTAAGTTTTTTCAGTTGGTGGATAGGGTGAGGGAATCATAGGGTTAACTTTTTGCAGTTGGTAGATAGGGTGAGGGAATCAAAGGGTTAAGTTTTTGCAGCTGGTGGATAGGGTGAGGGAATCAAAGGGTTAAGTTTTTGCAGTTGGGGGATAGGTAGGAATCAAATGATTGTTTTCACTGGTGATGGGTGAGGGAATCAAAGGGTTAATTTTTTTCAGTATGGTGATAGGGTGAGGGAATCAAAGGGTTAAGTTTTTGCAGTTGGTGGATAGGGTGAGGGAATCAAAGGGTTAATTTTTTCAGCTGATGGATAGGGTGAGGGAATCAAAGGGTTAAGTTTTTGCAGCTGGTGGATAGGGTGAGGGAATCAAAGGGTTAATTTTTTGCAGTTGGTGGATAGGGTGAGGGAATCAAAAGGTTAAGTTTTTGCAGTTGGTGGATAGGGTGAGGGAATCAAAGGGTTCAGTTCTGCAGTTGGTGGATAGGGTGAGGGAATCAAAGGGTTAAGTTTTTGCAGTTGGTGGATAGGGTGAGGGAATCAAAGGGTTAAGTTTTTCAGTTGGTGGATAGGGAAAGGGAATCAAATCGTTGTTTTTTCCAGTTGGTGGATAGGGTGAGGGAATCAAAGGTTAAGTTTTTCCAGTTGGTGGATAGGGTGAGGGAATCAAAGGATTAAGTTTTTGCAGTTGGTGGATAGGGTGAGGAAATCAAAGGGTTAATTTTTTTCAGCTGATGGATAGGGTGATGAATCAAGGGTTAATTTTCAGCTGATGGATAGGGTGAGGGAATCAAAGGGTTAATTTTTTTTCAGCTGATGGATAGGGTGAGGGAATCAAAGGGTTATTTTTTTTTCAGCTGATGGATAGGGTGAGGGAATCAAAGGGTTAAGTTTTTGCAGTTGGTGGATAGGGTGAGGGAATCAAAGGGTTAAGGTTTTGCAGTTGGTGGATAGGGTGAGGGAATCAAAGGGTTAAGTTTTTCAGTTGGTGGATAGGGTGAGGGAATCAAAGGGTTAATTTTTTGCAGTTGGTGGATAGGGTGAGGGAATCAAAGGGTTAAGTTTTTGCAGTTGGTGGATAGGGTGAGGGAATCAAAGGGTTAATTTTTTGCAGTTGGTGGATCGGGTGAGGGAATCAGAGGGTTATGTTTTTGCAGTTGGTGGATAGGGTGAGGGAATCAAAGGGTTAAGTTTTTTCAGTTGGTGGATAGGGTGAGGGAATCAAAGGGTTAAGTTTTTGCAGTTGGTGGATAGGGTGATGGAATTATAGGGTTAAGTTTTTGCAGTTGGTGGACAGGGTGAGGGAATCAAAGGGTTAATTTTTGCAGAAGGTGGACAGGGTGAGAGAATCAAAGGGTTAACATCTGTCCCTACAGAGCTGTTTTCACTTTGTGTTGTGGGCTGGTTGCAGCTTTTGACACAGCCATGGTCTCCATGTCTCCAGTGTACACCCAGCTTGCAACATTAACCCTCTGACCCTATCCATCAACTGCACAAACTTAACCCTTTGACTCGCTCACTCTATCCACCAGCTTTCTGCAGGGTACGTGAGTCAAAGGGTTAAGGGTGGATTTTTTTCTCATCTCCCAGGTAAGTACATGCTGCTAGTGCTTACCTCCCTTACATTGTGTATATCTATGTGGCTAGTGTTTACCTCCTTACCTTGTGTATATCTATGTGGCTAGTGTTTACATCCCTTACCTTGTGTACATCTATGTGGCTAGTGCTTACACCCTTACCTTGTGTATATCTATGGGGCTAGTGCTTACCTCCCTTACCTTGTGTATATCTATTGCTAGTGCTTACATACCTTACCTTGTGTATATCTATGTGGCTAGTGCTTACCTCCCTTACCTTGTGTATATCTATGTGGCTAGTGTTTACTCCCATTACCTTGTGTATATCTATGTGGCTAGTGCTTACCTCCCTTACCTTGTGTATATCTATGTGGAAAATGAAATTTGTACATTTAAAACCCTATACATTATGTCAGTGTCTGGTGCCTTATGGAAACAAGACAATATACACCACACATATCCACCACAATATGTAGACTGTGTAGCAATATACTAACTGCACAGTGTGTGCAAAACGATACGCATACTCACCTCAGAAAAATATATCATTGAATACAAGAACACACACAAATACATGTACACACACACACACACACACACACACACACAAATCACAAGAATGACAATATACTCATTTTTAGTGCTCATCCCCCACTGGACGAAGCAGCAGGCAAGTTTCAGTCTTTTTCTCCTAGTTTTATAGTTGGTGTTTGTTTGTGATCTTACATTCACGCTTGACAAAGGCCAGTTGGCCGAAAATGTGCGCCTGTCTCGTCTTATTGTATTAAATACGCGTTCTGATTCTATTTGTGTGTTTTTCTGGTTCCTGTTTGCTTGAACGCGGGCAGTCACTTGTTTTGGATTACAATACATATACCATGTAACAGACAGCACACATAATAATAATAATAATGATTACAATATTTATATAGTGCAAAATCTTGATAAAATCAAATCTAAGCGCTGAAACAGACACACACGCACGCACGCACGTACGCACGCACACACACACAGCACGCACGCACACACACACACACACACACACACACACACACACACACACACACACACAACACACACACACACACGGCTATAAATGGGGAGAAAGAATAAAAGCAATAAAAGCAAGAATAAAAGCAATGGAAAATTATAGAGAGCATAACCATGTCCTTCAACGCCTTCACAAGAACTTTTATCGGGGAAAGCAAGAGGAGCACCCATAGGTGCCACTTCATGCAACTGTGAAATGATGTAAGCATGCTTGGTTTGGTCACACCACCCACCATGACACAATGCCTAAAACTGTCTTTACTCCTAGAAGGCCGTCACCAAGGTTGACAGAGGAAGAGCTGGGTGGTCAATATCACAGACTGGACCAACCTCAGTATGTCTGAACTGTTTGTTGCTGTACCCCATAGACAGAGGAAGAGCTGGGTGGTCAATATCACAGACTGGACCAACCTCAGTATGTCTGAACTGTTTGTTGCTGTACCCACACAGAGGAAGAGCTGGGTGGTCAATATCACAGACTGGACCAACCTCAGTATGTGTGAACTGTTTGTTGCTGTACCCCATAGACAGAGGAAGAGCTGGGTGGTCCAATATCACAGACTGGACCAACCTCAGTATGTGTGAACTGTTTGTTGCTGTACCCCATAGACAGAGGAAGAGCTGGGTGGTCAATATCACAGACTGGACCAACCTCAGTATGTCTGATACTGTTTGTTGCTGTACCCCACAGACAGAGGAAGAGCTGGGTGGTCAATATCACAGACTGGACCAACCTCAGTATGTCTGTACTGTTTGTTGTTGTACCCCATAGACAGAGGAAGAGCTGGGTGGTCAATATCACAGACTGGACCAACCTCAGTATGTGTGAACTGTTTGTTGCTGTACCCCACAGACAGAGGAAGAGCTGGGTGGTCAATATCACAGACTGGACCAACCTCAGTATGTCTGTAACTGTTTGTTGCTGTACCCCACAGACAGAGGAAGAGCTGGGTGGTCAATATCACAGACTGGACCAACCTCAGTATGTTGAACTGTTTGTTGCTGTACCCCACAGACAGAGAAGAGCTTCATAACAGACTGGACTCCAGGCGAGTCCTCACAACAACACAGCTGGTTATGTGGACATCGACAAGACGAGACAGACCATGTGACCCGCAGTCCTACGACACCAACACATACAGGGAAAGAAACAGACAACAAAACAAGAAGAAAACGCAATCAAACAGAAAAAAGAAAAAAGAAACTATGGCAGCAAGAAATGGAGGGATGCTGAATTCAATGAAAAAACAAACAGGTACAATATTGAATTCCAGTTAAAAAAAAAAAAAACAGATGGGATACTGAATTTCAGTACAAATACTGGTGGATGCTGAATTCTGGTACAAACATGGGTGGACCACTAAATTTCAGTACAAAATAGTAAAATGTTACATTTCAGTACGAAACAAGTAGAATTTCAAATTTTGGTACAAAACAGGTGAGATGATAAATTTCACTACAAAACAGGTGAGATGTTGATATTCAATACAAAACAGGTGAGATTCTGAAATTCAATACAAAACAGGTGAGATTCTGAAATTCAATACGAAACAGGTGAGATGTTGATATTCAATACAAAACAGGTGAGATTCTGGTAATGAATTCAATACAAAACAGGTGAGATGTTGAATTCAATACAAAACAGGTGAGATGTTGATATTCAATACAAAACAGGTGAGATGTTGATATTCAATACAAAACAGGTGAGATGTTGATATTCAATACAAAACAGGTGAGATGTTGATATTCAATACAAAACAGGTGAGATGTTGATATTCAATACAAAACAGGTGAGATGTTGATATTCAATACAAAACAGGTGAGATGTTGATATTCAATACAAAACAGGTGAGATGTTGATAATTCAATACAACAAAACAGGTGAGATGTTGAAATTCAATACAAAACAGGTGAGATGTTGAAATTCAATACAAAACAGGTGAGATGTTGAAATTCAATACAAAACAGGTGAGATTCTGAAATTCAATACAAAACAGGTGAGATTCTGAAATTCAATACAAAACAGGTGAGATTCTGAAATTCAATACAAAACAGGTGAGATTCTGAAATTCAATACAAAACAGGTGAGATTCTGAATTTCCATACAAAACAGGTGATATGTTGAAATTCAATACAAAACAGGTGATATGCTGAAATTCAATACAAAACAGGTGAGATGCTGAATTTCCATACAAAACAGGTGAGATGTTGAAATTCAATACAAAACAGGTGAGATTCTGAAATTCAATACAAAACAGGTGAGATGTTGAAATTCAATACAAAACAGGTGAGATTCTGAAATTCAATACAAAACAGGTGAGATTCTGAAATTCAATACAAACCAGGTGAGATGTTGAAATTCAATACAAAACAGGTGAGATGTTGAAATTCAATACAAAACAGGTGAGATGCTGAATTTCCATACAAAACAGGTGAGATGTTGAAATTCAATACAAAACAGGTGAGATTCTGAAATTCAATACAAAACAGGTGAGATGTTGAAATTCAATACAAAACAGGTGAGATTCTGAAATTCAATACAAAACAGGTGAGATTCTGAAATTCAATACAAACCAGGTGAGATGTTGAAATTCAATACAAAACAGGTGAGATGTTGAAATTCAATACAAAACAGGTGAGATTCTGAAATTCAATACAAAACAGGTGATATGCTGAAATTCAATACAAAACAGGTGATATGCTGAAATTCAATACAAAACAGGTGAGATGTTGAAATTCAATACAAAACAGGTGAGATGCTGAATTTCCATACAAAACAGGTGATATGCTGAAATTCAATACAAAACAGGTGATATGCTGAAATTCAATACAAAACAGGTGAGATGTTGAAATTCAATACAAAACAGGTGATATGCTGAAATTCAATACAAAATTCAAACAGGTGATATGCTGAATTTCCATACAAAACAGGTGATATGCTGAAATTCAATACAAAACGTGATATGCTGAAATTCAATACAAAACAGGTGAGATGTTGAAATTCAATACAAAACAGGTGAGATGCTGAATTTCTATACAAAACACCCTAACCCCACTGTTAAGACACAAACATGCGACTGACCTGCCACCACTTGCCACTGCCCACTGGGTTTTGTGGCGTGACATTATCCGTGAACCAGATCTGACCCACAACATCGATGGCCCAACCGATCCCTTCATTGTCCAACGTCACGCTGGTGAACATGAACGGCTCTGCCTGCCTGCAAACGACACACAGCACAAGCACACTTACGTTCTGGCATCACACACACATCATCTGTCCGTCTGCAAAAAAAACATGCAACACACTTACAATTTCAGATTACAAACACATAACTTGTTTATCTGCAATCAACAACAACACACACACAAATCATTCACAGACATAATGTGTCTGTGTGCAAACATAACACACCACGCTTACACTCTTGACATCACAAGACACCCTGTCAACCATGCCCACCTGACCCTTCCTTCTCTGGCACACCTCTTACTACTTTTACCCCAGTCTCACAAGAAGAAATTCTCAACACAATCAGATCCATGTCGTTCAAAACCTGCGAACTGGATCCTCTTCCAGGTTCTGTCTACGCCGACTGTCTCCCTACTCTCCTCCCATTCATCACTGACATCATCAACACTTCTCTTCAAACTGGAACTGTCCCAGATTCTTTCAAGTCTGCTATTGTTCACCCTCTCCTCAAGAAACACAATTTAGATCCAAATGAACTGAAAAATTACCGGCCTATCTCTAATCTCTCTTTCTTGTCAAAACTCCTTGAAAAAGTCGTCCTCAACCAGCTGAACTCTCACCTGTCTGCCAACAATCTCCTCAATCCTTTCCAGTCAGCCTACCACCAGTGCCATAGCACTGAAACTGCCCTACTACACATTCTCAACAATCTCCTCCTTGCAACTGATACTGGCAAAGTCTCTCTCCTCACACTCCTTGATCTGTCTGCAGCCTTTGATACCATTGATCATGGTATTCTCCTTTCTAGACTTCATCATACTTTTGGCATCTCTGACATTGCTCTGTCTTGGTTCACTTCATACCTATCAAACAGAAAACAAACCGTTCTCATCAATGGCACTTACTCTCAACCTGCATACCTGACCTGTGGTGTTCCACAAGGATCTGTCCTTGGCCCTGTTCTTTTCACTCTTTACACCTCCCCCCTGTCCACCATCACCAACTCCCATTCTATAAAACACCACTTCTATGCTGATGACACCCAACTTCAAGACAGTGACTCACCTGATAATATACAGCGCCTGTTGACTCGCACCACTGAGTGTTACTCGGACATTAAGAACTGGATGACACACAATAGACTTCAGCTTAATGACGACAAAACAGAAGCTATCCTCATTGGCACCCGTCAGAAACTTTCTCAGCTGCCTCCTCTTTCTCTCCCATTATGTAACACATCAGTCCCAATTTCTGATTCAGCTAAAAACCTTGGTGTCTGCATTGACTCTACCCTCTCCATGAACAACTTTGTTTCTCAAACTGCCAGATCCTGCTACTATCATCTCCATCGTATAAAGCTGATCAGGAAGTATCTCTCTGTCGAAACAACTGCAAAACTCGTTCTCTCCTTCATAATGTCTCGCATTGACTATTGCAATTCACTCCTGTCTGGTCTTCCTGCCTCCACCATTCACATCCTACAGCGCATTCAAAACAATGCTGCACGCCTTGTACTCAAAAAGAAAAAAGCTGACCACATATCTCCTCTCCTGGCACAACTTCACTGGCTCCCTGTATCAAAGCGCATACAGTACAAACTAGACACCATGTGCTACAAAAGCCTCAATAACGCAGCCCCCGATTACCTGTCAAGCCTACTTGAGATCTATGTTCCCTCACGTACCCTCCGCTCTGCCTCTGATCCTCTGACTCTTCGCTTTCCACGCACTAAGCTCAATACCTATGGTCCACGAGCCTTCTCTGTTTCTGGTCCACTCTCCTGGAACAAACTTCCTCTCTCAGTCCGTCAGCAACCTACTTTTGTCTCCTTCAAGTCCGCTCTCAAAACTCACCTTTTCTCTCCTGCATAAAATCCTAACCTCACTCAACCCTCCCCTCTGCAGCCTGTCTCCGCTCGGAGGGAATCACATGGTTATAATATATAATTGTATGCTATGCTCTCTATAATTTTCCATTGCTTTTATTCTTGCTTTTATTGCTTTTATTCTTTCTCCCCATTTATAGCCATGCGTGTGTGTGGGTGTGTGTGTGTGTGTGTGTGTGTGTGTCTGTATGTGTGCGTGCGTGTGTGTGCGAGCGTGCGTGCCTGCGTGTGTGTCTGCTTCAGCGCTTAGATTTGATTTTATCAGGATTTTGCGCTATATAAATATTGTAATTATTAAATTATTAAGACGATAAAGAAGAGTAAGAACACAGAGAATGACAATAATAGTAACAGAAATTAATGATAATGGTGATGACAATAGTGACCATAATGAATATAATAACAATTTCCTGACCTTGCCACAACAGTGACGAATTGTTCCCCCTTTCAATGTCAACACTGATTGGAATACCCACAAACGATCAGTTTCACTTCAATTCACTCAATATTCCTTATTTCTTTATCAATCCATATTTGATAATCAAAATGCTCGTTCACTGGCCATGCAGCATACAAACATTAATCTCGCAATGGCATAAAACATTAATCTCACAATGGCATAAAACATTAATCTCACAATGGCATAAAACATTAATTTCACAATGGCATAAAACATTAATCTCACAATGGCATAAAACATTAATCTCACAATGGCATAAACAAACACAAATCTGTCACAAGTCATTAAAACATTTCCTCACAAACCCATACTTTCTGATGGCTCCAACTTATGACCATCTTGGAGAAAAAAAAAAATCTTCATAGATAATAATAAAAATAAAAATAATACTAATAATAATGATGATAATAATAATAATAATAATAATAATAATAATAACAATCAGGTTGATGATATCAACAATGATAATGACAACAGTAAGAACAAAAACAAGTTAATATTATTACTACAGATAATATTAACAAAGTACAAATGGAGTTTATATGAAGCGCTATGCACAGGGACACAATGTGCTGCTTGTTTGTTTGTCAACATTTTAGACATCTACAGACCAACAACAAAATGACAAGGAAATGGGGGAGGTGGGGGTGGGGGGTGGCGATGGAGAGAAGCAATGGGATGAAAGGAGAGGGGAGGAAGTATCGCAGAAAGGACCCATGTAGAAACAGGCCCATACATGTACTTCAGCCTGACCATGGCAGACGAACTAGCCTGTAGTGAAAGCTTAGGATTAATCAACATACAACCCCTCAAGTAGAAACAGGCCCTTACGGGTACTTCAGTGTACACCAGCATTGGGCAGCACAGCTGTTCTCACACTTATGTACACTGTAAACGAGACAGTTAACCAATAGAGCCATCTGTAAACGCAGCTCTGCTGGGACGTTTTCAAAGATCACCACAGTGGAAGAGAGCGGTCCATTGTTTCAGTGGACAGGTGCTGGCCTGTTTGTCCACATCAACCCCTCCTTCATGCATTCACTGGTAGAAGAACATTCTAGAAGGTCATATTAAGACAGGCGGGGGTCAGAGCCCCAGTGTGTTCTGATCCATGCTCTATAAATGAGAAGGGAACATAACACACGGAGAATATAGACCTAGAGGGGAGAATACAGACCTAGAGGGGAGAATACAGACCTAGAGGGGAGAATAGAGACCCACAGAGAAGACTGATACAGAGAGACAGAGCGGTCAGTCAGTCACGGTTGTGTTAGGAGATGGGCCTCTCAACTCAGCAGAGGTGCTGAGCCTTTGCCAGAAACATGTAGTAAAGGTACGTTGATATTTTATTTCAATGTAGGGTTTAGGGCTGATAGGCAAAGAAGTAGGATTGCTTTAGGACGTAGGCAAATACGAATAAGAGGATGAATGATTATGCTTTCAGTTGAATATGTTTAATTAAAGAAACTATATTGAATTGTAATGCTATGTGTGGACTGCTTTTGAAAGCTATTGCTAGTAATAGTATGCTTAGTGCACTTCTACTCGTCTCTCTCCTTCCTCCTTGTTGTGTGTGTGACTTCTAAGTAGAGAAACAACTTCTCTATAAACATCCCCAATTTATCTACCTGTTATAGATGACAACACACAAACCCCTTCTTGCTATAGAAGCATGGTTACTTTATCAGTATAACTAACATACACAAAACAGTGTGTCACACCACCTTTCAACTTTGCCAAGGTCTCTGGGTCATTTTCTTGGTATATCTAACCTTGCACACATGAAATTTTACTCATATACATTTGTGATACCTTCTTTAAAAAAAATTCACATTCATACATACACACAGACACAAATCAAATGAAAAAAAAATTAAAATAAATAAATAAGAATCATACATAATTGAAGTACATCATGTCAGCTACTTCACCGTTTTAAAGGCGCATGCCTACTGTGAAGTATACACTACTGTTACTGTCAGCTGTTTCTGTTTGTTTCTATGTTTACTTTAGATAAAGACAAAGGCATCACAGCATGCAAGTGGTGCCATGTAACTCACTATTTCAGATACAGTTTTATTTTAATAAAAAAAAAAGTATATTTCTGCTTTATTCACCACTGACCTACCACAAAATTTGGCAAATAAGAAAAGCCTACTTGCTGAGTACTTTAGAAGAAGAAAAAAATGGTGTTGAAAAAAAAATGGTGTTGAAAAAAAAATGGTGTTGAAAAAAAAATGGTGTTGGTATTGAAAAAAAAATGGTGTTGAAAAAAAAAAGAAAAAAAAATGGTGTTGAAAAAAAAATGTGAACTGAAGTCTTAAAAAAAACTGTACAATGAATGTTGAACAGGGATAAAAATGATTGCCATTTGTTTTCCCTCCTACCTATGCTACATCACAATGTTTAATCCACAATACTGAACAACACTGTACAATGAATGTTGAACAGGGATAAAAATGATTGCCATTTGTTTTCCCTCCTACCTATGCTACATCACAATGTTTAATCCACAATACTGAACAACACTGTACAATGAATGTTGAACAGGGATAAAAATGATTGCCCATTTGTTTTCCCTCCTACCTATGCTACATCACAATGTTTAATCCAGAATACTGAACAACACTGTCAAACACAGTTCAGCTCTCTTGGTCAAGATTATATGAAAAAAATGGAGACCGATATTCCTCACCTTTCTAATCTTCCTCCAATAAACAATTATCAGACTGCAGTCTATTTCTTCATTAAGCATTCCCTCTGTTTCTTGTTGAACAGCACCTAACTTCATGAATCCAGGGCATTTTGCGCTGCTCACGCTCACGCTTGGACAAAGTGTCGCCATTTTGCCTAATTCACATAGTTGTTCACACTCCAGAACAGCTAGTTAAATACATTTCTGTGTGATGTAGTAGGTTTTCCAGCTTAATATTCAAGGTGACCTCGAAGGGTCTACAGCTACCATGTTTATGATTCCTGAACAATGATATGTGACCGACATTCCTGTACAACATTTGTGGCAGTGAGAGTGGTAATACAACATTTGTGGCAGTGACAGTGGTAATACAACATTTGTGGCAGACACATTTGTGGCAGTGACATTGGTAATACAACATTTGTGGCAGTGACAGTGGTAATACAACATTTGTGGCAGTGACAGTGGTAATACAACATTTGTGGCAGTGACAGTGGTAAGTTTGTATCAATAATCTGCCATTCTGAAACAGCTAGTGTGGTACTATAAAGGGTAATGGATAAAAAAAAAAAAGAAGAAAGAAAAAGAGAAGTCACAGCCTCAATGGGAAACAAACCCTGGAACCTGGAGTTTAGTTACTGGCAGGTGAACATCTGAACCATTCTGCCACTCTTTCACTTTCAGGTTGTTCAGAAGTAGCTTTCAAATACACTGATATGTGTATTTAATTTTCTTTTGTGTTATTTTCTTCTTGAAGTATTGTATATTTTGAGTTGAAGAAAGAAGAAGATGTCAAAAGAGTGCAGAAGGCAGTCCAGCAAGGTCAACAGGGGCAATGGACAACATGGGACAGTGCACTTCAAAGAAGTCTCAGCTGGAACGATATGTGGCACATGGCTCCTCTAAGGATAAGCTTCCTCCTCAGATCTGTATATGACCTGCTCCCCTCGAATGCAAACTTAGTGAAATGGGGGAAAGCAGACGACCCAGCATGTCCGCTCTGTCAGAAGAAACAAACAGTGGAACATGTCCTAAGCTCTTGCAAAGTAGCGCTAGCCCAAGGAAGGTATACATGGAGGCACAACCAAGTTCTGAAAGTGATCACAGATGTGGTTAGCGAAAAAACCATGACCCCAAATGCACCAATTGCTATGACAACGTTCTACAAAGCAGGAGGGAAACAGGTCTGGCCCGAAAGGGCTATGACAACCAGCACATTGCCAAAGGGTCTTCTGGATGGAGCAGTCGACTGGGAGTGTACAGCAGACCTCCCAGAGTGGAGAAATTACCCAGATGTCATCAGCAAGACAGGCATGAGACCAGACATCGCTCTCCACTCTGACTCCTCGAAACAAGTGATTCTGATAGAACTCACTGTGCCATACGAAAGCAGAATGGAAGAAGCACATATCTACAAGACCGAAAAATACGCCGGTCTTGCCAGCACCCTGAAGAAAGCAGGTCTGCGGGGTCAAAATCTTCGCCATAGAGGTCGGGGCAAGAGGGTTTGTGGGCACCTCCGCTTATGATCTCATGAAACAACTCGCCATTTCTGGGAAGAAGAGGACTAGAGCCCTTAAAGCGATGGCAGAGGCAGCAGAAAGGAGCTCAAGCTGGATCTGGGCAAGGAGGAACGAAAAAAGTGAACTTCATAAGGATTAAATTCCCTACAGATGATGTGTGCCCCGTTAGCACATTGGTAAAACCGCGTACCGCAGTTCTGAAGCGCAGAATCGCCCAGGTTCGATCCCCGGCGTGGGAAAAAAAAAAAATAGACAACAGCAGAAGGGCATCCAGGAGTCATGACCTGGATGTGGCCCGGACCCCGAGAGTGTAAGGAATTCAGGGCCGAAACACTTGTCTAAAGGGGGTTACTTCTCTGAAGACCTTCTGTTGTCTAGCTCTCCCTAGAGTTTCTTTCTACCTATTTTGAAACGGTTATAGCCCTGGTATGGCTCTATGAAGCTGGCTGGGCTCTGCACAAAAATAACAATCAGTTTTGCTGTTTTCCCAGTTTCTCACCGTCACATCAGTCTTGCTTACCACTTATTCCGCTGTCGTCAACCATGTATCAGATTTATCTTCAATTTCTGTAACAGTTTCACATTAACTCAAATATTGGGAAAATAAAAAAAAAAAAACATAAAAAAAAAAAGAATGAAAAAGTCATCATTGCATGCAACTGACACCATGTAACGCATTACTTAAAGTGTAAGGCAGTGTTACCGCACTGTTACAGCAAAAAGTATGTTTGTACGCTTAATTAATAAAAACATCATTACAGCATGCAACTGATGTGATGTAACTCACTACTGAAAGTGTAAAAAAGTGTATACTGTACTGTTTCAGCAAAACGTATCTACATGTGTGTTTGTCTAATTAATGAAAAAGGAACTGCAGCATGCAACTAATGCTATGAACACACCCGCCACAAATACTATGTAAAAGAGATCAAAAACAAACATGGCATTTACTTTATCCCAGCTACTGTCACTTAGAGTGAAAACACCTTCAATGAAAGAACAAATGAACGCTTACATACAATCAACACTTGACAAACAAATAAAAACACAAATAAACACACAAACAAATAAACACACAAATAAACACACAAACAAACAAATAAACACACAAATAAACAAAATTAAACACTGACAACCTGCTGAAATGTAAGCAAAACTGCATATTTTATGTTACTACATTTTGTGTCTTCATACCAAAACTGCATATTTTATGTTACTACATTTTGTGTCTTCACACCAAGACTGCATATTTTATGTTACTACATTTTGTGTCTTCATACCAAGACTGCATATTTTATGTTACTACATTTTGTGTCTTCATACCAAGACTGCATATTTTATGTTACTACATTTTGTGCCTTCATACCAAAACTGCATATTTTATGTTACTACATTTTGTGCCTTCATACCAAAACTGCATATTTTATGTTACTACATTTTGTGCCTTCACACCAAAACTGCATATTTTATGTTACTACATTTTGTGCCTTCATACCAAGACTGCATATTTTATGTTACTACATTTTGTGCCTTCACACCAAAACTGCATATTTTATGTTACTACATTTTGTGCCTTCATACCAAGACTGCATATTTTATGTTACTACATTTTGTCTTCACACCAAGACTGCATATTTTATGTTACTAGATTTTGTCTTCACACCAAAACTGCACATTTTATGTTACTACATTTTGTGCCTTCACACCAAACATTTTTATCCACTGACAAAGCTGACACAAACTTCAACCTGGTCTGTTGTCACTTTTGTTACAAAATTACGATATACAACTTGTTTGAAATACGCATAATTCTGTCAACTCCCACAACCAAAGCCACAGCAAGTGTAAGAGTGGAGCAATATAATATTACATGCATTACAGAAGAAAGAAAAAGAAGAAGAACTCATATTAGACTGTAACCACAGCCCTCTGCGTGAGAGCCTCTTCACAAAGACAATGGTTATGTTAGTTATCCGCATGCATAACAACGCGTACACACTACGGCACACATGTAAAAACTGGGGGTCACTTGTATTTCATTCTTTTCCCTCTCCATGGCTTCAGCAAAGAGTTCGCTGTGTCGACAGGCCACCATCTGGACCGTACGCCCTCATCATAATCATCGTCATCATCATCATCGTCGTCCCCTTTCCTGCTGGCAAGACGAAACATTCTACTGGTGTTACTATGGGAACAACAGCATCCTACTGGTTTTTCTATGACAACAACAGCATTCTGCTGGTGTTACTATGGCAACCACAGCATCTACTGATGCCAATATGGCAACCACAGCATTCTACTGGCATTTCTATGGGAACAACAGCATCCTACTGGTTTCTCTGCAAAACCAAAGAACTGTGTGGATGTCATTATGGGAACAACAGCATTTTAGGTGTCACTAATGATAATGATAAAGACGATGATGATTTTCCAACCCATCAGCTAAAAGCTGTATTTTCAAACTTGCCATTGCTTGCATGCTGGGTGTTTTACTGTTTCCATAAGCCAGACACTGACATGACTTACAGGATCTTTAACCTGCATGCTGGGTGTTTTACTGTTTCCATAAGCCAGACACTGACATGACTTACAGGATCTTTAACCTGCATGCTGGCTGTTTTACTGTTTCCATAAGCCAGCCACTGACATGACTTACAGGATCTTTAACCTGCATGCTGGGTGTTTTACTGTTTCCATAAGCCAGCCTACTGACATGACTTACAGGATCTTTAACCTGCATGCTGGGTGTTTTACTGTTTCCATAAGTCAGCCACTGACATGACTTACAGGATCTTTAACCTGCATGCTGGGTGTTTTACTGTTTCCATAAGCCAGCCACTGACATGACTTACAGGATCTTTAACCTGCATGCTGGCTGTTTTACTGTTTCCATAAGCCAGACACTGACATGACTTACAGGATCTTTAACCTGCGTGCTGGGTGTTTTACTGTTTCCATAAGCCAGCCACTGACATGACTTACAGGATCTTTAACCTGCATGCTGGGTGTTTTACTGTTTCCATAAGCCAGCCACTGACATGACTTACAGGATCTTTAACCTGCATGCTGGCTGTTTTTACTGTTTCCATAAGCCAGCCACTGACATGACTTACAGGATCTTTAACCTGCATGCTGGCTGTTTTACTGTTTCCATAAGCCAACAACCACAATTTTTCACAGTAATTTCATTGTGACCAAAAGGATACATAGACAGACAGACAGACAGACAGACAGACAGAGACAAGACAGACAGACACACAGAGACAGACAGACAGACAGACAGGCAGACAAACAGAGACAGACAGACAGACAGAGACAGACAGACAAACAGATAGACAGACTGACACAGACAGACATAGACAGATAGATGGACAGATTTCAATAAAAATGTTCAGGATGATAAAGTCCTAACCACAGGGACCCAGGCAGGGAGTTGTGTGACAGCTGGACGTGTGATTAGGATCACTTGCTGATCAGACACCAGGCCAATACCTGTGGAATCGCCATCCTAGTCCCCACCCCCCAGCCCCAAGTCAGTGTGGGTTACATTATGGCGTGCTATATAGAACCAATATTGTTGTATGGATGCAAAGCGTGGACAATCAACAATAAAAATCAGAATAAGACTGAGGCAGCCGAAATGTGATTTCTGTCAAGAACGCTAAGAATTGCATGGACAGCACAGAAAACCAATAAGGCAGTCCTGAAAGAAGCAAACTCATGGACAGCACAGAAAACGAATAAGACAGTCCTGAAAGAAGCAAACTCATGGACAGCACAGAAAACCAATAAGGCAGTCCTGAAAGAAGCAAACTCATGGACAGCACAGAAAACCAATAAGACAGTCCTGAAAGAAGCAAAACTCATGGACAGCACAGAAAACGAATAAGACAGTCCTGAAAGAAGCAAACTCATGGACAGCACAGAAAACCAATAAGGCAGTCCTGAAAGAAGCAAACTCATGGACAGCACAGAAAACGAATAAGACAGTCCTGAAAGAAGCAAACTCATGGACAGCACAGAAAACCAATAAGACAGTCCTGAAAGAAGCAAACTCATGGACAGCACAGAAAACGAATAAGACAGTCCTGAAAGAAGCAAACTCATGGACAGCACAGAAAACCAATAAGGCAGTCCTGAAAGAAGCAAACTCATGGACAGCACAGAAAACGAATAAGACAGTCCTGAAAGAAGCAAACTCATGGACAGCACAGAAAACCAATAAGACAGTCCTGAAAGAAGCAAACTCATGGACAGCACAGAAAACCAATAAGACAGTCCTGAAAGAAGCAAACTCATGGACAGCACAGAAAACCAATAAGACAGTCCTGAAAGAAGCAAACTCATGGACAGCACAGAAAACGAACAAGACAGTCCTGAAAGAAGCAAACTCATGGACAGCACAGAAAACGAACAAGACAGTCCTGAAAGAAGCAAACTCATGGACAGCACAGAAAACGAACAAGGCAGTCCTGAAAGAAGCAAACTCATGGACAGCACAGAAAACGAACAAGGCAGTCCTGAAAGAAGCAAACTCATGGACAGCACAGAAAACGAACAAGACAGTCCTGAAAGAAGCAAACTCATGGACAGCACAGAAAACGAACAAGGCAGTCCTGAAAGAAGCAAACTCATGGACAGCACAGAAAACGAACAAGGCAGTCCTGAAAGAAGCAAACTCATGGACAGCACAGAAAACGAACAAGGCAGTCCTGAAAGAAGCAAACTCATGGACAGCACAGAAAACGAACAAGGCAGTCCTGAAAGAAGCAAACTCATGGACAGCACAGAAAACGAACAAGGCAGTCCTGAAAGAAGCAAACTCATGGACAGCACAGAAAACGAACAAGGCAGTCCTGAAAGAAGCAAACTCATGGACAGCACAGAAAACGAACAAGGCAGTCCTGAAAGAAGCAAACTCATGGACAGCACAGAAAACGAACAAGGCAGTCCTGAAAGAAGCAAACTCATGGACAGCACAGAAAACGAACAAGGCAGTCCTGAAAGAAGCAAACTCATGGACAGCACAGAAAACCAATAAGACAGTCCTGAAAGAAGCAAACTCATGGACAGCACAGAAAACGAACAAGGCAGTCCTGAAAGAAGCAAACTCATGGACAGCACAGAAAACGAACAAGGCAGTCCTGAAAGAAGCAAACTCATGGACAGCACAGAAAACCAATAAGACAGTCCTGAAAGAAGCAAACTCATGGACAGCACAGAAAACGAACAAGACAGTCCTGAAAGAAGCAAACTCATGGACAGCACAGAAAACCAATAAGACAGTCCTGAAAGAAGCAAACTCATGGACAGCACAGAAAACGAAGGAGACAGTCCTGAAAGAAGCAAACTCATGGACAGCACAGAAAACGAAGGAGACAGTCCTGAAAGAAGCAAACTCATGGACAGCACAGAAAACGAACAAGGCAGTCCTGAAAGAAGCAAACTCATGGACAGCACAGAAAACGAAGGAGACAGTCCTGAAAGAAGCAAACTCATGGACAGCACAGAAAACGAAGGAGACAGTCCTGAAAGAAGCAAACTCATGGACAGCACAGAAAACGAACAAGGCAGTCCTGAAAGAAGCAAACTCATGGACAGCACAGAAAACCAATAAGGCAGTCCTGAAAGAAGCAAACTCATGGACAGCACAGAAAACGAATAAGACAATCCTGAAAGAAGCAAACTCATGGACAGCACAGAAAACGAACAAGGCAGTCCTGAAAGAAGCAAACTCATGGACAGCACAGAAAACCAACAAGACAGTCCTGAAAGAAGCAAACTCATGGACAGCACAGAAAACCAACAAGACAGTCCTGAAAGAAGCAAACTCATGGACAGCACAGAAAACCAACAAGACAGTCCTGAAAGAAGCAAACTCATGGACAGCACAGAAAACCAACAAGACAATCCTGAAAGAAGCAAACTCATGGACAGCACAGAAAACCAATAAGGCAGTCCTGAAAGAAGCAAACTCATGGACAGCACAGAAAACCAACAAGACAGTCCTGAAAGAAGCAAACTCATGGACAGCACAGAAAACCAACAAGACAGTCCTGAAAGAAGCAAACTCATGGACAGCACAGAAAACCAATAAGACAATCCTGAAAGAAGCAAACTCATGGACAGCACAGAAAACCAACAAGCCAGTCCTGAAAGAAGCAAACTCATGGACAGCACAGAAAACCAACAAGACAGTCCTGAAAGAAGCAAACTCATGGACAGCACAGAAAACGAACAAGACAGTCCTGAAAGAAGCAAACTCATGGACAGCACAGAAAACCAACAAGGCAGTCCTGAAAGAAGCAAACTCATGGACAGCACAGAAAACGAACAAGGCAGTCCTGAAAGAAGCAAACTCATGGACAGCACAGAAAACGAACAAGGCAGTTCCTGAAAGAAGCAAACTCATGGACAGCACAGAAAACGAACAAGGCAGTCCTGAAAGAAGCAAACTCATGGACAGCACAGAAAACGAATAAGGCAGACCTGAAAGAAGCAAACTCATGGACAGCACAGAAAACGAAGGAGACAGTCCTGAAAGAAGCAAACTCATGGACAGCACAGAAAACGAAGGAGACAGTCCTGAAAGAAGCAAACTCATGGACAGCACAGAAAACGAAGGAGACAGTCCTGAAAGAAGCAAACTCATGGACAGCACAGAAAACGAAGGAGACAGTCCTGAAAGAAGCAAACTCATGGACAGCACAGAAAACGAAGGAGACAGTCCTGAAAGAAGCAAACTCATGGACAGCACAGAAAACGAAGGAGACAGTCCTGAAAGAAGCAAACTCAAAAAGAACATTAATGAAGAACATCAGGAAAAGATGAGTAACATTTACAGGAAATTTGAGAGGCAAGAGAAATTCAAGCACCTAGTCACAACAGAAAAGCTGGAGGGAAGGTACAATGATGTGCCACACACTCCCTGTGATACTCCCCCCCCCCCCCCCACTCTCACAAGGAATAGGTAAGTCACTATTCAACCATGCACTAGATCTGTCACGAAAGTCATGTACCAATCTCTATGGATCCCTCCTCCCCCAACTGTAGGCAGGTCAATTAACCATGCATCACGCCAGTTCCTACGGCCCCCTCCCCCCAAGAGTAATAAGTTACCTGCTGACCATGTACCTGACCAGTACTGTCAACCATGTGGACCCCCCTTCCACCCTAGTATAGAGTAGTTACCTGTCGACCAAGTGCCATGCCATCCTTGTGGACCCCCCTTTCCCCCTCCCCCAAAGAACAGAGTAGTTACCTGTCAACCATACACCACATCAGTCCCTGTAGGACTCCCCATCTTCTCCCCAAAGTACAAAGTGGTTACCTGTCAACCATACACCACACCAGTCCCTGTAGGACTCCCCATCTTCTCCCCAAAGTACAAAGTGGTTACCTGTCAACCATACACCACACCAGTCCCTGTAGGACTCCCCATCTTCTCCCCAAAGTACAAAGTGGTTACCTGTCAACCATACACCACACCAGTCCCTGTAGGACCCCCATCTTCTCCCCAAAGTACAAAGTGGTTACCTGTCAACCATACACCACACCAGTCCCTGTAGGACCCCCATCTTCTCCCCAAAGTACAAAATGGTTACCTGTCAACCATACACCACACCAGTCCCTGTGGAGCCCCCTACCTCCTTCTCCCCAAAGTACAGAATGGTTACCTGTCTACCAAGTGCCAGGCCAGTCCCTGTGGCGTGTCGTTAGATATCCCAGTGCGCACCAGCAGCCTCATGTTGTCGGTGATGGCCCAGACCACGCCATAACGCGCCATCACCTGCTTCACCTTCTCCTCCGTCTCCACGTTCAGTGAACGGAAACATGGCCGCTCCTTGGACAATCCTCGCTGCATCATCACCTCTCCACTGGCCTTAACATACCTGTATACACACACACACACACACACACACACACACACACACACAACATGTATACACACTTTAATTTTGTCTTACACCTTGGACAATCCTCGCTGCATCATTTATCATTACCTCTCCGCTGGCCTTAACATACCTGTACACACACACACACACACACACACACACACACACAAACATACACACACACACACACACACACTCAAACACACACACACACACACACACTCAAACACACACACACACTCACTCGTATGAATCTTTAATATCTGTCTTGCACCTTGGAAACCATCCCTGCATCATCACCTGTCCACTATCTTTTATGTATTTATCCACACACACAAACACCACACACACACACACACACACACACAGACACACATATATACACACACACACACAGACACACACACACACATACATACACACACTCACATACACACACACACACACTCACACATGCACATATATACACACACACACACATGCCCACACCCACACCCTCACATTCACACACACACACACACACACACACACACACACATACACACACACACACATACACACACATGCCCACACCCACACCCTCATATTCACACAGACACACACACACACGCAGACACACACACACAAACACACACACACACACACACACACACACACACACACACACACACACTCACACACCCTCACACTAGGTACCGGCAGCCAAAACATAAACTTCTGAAAAGGTTATTAACACATATTTCTGAAAAGTACAAGAAAAAATAAGCACAATGCAAAAAAAAGTAAGTTTCTAGCTGTACTAGGTCCAGAGATAACACACTTTGAAAACGGCAGTTTACATACGTTTTCGCCAATTGTGAAATGTAACAAGTTTGCAGGAACCTAAATTTTCCAGAAGTCCTCAGACAGAATGTCATTCCTGATTTTAATTCTTAACAACATAAACTACATAAAAAAGCAAGCATACAAGCAGATCTGTTCATACATTTACACAGCAGTGCTGCAAACTTCATAAATTTTATATAACATTCTGTCAATGTTCGAAATTGCATGACAAGCCATTTTTGCACCCCCATTACACAAAAATAAGAAGACAGAATTAGCTAGAGTTTACTTTTTCTCAGAAACAGTGTTATTGTATGAAACTTAAATTTTTGGGGGCAGCGTAAAGTGACAAAGTCATGAGTCATATGGCTCCAAAAATGGCAAAATATCTCATTTGAACAATGGAAAAAGCACGGTTCATGTACCAGACCAAATTAAAACGCACATATTTCGCTTATTTTTTTATGGATTTCCTTGAAATTTTGCATGTGAATCAAAAAGACAGAAATCTACCGGTAAATTATTTACAAGCTTAGTTATATTCAAGATATAAGATATTTTGTATGCATTTGCACCCAAATAACGTGAGTGCCCATGTGTCGGGCCAACTTAAAACAGACATAACTCACATTATGTCTTGACGGAATCTCCTGAAATTTTGCATGTGAATCAAATACAAAGCTACAGATTCACTCTTTACAGGCAAATGTTGCTAATATACGAGATTTTAAAATTTTGTATGGATGTACTGATTTAGTCTGAAACAATGTGATCCACAGATGACTGTATCATACTAGCACAGAAAGACATCCTTCTCAATAACATAATGAAACTAAAATGTGTAACAGCAGAAGATACATGCCTGGCAATGCAGTATATGACTTAAGCCATTTCTATACTCATTCCTAATGTTTATCAATACATTACTTTCATTAGTTATTTCGCAGTAACATGCATCTTCCCATATCCACAGACAAAGAAATTTTCAATGTCTGGTCTATCTACTGAAAATCTGAAGATCATTCACACACAACATTAACACAGTAATCACAAAACGACACAAACTCACCAGGCACGATAATCATCCACACACAATGTTAACACAAACTCACCAGGCACAATAATCATCCACACACAATGTTAACACACACTCACCAGGCACAATGGTCATCCACACACAATGTTAACACAAACTCACCAGGCACAATAATCATCCACACACAATGTTAACACAAACTCACCAGGCACAATGGTCATCCACACACAATGTTAACACAAACTCACCAGGCACAATGGTCATCCACACACAATGTTAACACAAACTCACCAGGCACAATGGTCATCCACACACAATGTTAACACAAACTCACCAGGCACAATGGTCATCCACACACAATGTTAACACAAACTCACCAGGCACAATGGTCATCCACACACATGTGAGTCACGTTGCTAACAGCCTCCACCCACTTCAACCCTTCCGGTCGTCGCTGTGTGATCTTAGTGCCAGCGAACACGTGCCCGCGATGTAACCGCCACACGATGTGACCCGATGGGGACACCGAGATCTGACCGGCCGGCTCCCCAACCTTACGCCACACGATGCCCTTGACGGCCCCCAGGGCGGAGTAGTACAGGTTCTCGCTCTTGTCCGTGAACCAGATGTGTGAGGTGGACAGAGCCAAGCTGTAGATATTGGCCGGCGTGGTGAACTCTGACCAGTTGTTGGCCAACCTCTGTTGAGTGGCTTCCTGCAAGCTTTTCTCGCTGGACCGTGACCCCACCGATGTTTCTGACGTCTGTCGCTGAGCAGCCATCTTCTCCATGTCGGCAAAACTGTGATGCTCTATCGATGTGGTGGGGGACTCAAACAGGTCTGTGGGAGAGTAGGGGGAGGAGAACTTGGAATAGAAATCATCAACCGAGTCCTGCGTCTTCACCGACAGCTTGTAACGACGGGTCATCCTGTCCAATGTCCGTTCAGCCGCCACCAGCGAGTCTTCTCCTTCTGGGTGGTTGGCGGCATTGTCTTGTGCTGCGTTAGTTTGTGCTGTGTGGTTGGATGGGTGTGTTGGTGTGCTGCTGCTTGATGCGGTGTCTTTCGGTGACTGACAGGACGCAGGGTGTGTTGGTGACTGGCTTGAAGCATTGTGTTGTGGTGAGTGGCTGGATGTTGTGTTTCCCTGACTGATGCCGGTACAGGTGTCTGTGCGGGGTGAAGTCTCCACACTACCAGTGTGTGTAGATGTCTGCCCACTGGGTGTGCTTAAAGGTGGCAGTGAAACATCCCCCACTTGCTGACTACAAGTGATAGAAGCATGCTCCCCCCGTGCTGTGCGTGTAAAGTCTGTAACATCCTGACCGTCCTCCCTGGCTCCATGCTCCGTCAGTATTCTCTGTGTTGTCGATGACTGTTGCACCAGTGTCAGGGAGCTGGCATCATCACTCACACTGTCTGTCCCACTCTTTGGTTCATCCGTCTGTGTTCCTGTCACGGCGTCACTTTGCACAGAGCCCCCTTGATCAGGTCTGTCCTGGTTGTCTCCATCTTTCAACAATTTGTCCACGTTGCTTAAGGCTTCCTCTGCACGACGCAAAACATCATCTATCTCGCTCTGTCCACCGCCTGCATGATCTCCCTTTGTTTCCTCTGACACCTGGCTACCGAAGGACGACTGGCTGATGTTGTCTGACTCTACATCCAATGCCTTCCCTGCGCAGTAAAAGGTGGCATACATAAGGTGACATGTTGAGCATAATGTTAATCATACAACTAATAAAGAAGATTTATACAGCAGTTTCAGTTTGAGTTTCTAAAGATGACGTCTCTGCAATCGGAACGAATTCCATATGCACTAATGTCGCACCTTATGGTGATCAAGGCACAAGCCTTAAGCCTGCCCATAAACCTATGAGCTGGCCAGGTCCTGAGGCCCTACCTAGCCTATGTTTTTACCTAGTCTATACTTTTTACAGCACAACATTGGAGGACACAAGCTTCTACACATCTTGTATTTTATAGAAAATGTTACGTATAAAAACACAAGTCAACAATAAATCAATCTATGCTAGTATATCGCCAACACCATGCGGCAGGGCACCTGATGATGATGATGATAGTATGATGTAACACAGAACAAGAAATGAAAACAATGTGCAACTGTATCATCATACTTTTTAACGTATATGACTTATCTAAGCCAAAACAACAGTATCACAAGTATACAATACTAGAACACTCTTTCATATGAATACACACACATACACAGGAGTATAAACAGTCATAAAATCAAAAACATAGGCAGGAGTGGTTTCAGACAAAAAGCAGTGACAGACAGATGAGACAGTCTGGCAGGCAGACAGACAGGCAGGCAGACAGACAGGCAGGCAGACAGACAGGCAGGCAGACAGACAGGCAGAATGACAAACAGAAACCAGACAGACAGAGAAGAGGAAGATGTGTACAGCACACAGGACAAAGAGAAAACAAAGAAACATCCATCCCTGTCTTTGTCAACATCTACCATTATTTACCGCTGTCTGCACCATGTGGTTGATGTGACCCAGCTGGCCGACATGGGGAGACTCGTGACAACAAAAGACAAGTGAATACAAAGGAGATATATAAACAACAACAAAACATAAAAAACATGCATCTCTGTGTTCACAACTTCTGTTGTCTGTGCTTCCTTCACAACAAACATAGTTTCTGTTTCAGTTTCTCAAGATGACGTCTCCGCACTCGGAACAAATTCCATACGAACGTCACAGGTGCAATGTGCACGGTGATCATGGCACAAGCTTTAAGCCTGCACATAAACCCATGAGCTGGCCAGGTCCTGAGGCTCTAACTAGCCCATGTTTTACCTAGTCTATATGTTATACTGGTGTTGTATCAGCTTATCACTGGAATAATCTTGGTTACATGTGAGTGACATGTGTATGTGTGTATCTTATCTTCAGAAAAGGGAACATACATATAAATAAAGAAAGAAAGAAAGAAAGATAGAGGGATTGTCTGGGGTATCCACAATAAAGTGACGTGGTGGGAGGCATGACAGCATCACAATTCATTCTCCCTTCACCTGTCTCACCTTTCCCTTTCTTTTTCTTGCCCTTCTTCTTGTGCATTTGGTGACTGAACACAATGTCCTGGTCACCTGCCGCCTGCACCCCTTCACCTGTAAGGTCACATACATATACAGATATATATATATACGCATCAGGTAAACACACAGGTATGTGTGCCTTCACAATTTTGTTAATATACGTACATGATAAACATTCCATCTCTGTGCCTTGACATGTGAATCTGTTGTGTGAATCTGTTGTGTGAATCTGTTGTGTGAATCTTTTGTGTGAATCTGTGTGTGAATCTGTTGTGTGAATCTGTTGTGTGAATCTGTTGTGTGAATCTGTTGTGTGAATCTTGTGTGAATCTGCTGAAAGAATCTGTTGTGTGAATCTGTTGTGTGATCTGTTGTGTGAATCTTGTGTGAATCTGCTGAAAGAATCTGTTGTGTGAATCTGTTGTGTGAATCTGTTGTGTGAATCTTGTGTGAATCTGCTGAAAGAATCTGTTCAGTGAAACTGTCTATTCATGTTCTTTTACCTGGTTTCTTTCAGAACATTACCTGCAGACGTTCCAGCAACCCCCTCAGGGCCGGTCACCTTGACCACTGGCGTGACCTCGGACGTA